>BCIM01000004.1:965871-1281165 GCA_039545315.1 Kondoa malvinella | reverse complement strand
TAGTGTACAACATACCTACAGCAGTCTCTTGTTAGATGGTTGAGAACAAGAGACTACTGCAGAAGTGATAACAATCCCGCCACGTCACAGACCGAAGACGAGGACGGTGATGAAGACTGATATTTACTCAACAAAACCCATCTTGCCGCGAGGACTGAATTTTGTAGGTTGTTGATGTTTCAGGAGCGCATAGAAGACTCTTGCACCGAATACGCGAAAGTGACAGCAGTCGGGAACTTGGCCATGATAAATGCCAGCGGGTACACCATCCGAAACTGCAACTGTTGGACAGTGATTGCGGACATAGGCGGCATGTTGGATCGCTTCAGCCCAAAGTTCGAGTGGCAGGCCGGAATCCTCTAGCATGGTTCTTGCCATGTCGCAAAGAATGTAGTCCATTCTTTCAGCGACGCCAAGTTGTTCATGTGCATGAAGAACAATGAAGCGACGTTTGACACCATCAGATTCGAGAAAGTCGGTCAAGCCTCGAATTTTGGTTTCAGTGCCGTTGTCGGTCTGGAAAATTTGCAAAGCGTTCCCGGTTTCCTTTTCAGCAATTGCCTTCCATTTTTGAGTGCCTTCTTTGACTACGACTGGTGAGCGAGCAAAACGAACAGTGACGAAACGAGATTTGTCGTCGATAAAGGTGTAGAAATAGCGACTGCCACCAAGTGAAGGAACAGAAATAGGTCCAGCCATGTCGGAGATGACAGTGAGCTTTGACCACTATGGCCACCCTGTCTCGGTCTGACCTCCGTGTCTACCCCTTGCAATAAAACACGTTCTAGATAGAGATGAAAAAGAGCAAAGAAAAGACGCGCCGCAGTATTTGAAGCATTCGTGTCGCCCTGTTGACAAACTTCGGAAATTATCGTCTCATCAATGATTTTGAAACCAGAATACTTAACGGTTTCAGGAGAGATGCGAATTTGCTCGAACATGGCGGTGAATACTTGGAAGTATATTTCGCGCGTGCGATATCTTCACGCATTCGACGCATGTCAGGAATGGGTGTGACTTGTCGGTGTGTATCAGCGTTCCTTTTACGAAGACCAAGGACGAACCGTGCTTTCGACTTGACTCTGCTTCTCTCATGTTTGCCGTCCCCAAAAGCGACGAGAGCAGCAGGAGAACACCAGCCAGGCTTGTGCGAACCTGATCACGAGATTGAGCTTTATAGCGGTCAGCAATAAAATAAACAACTGGGTTGATTTCCTGTGTAGAACCAATCGATGGAATATCGGGATAGACAACACGTGAAGGAGGCAACTCAGCTGGTCTTTCGTCAAATTCGACAAAGAGCTTTTTTGATAGAGCCTACAAGCTATCTTTCAACTTTACTTAATCTTCCGTTCACCAGGAAGGGGTCACGCTTTCCTCAGTTGTTGACGGCACTAGCCTATCACGTTCAGAGCATGCCATTATCTTGCTCGCCATATCAAGCATGACGATATGAATTAGGCAATGAATGGCATCTGCGCGAATGATTGACAAGTCAGAGCGATAGCGCGTAAGTACATGGACAACATAAGACTCAGATACGAAGCAAGGTACGTACAACAAAAATATCTGCAGGGTATCAACTGGTCATGTCCTCTGTGAGCGTGTTTCTTATAGTCGAGAATTTCTCAATAACTTCGTCACAGGTTAACAATTAATTACCACTGGACCAAAAGTACTTAGCACTCTTGATCGCAGTAGAATAACGTATCTCAAAACAGGTGTACTAGCTGATTTTTGAAAGTGTGCGGTGAGTGCTTGCTCTTGTGTGCTGCAAACACACGAGTTGATCTCTTCTGCAGACGGGCGAATGCATCTGTCCAGCAGCGAATAGTTCCGGTGTATGCAAAAACTGTCTAATGCTCTAATGCAATGTTATGCGTATAAGAACAACTCCCGCCGAATGCAGCCGCATGATCTGACGTTAGCTGTTAACCCAAAATTACCCTTGCGGTGCACTTTTTACTATCAACTTCGCGGAGTAATAGTGAGCTATCTTTAACGACGCCAAAAGCACCAAACGCGCGCCATAAATTGACTGCCTGCAATTCAACGGCGCAATTCTTTCTGTCATAAGTTTGGTGTCTAGCATCGAATTACCTACTGCCTGTGTCTACTGAAGTATAAGTGGCTCGCAATTTACCGCGGAGCATCCCTTGGTCTGTTCGTACTTGTAAAGAAACCGAGGTCTTTGCAAGGGTCTGAGGCGAGGACAGCTGTACTTGCAGAGACATTTGCACCAGAGCAACAGCATGTGGTAGGCTACTACCGGCTACGACGAGTGTTGAGTAGATATCATCACCGTCCTCGTCGTCGGTCTGTGACGTGGCGGGATTGTTATCACTTCTGCAGTAGTCTCTTGTTCTCAACCATCTAACAAGAGACTGCTGTAGGTATGTTGTACACTAGACACAGTGCAATGTAACCATCTAACAAGAGAGTGCTGTAGAACATGTCGCTACTTTTCAATTCCTAGGCAGCTAGTCCTGCAGCAGGCAAGTCTAAGCGGACGCATTCCATTTCCTTCTCTCTCTGTGCGTGTAACATGAGAGTATTGTTGGCTGTATGGTAGCTGGACAGCGGCAGCGGCTGCTAGGAATGGCTCAATTAAGGTACCCAATCGATTCACGAAAGTAAGCGAGCCTGGCTAACTCGGCATAGAGAAATCTAACTGACCACAACATCGGAACAAGGATCAGATACGTCTTCTGCTATTGCAGTCTGACCAAACTTTTCGAGTCTATCATTTTACAGCCACCATCATCGCGGAATGCAATAGCCTGAAACGCATCATTTTCAGCACTCTAGCGCAGGCCGAGGTTCCGGAATCCGGAAGTTAGGCGAAAGCTGGTGACAGAAATCGTACCGAGATGAGAGAATCAGGAGTCGGCAGGAAAACATATTGAGCGTACGCATTGGGCCAGCGAGGCGCTTGGCGGAGGATCGGGCGCTTCGTTCCCCATCAGTTGTGACGCTGTCACGGATATCTCATGAAGCGAGTCCACTCCCCGCAGTGGACAACAAAAGGTTCTGGTTCTTTTGTTCGTGTTGGGGTCTTAGGTTGGGCCTCGGTCGAATAATATACATAACTACTCAGCAAGTATGGCCACTCTCTCTTTCTATTCAACTTAACCAGTTGAGTTTTCTCTCTTTCTCTTTCTCTTTCTACTTGAGGACTCCAACAAGACTTCAAGACCTTCTTTCTATCGACGTCTGGCTTCCTCTTCATAGGATAAGCCTTTCCCCGTCACATCAGTCGTACCCAGACGAACAGTCCATGATGTCTGATCTGGACTAATGACGCAAGACTGAGCGAATGAAATACTGAGAGAGCAGAGCCAGTGTTTGCTGTCATGCTGCAGGCTCTTGCCGATCGGAAAGCGGCGGAGCGCTCGGTCTCATGACACCGACACCGTCTGATTGGCGGACAATGGACAATAGCTTGATGCGACCGGTGTGACAGAACATGGCTAAACGACCATGCCGAAGAGGTTGGCGTCTGTTGGCGTGCACGACGTAGATCATAGGTTCGCGAGCAAGGTTACGTTCTGAGTGTCATTTGAGTCTTCGGAAGGAAGCAGTCTTCAAGATTCCTTTGGCCATACAATGATACAGAGGAGAGATGAGTGGAACCTTTCGATGTATCGGCGTATTTCTGTAAGCTGGCTTCGCGATATTCGATGAATGCAAAGTTTAGGCAGAACTCAGCAAGCAGACCGCCTGCAGGTGTCGCAGCCCGATCTTGAGCCCAGGCTCGGTGATGGATTCTTGCAGTGCATGTCCGGCAAGTTGGCATGTCTGCATAGCACCACAGTTGGCGGGTCGACCAATTCGACATGCTCTTCATGCATGCAGTGAGGCCCATCACACGCGTGATTATCAGAATACCTCTTGGCAGATTGTCCTCTGTCAGGCGCGAGTAGCAGTTAAGGGCGTATGCTCTGCAGGAGCGCGACCAAAATCCAAATTTGGGTCGGCCCTGCAATGCTTCTGTATTGACTTTGCTTTCCAACAATCAAGACAAGGTTCTTGAGGCTGGGAGCCGCATCTTCAGAGCAGGCTGCTCTCCGTCAGTGGCCGGAAACCGCCTTGAAGCTTTTGACGTGAATCGTCGCCGGTCCTCAACAACTGAACGAACTCTGAGTACTGTATCAGCCCAATTCTCCTAGAAGCCTACATATGAATTACAGTGAACTCTCCATCTGTGGTCGCTGTGTATCCGAAGAAAGCGGTGCATGGCGCTTTACGTATTCTTTCGGCCTTCTTCCAAAAGCTCTGCTCTTCGCCCCTTTGCTTGCTTCCGTACCGCCGCTCGGTCAATAGCGTCTGTCTCTCTTCTCGCTACGCAAGCTTTGGCTATAGGAGAAGATGCGCTTCATCCAATACATGTGCTGCCTTGTTGGCATAGACCCATGCTGTCAATCCACGGAGTCTCCTGCGATGCAATCACGTCCACCCACGAATACATCGACAACCGCTAATCTCATCTTCCGGAGCGTACTCAATATGCACAAATCATGGCCAGCCATTCAGAAACCATCTGGCCATTCGATGCTGCTAATTGACATCGTTCCTGGTACCCGATGTGAGCAACGAGTCTATATCTGTTGAATGCGCTGATCTGTACCAAGTATTTCATGCTCGCAACGATTCACTCTCGCCTCCTCCATCCGCTGATTGGGTTTCGCTCGATGCAGAGCTTTCTCTCGCCTGCATTCGACCTCTGACAGGCGAGATCTATCTTTCGACGGACGAAGTCATCCAGCCGCTGCGGATGGCCTCCTTCGACGGAAGAGCAGGCTTGCGAGGTTACTACGTCACTCAGGTCGGAGATTTGTTGCTCTATGGACGCACAGGCGAGCACACTCTCCAGTCGGCGTACTGCGAAGCTACCAATTGGTGCAAATGGGCTGATGAGCATGGTCTTGATGGCATTTATCGCTACGAGATGTCACCGTATGTGCAGCATAACTTGAAAAGTCAAGGCAGTGATATCATACTCTGCAACTGGAGCAGTCCAAAGATCAGGTTGGTCGACCATGATCCGGTCGCAAGGAGACAAGATGTCAGTGAATACGATTGGAAAGAAGCTGTCCACCGGGATTGGTGGGCATTGAGCAGACTTCAAAGCGGATATGCTACCCAAGGGCCCAAAGAAATACGCCCTTACTGGTCTACATTCGTTTCTTTCGTTGTCGAACGTATTGTAGCGCACTTCGGGCCAGTCTTGTGGGAACTTCAAATGATCTTATCTGTACTCGATGACAAGCAGCGCAGTCGATACGAGCGTCTTTTGAACGACCTCTCGATGACGGCCGGAAAGACAAAAGACCAATCCAGCACATGTAATTTGTTCTTCATGCCCATGGCGCCGAAGGAAGATGTCACTCGAACGTATTCAGCACATATGGTTCTGTACGACTCGGTCTTTCATGTTTTACATGCCCTGGGCCCTCACTCGCAAGGGTTGTCGTCGACCGATCTGTCGCAAGCTCGGGATCAAGTCGACGACTTGATCGCATGGCTAGATTGGCCGACAGCCTATAGGTGCGCCCGAGTGTGTCGTGGACCAGTAAGCCTCTGCCTGTCGTCTCACAACGTGTTTGACTTTCAGCGGTTGAAAGGAATTCTGTATGATTTCTGCTACGCTCGAAAACGCCGTTCCGATGTGCTTGAGCTACGAAGGTCTACGAGCGAAAACCAAGTGGGATCCTGGGTATCTTCGGGATGTGATCACGCGTGAGCATCTGCACCCGCTCGTTTCCAATTGAAGCTGACCACTCGGATGAAGTGGTCCCAGAGGAGTGTGTCGATATAGTGCCTGTCTGAGCAACTGAACAGTGACAGCCCTGAGCTGGAGCAATTTGCTCTTGTCCCAACGTATAATATACAGCCTCATCGTCTTGTCCAAGGCTCTTCATTCTCTATTTGATCGCGTCTGTATTGATTCCGGGGAGAAATGGCGCGTACAATAGCCTGTGATCCTCCAATGTGTTTTGTCAAGAGCCTTCTGCAGGGACTCAATTCAAGCGTTGTTGAGTCGCTGAGCCTCTTTCGCGGGAAGGAGGGAAGAGAATGTCATAACAGAAATTGTCGCGAAGTGGGTAAGGGCGGGGGTTGCAAAGAAAGCATGCATAACGATAGTCGTGCATTGGTGTCTTTCTCAGCTAGCCCGGACCTGAGTTGCCCTTTCCTCCTAACCGATCCGTGGTCATGCACCGAGTGTGAGGACCTTTTAGACGACAACGTAGACGCGAACGAGGTTGTCGCTCCAGCCTAGAAAGAAAGGTAAGCGACGGCATATTGAGAGGCGGAAATGTACTGACCGGAGAACAAGGCTGTAGCAGGATTGATGATTTAGCATGGCATACGCAAACAGAAGATGAAGGCTGACTTTGACCATCTATAGAATCAAACATTAGCGTTGTTCCTGGGTCTTGTGATATACAACATACCAGCGGACCAAGCCAACGAGATACACTGAGGCTGCTGAGCCTTAGGTCCAAGATTGAATTCTGGCTTGAGTTCGTCAACAATGGACTTGCTCTCCAGATCGAAGATTTTGATGCTCGAGGCAGTGGCAGCGCACAACCAGTAGCTGCAGCTTCACATCAGCCAGATGATCAGTTAACGATACAAAAGAAGAACGAACCGGTTGGGCGAGAAGGTGAGGGCGTTGATGATGTCGCCAGCCTCCAAGCTGTACAAGTGCTTGCCTTCGTTCAGATCCCACAGCATGGTGATGCCGTCCTTGCCTCCAGAAGCACAGAGCGAACCATCTGGAGAAACAGTGACGGTGGTGATATAGCCGGTGTGGCCGAAGTGGTTGGTGCGGAGCTTGCATTTGGAAAGTTCCCAGACCTGTGTGTAATGACATTCCAAGTTAGCAGACAGCTCCGAGATACACAGCAGACAGCAGAGAATTGAAAAAGTCAGAGATCTTGGTGGATAATTAGGTGTTCTCATAGAAAGTAGATTGCTCCCTCTGAAGTAGCAAATATATATATATAACACAAGTGTTTGATGATCATCACTCGAGCAGAGGCATGGACATGAAAGCAACGAGGAAGTTGACTTGCCTTGACGACCTTGTCCCAACCGGCAGAGACAATGACGGGGTTCATTGGGTTGGGCGAGAAGCGGACGCAAGAGACCCATTCGGTGTGACCTTCATCCTTGATCTCGAATTTGCATTCACCAAGAGTGTTCCACAGCTTGATGGTCTTGTCGCGAGAGCCAGAGACAATTTGTCTGTTGTCGGCAGAGAAGGAGACGGAGAGAACGTCCTTGGTGTGACCGACGAATCGACGAGTGGTAAGGCCAGTGTTGAGGTCCCAAAGACGAAGAGTCTTGTCCCATGAAGCAGAGAGGGCGAATTGACCATCAGAGGAGATGACAACGTCTGAAACGAAGCCATTGTGACCGTGAAGAGACTTTTTTGGGTAGCCGTATTCGCCATCCTCACGAGTAAGCTGCCAGACCATGATGGTCTTGTCTCTTGAGGCAGTCAAGATCATGTCTGGGTTCTCAGCTGTACAAACAAAAAGTCAGGCTATAGGTCTTGCGTAGGCTCGTAATTCACTGACGGGAGGTAGCAATAGCAGTGACCCATCCGCTGTGGCCGGCGAGTTCGCCTTTGAAGACAAGAGACTGGAACGGAGCTGTCAGTGCATGCCAGATGTAAGCGCGCGAGGGGACAAACTTCAGACATCTGTGATCAAGCAGTGATCAGTGAGTTGCAGTAGACATAGCGGAAGGGACAGCGCCTTACATTGACTTGTGTGAAGTAATGCGGTTCGAGAGAAAAGGGGCAGCAAGGATATTTTGTGAGAGGGCAAATTCTGCCCACAAGCGGCTCAAAGCGACAAAATTTTGCCAAGATTGCTGTCGCTTTTAACCTCCGACGTTTCGTCAAACGCTTGTAACCCCTTACTACACCAACACGACTATCTGGTGAGCTTAGCGTGCTCCTGCAAGTTATTTGCGCTGACTGGAAACATTTCGACAGCCCAATATGCCACCAAAGATGGACGTGAGTTAGGCTGGTACGGGGGCTGCTATACCAGACTGATCGCACACATGCAAACAGCCCAACGAGATCAAAATCATCTACCTGAGGGCGACGTAGGTTGAACAAATCTGCAAGGTTGCATGAATGGACATTGACAGAGATTTGGCAATAGAGGTGGTGAAGTCGGTGCTTCTTCAGCTTTGGCGCCGTAAGCACTATCTCTAGCATAGATCAGGCTGGAAGCTTACAATGGTATCATATCAGTAAAATTGGTCCTCTTGGTCTCGTTCGTTTCTTCCAGCTAGCATATGAAGCATCAGCAGCTCACACCTTCCGTGCAGGCACCCAAGAAAGTCGGCGAAGACATTGCAAAGGCCACCGGAGATTGGAAGGGTCTTCGTGTCACCGTTCAGCTCACCATCCAAAATCGTCAAGCAGCAGTCTCTGTCGTCCCTTCAGCTTCTTCCCTGGTTATCAAGGCTCTCAAAGGTGCTTTGCTATAGATTTGGTTGTCGGTATTCAGTTTCACTGATGCTGTACCATTTCCTTACCGTCCTTAGAGCCACCTCGTGACGTGAGCTATTTGTTCTTCCTCTGGTCATCATGTCTGATACACTCTTACACAGCGCAAGAAGGAGAAGAACATCAAGCACACTGGTTCCATTCCTTTCGACCAAATTATCGAGATTGCACGAAAGATGAGATTCAAGAGCATGGCCAAAGAGCTTTCCGGAACAGTAAAAGAGATCCTGTCAGTCAATGTCCTCATTCGTTTCAGGCAAGGCTGATCTGTATACTCTAGCGGAACATGCCAGGCAAGCTTTGACAGGAGCCCTTCGCTGGCTTTTCAGCTAACGACCATCTTGCTTAGTCTGTTGGCTGCCTCGTTGATAAGTCGCCACCGCATGATATCATCGAAAAAATGTACGTCGACCCCCTCTTAGGACATCAGTCGATCCTGACTTGTGTTCGTAGCAATGCGGGCGAGGTTGGTTGCTCTCGGCATCATGCTGTACTGATCACTGACCGTTCTTGCAGATTGAGGTGCCATCTGAATAGAAGCGTTCTCGTTTGCATTGCATTACGGTCCCCATTATGATAGTTCATTTGTTCCAAGTCACGTGCCCTACTGCAGTTGTGATCAGTAAGCAATGATCAATTTCGACCTCCTTCACCGACAGCGAGAGGAGACATCCAGCAAGCCACAGCGTCTCATCGATCCTTTACATCGATAGAGGTCTTTCTGCACCAACGCGAGATCCTTCTTTCAAGCTGTAACTCTGATATCAAGCAACGCAATGTCGCTCGGTCCAGTGGCCTCTACTGCTTCCATCCTGCCTACAGATCAGCCTGCGAATGCACCAGAAGCTTGTCCAGTCAGCCCTGGATTTCCAAGATCCCCTACAGTAGCCTAATTTATGCATTGCAGGGCACAGAATCCGTCGAAGCAGGAAGCTCCGCAGCCTGTCAAGGATGCCCCAACCAGTCCACGTGCGCTACAGCTCCAAAAGGTCCAGATCCAGATTTGCCAGCTGTCAAGTTAAGAATGAACACTGTCAGAAAGAAGATTCTTATACTGTCAGGGAAAGGCGGTGTTGGCAAGTCTACCTTTACGACTGCGCTAGGGTGGGCCTTAGCCAGTGATGAGGACCGTCAGGTAGATTCTGTCTGCTCTGAACAGCACAACTATGCTAATCTCTTTCACGCAAAGGTCGGAGTAATGGATGTCGACATCTGCGGTCCTTCGCTACCTCTCATGCTAGGCCTACAAAATGAGCGACTACATTCGACATCATCTGGCTGGTCGCCACTCTATGTACTGGACAATCTGGCCGTCATGTCAATCGGTTTCATGTTGCCCTCTACTTCCGATGCAGTCATTTGGCGAGGTCCAAAGAAGAATGGCCTGATCAAACAGTTTTTGAAGGATGTGGATTGGGGTGACTTGGACTATCTGCTGGTGGACACGCCGCCAGGCACCTCGGACGAGCATCTGTCCATTGTCCAATACCTGAAAGAATCTGGGATCGATGGAGCCGTCATCATCACAACACCTCAAGAGGTAGCTCTCCAAGATGTCCGCAAGGAGATTGACTTTTGCAGAAAAGTGGGTATACCTATCTTGGGTGTGGTCGAAAACATGAGCGGCTTTGTTTGCCCAAGCTGTCACGGCCAGAGCGATATCTTCATACCGAGCACGGGCGGTGCGGATAGAATGTGTCAAGAGGAGGGTCTGAGGCTGTTAGGCAAGATTCCGCTAGATCCAAGGATTGGCAAGAGCTGTGACACTGGAACGAGCTATATGGATCAATATCCAGATTCTCCTGCGACTGCAGCTTATTTGGATATAGTCCAATGTAAGTCAGCTTCTGTACAGAAACGTCCTGGGCTGATCAGCGCCGTCAACAGCCCTCAGAGAAGCGGTTCAGGATGCGTGATTGTAAGATAGAATGTAACAGTGTAATGCTCAATATAGACAAGTGTTGTACTGCAGCAAACCCCGTAATCAGCTCGCAATTCTGGGTCTTTTGTTTCCTTCATTCATCACATTCCCTTTTCGTGCTGGACTCAGGATTTGACCCTCTGTTGGCTGGTTCTCGTCTCTGCAAGAAATTGAGCAGTGCAAAGCATGGCAGACGCGCTTCACGAACCCTTCTCCGGCCATCCTTTTGACACCTCTAGCTGATGCGAAACCTCCTCCTGCAAAATGACCGAGTTCAGGCGCGGCCTTGGCTCCAATTGCAATGACAGCTTCGATGTTAGTCGCGTCTGGTGCGTTTCGATTGGTCGCTACATTGACAGATGGCAAAGCTCCGCCTGGCACAGCTCGTTGACGGGCTTGTGCATTAGTAACTGGGGCACTGCGAGACTGATCGATAGCGAAAGACGGCCGCTGAGCAGGCTGATTCGGTCGAGCTGTATGTTGGGGTTGACGAGACGGTTGCTGCTGCTGCTGCGGGCGACTACTCTGTTGTGGTGGAACAGGCTCGGGTCGATTGTTGAATGCCGCTGGAGCTGGAGCAGGCTGAGCATTTGATAGGCGTTGCGGAGGGGCAGAGACGACAGCGGAAGGTACAGTAGATCGTGAATTAGCTGGTTGAGGCGCTGCTGACATCGCTCTGTGAGGCAAGCCGCTTAGCCCAAACAGAGCATTATCACAACATCGATCCTCATACCTGACAGGCGCTTGCTGAATTTCCTTTGGCGAAGATTCGGCTGCGTATTGGGCCGCATCCAGCTCGATCCCGTCGAGGAAAGACTCGTCCATCTCGCTAAAATACGCAGCGGATTGTGCAGTCTCTGGGCGTGGCGATGACATCACTCCCTGTGCATTGGACTGAACGCTTGGCTGATGCATTCTTGCCGGGATGGCTGACGGTGCGTTCTGAACTAGGGCCTGAGGGGCTTTTGCTTTTGGCGGAGCTGTTGTTGACTTTACGGGCACAACTGGTTTTGCAGCGGGAGGTAAGTGAGGCTTGTGGTCAGCCTGAGGTGTAGATGTGCTGGGCATTGTTACACTGTTGTTTCGCACGTCCGGGGGAAGAATTGAGGCTGCAGAAGTTGAGGCATGTCCTGTAGGAGCAGAAGAAGCAGCCGGATACATTGGAGTAGCTCGGTGCAGCTCGTTACAATCGAATTTGGGCTATCAACAGCTAGAAGTCAGCCCTGTACATCATCGAGCGTAACTTGACAGACCTTGCTGGACTTCATCTTGCTCACATCTACCAAGTAAGCCTTGTCATAAAGGCAGTTGCCGAGCAAGTTGCCAAAAGTGCGCAGTGCCCTCTTTGTCGCATCAGTGACAGCTTCCTTCTTGCACTGCACAAAGGTGGTTAGCGTGATGGTTGCCCGAACAGAGAGCGCTCACTTTATCGAGGGAATCGCCTTTGCTCTTTACATTCTCTGCCTTGCCATAGCCAATGTCTTCTCTGCTACAACCATCCTTGAGCGATACGCGGACCAAGGCAGTGACGCCCATATTCCACTTTCCAGTGTCTTGGTCGGCGTCGATCTATCAAGACTGCCCTTAGCATACGAGGCTGTCAGGATGGTGCCGGCCTCACAAAGTCAACCTCCAGCTGCTTGATCTCGGTAGACCAACCGTTGAAGCCAAAGACTTCGTTGGCTAGGTTGATGACTCTCCAGCCTTCGATGTAGGTCAATTTACCTATGGCAAGCAATTCCATCAACAAGCTGATCTTCAATGGAAACAAGCGAAACCTACTTCCGCCAGCACCTTGTCTCTGAGCCAGATGCTCTGGTCCCAGCTTCATGTTCACTTGATGATGTATCTGTCAGGCGCAGCTCTTTAAAGAAGCAAAGACGGCCTACACAAGGTCCGCATGCGATCAATCTTTTCCAATGTATCTGTTGTACGAAAGCTGTTCAGTTTCAGATGATACAGAAGCATACAACGCACCTTGAGAGATTTGAGGTCTCAGTGTGGGCATGCCATGACCTGAGGCAGCGCTTGTGGTGAAAGAGCTTGAACCGACGCTTGAAGTGTTGTACATGTCAATCATCGACCTGCCAATGTAAGATTCGTCCATGTCGTCAGCGCAGGTAGCGTTTGAGGGTGGCGAGCAAGACCAAGAGAGAGAGAGGAGCACAGCGCGTATAAGAGACTTGGAAGCTCCAGGAAGACCTTTCAGAATAATAATAAATAAACATGCATGGATCAGGTCGCAGCCAAACAGAGACTCGGGGTAGAGTAGATTGTATTATAGAGGTATTCAGTCTCTGTCTATCGGCGTCTGACACGTCTGGCAGCGCGCGTCAAGGCCATATTTCGCCAACTCATCCGGATAATCTGAGAAGCGCGCAATTACTGAAGCGGGGTTACCAGGCAAACAGAGCAGACTGAAGAACAACGATCCGGCGTGGTGTAGACCTGCTGTTCAGCTATGGCAACTATTGCAGAAGCAGAGAAGCTGCAGCCAACTCGTACAAAGGATGTCCTGCAAAAGTGTTTATTGGCGGGAGCTGCGAATGCAGCAGCGAGCACATGTACAAATCCGTTTGATCTGTGAGTGGTACAAAAGGCCCGCAGTCTAGATGCTCAACGACTTTGTATGACACAGTATCAAAGTCCGACAGCAACTGTCAGAACACCGTGCGGGGACATCAAAGAACTTCTTCAGGTTGGGGACAGACATGATTCGCGCTGAAGGCATATTGGCTATTTACAAGGGTCAGCAATGCTCATGCTTCCCTTGTACATTCCTAAATGATCTGCGGCTTACACAGGTGCGCAGCCATTCTGTCAGACTAGTTACGCATTCACAGTATGATCGACAGGTCTTTCGGCGTCGATGTTGAGGGAAATGACCTATTCTGGTTTGCGCATGGGCCTGTACGATCCAATCAAGCACGCGCTTCCCGCCAATTTGCAAACCTCGCTGGCAACCAAGCTGATAGCTGGTTTATCCTCTGGCGTTATCGGATCAGCAGTAGCGAATCCTTTCGACTTAATGAAGGTCAGAATGCAGGCAGCAGGGAATACGCTCACTTTACCGCAACACTTTCGTAACATCCATGCCACGTCCGGCTTCAAAGGTTTCTATCGTGCCCTGGACGCTACGATGGTAATGCAGAACAGATCTCCTGTCGCTCCACTGGCTTACGCTGTCGCTTTCAGTTCCGAGCGGGCATATTGACAGCGACGCAGCTCGGCACTTATGATCATGCCAAGCAAGTCATCGCTTCAAAGACTGGCCGAGACGACATGATTGCCCACGCTTTGGCATCTGCTCTCGCTGGATTCGCTTGTTCTGCTACATCAGCACCCGTCGACGTGATCAAGGTACGCATCATGAAGGATACAACATATTCCAGTCCTCTGGTTTGCGCGATCGATATAGTGAAGAAGGAGGGCATCCTTTCTCTCTACAAGGGATTCAGCATGTGCTGTACGTTTCAGCAACTTCCTCGCGCTGTCATGAGCTCAAATATCTGCTTCAGTCGCTCGCCTGTGGCCTCATACGGTCATTAGCTTGATGCTATTCGAAAAATTCAGAGAGCTCAGTGGCCTACGTCCGGTTGGCCGGTAGCCATATGTGTACAAGACGCGGCTATTGCAAGGACAGCCTGGTGAACAGTGCGTTTTCGCTTGTCAGATCATCAAGTCGATTAATTATCTCATTGTCGCTAGGTAGCACACGAGGCTTCTAGGAAGTCGACTGGACTGCGATACGATACAAGCACTGCTACTTGGGCTGTTCGCGTGCTCAAAAGTCGGGATGAGAGGTTTAGCTTGGGCACTTGATGTGGAAGCACGGAGACTACGTGTACCTGCTACTGAGACGCTTCTAGCAAACCTTGATAGAGCCTCTGAAATTGCTCGATTTCGATGTACCGTCTCTCTCAGCCAAACGATGACGACCTTATAACTTGACCGACAAAGCTTGCCAGACTGCAGTATGGATATACCACATCAGGTCGAGACAGAGGCGCAATTCTGGACAGAGCTAGAAGACTCGGTCAAGGAGAACCGCTCTGCCTTTCTGAGCGATATTGACCATGCCTTGACCTCTTTTGTCAATTTGGCTGCACGATACTACGGCAAGCTGCAGCCCTCTTGAGCAGTGTAAAGCTGGATTGGCTGAGACCACTGTCAAGACAGGCTTATACCTTACGACAGAAGAAGAGCTGAACCACTGTTCGTTACTTCTACTTGGCTCTTGGCTCTTCGAGGACTTCTCAGACCGCTGCATCAACACGTTGCTGGACTTTTTGGTCGGCACAGACACCTCACGCTCTGCTGGGCTATCGCACGTATGCTTGCATGTTCTGTCAATCCGGGCGCAAGATCACGCCCATGTCTATCAAATGATGCGGCAAACAAGAGTCCGCGAGCACAACAGCGGTCCTGCGCCAGTGCCCATAGTAGTCATGATGGAAGCAATAGGGGAACTTCAGCCAAGTGTCAATGGCGTCGGAGTGTCTGGCGAGCCGGCAGTGTTATCATCCGATGTACGGTTGCGATTGGGACGAGAAGCGACTAGGGTACTCTATGATGTGTGTCGAATCAGTAGACTGGATAAGGCTGAGTTGGGTATGTAAAATATTGAGCCCAACACGCACTGGCATTAAAGGCTTCGCAGATCTATTTGAAGAGCCTTTCGTAGAGCATCTCTTTCATCTGGTTGAAAGCACTAGGGACGGGGACGAGCTGTTCAACTACGCTTTGATTCGGCTTATCGTGAGCAGCATGGCGGGTGTCAAGCGCTTCCTTCTAATTACCTTAGGCAGATTGCGCTTAATGAGCAATTCATGGTCGCTTCAGCCAGCAACACGAAGCAATCTGAGGTCCCGCGCACTCACCACAAGAAGCCTTCTTCGACCATCGCCGCTGATAACAACATCATCTTGAGAACGATGAAAGCGTTTCTCGGCTCACACAAGACATTTGGCGAGAACCTCATCTTCATTCTCAACCGATGTGGTGAGCACGATCAGCGCTGGAGAGCATGGGTTGTCTGACGCTAGGTATCAGACAGCGGGTCTTCAGAAGACTTATGCGTTTCCCTCCTAATTCTGAAGATACTATACCTGCTATTTACGACGCCCTGCACATCGGAATATTTCTACACGAATGATCTGAGGGTACTTGTGGATGTATTTCTGCGCGAGCTCAACGATCTCCCGGAAGAAAGCGAAGGACTTCGGCATACATACCTTCGTGTCTTGCACCCTCTCTTGATCAACACGCAGTTGAAATCGACATCTTATAAACGCCGACAGCTGCGGCATGCACTGCAAAGTCTCGTCGATCAAGCGCCTCATCGAGCGGAAGCAACAGCTACCACAAAACGGCTAGTCAATCGGAACTTGAATTCACACTGGTGCCTGGAATTGACCGAACAAGATCTCGAAGCCCAGCTTCTTACCGCATCTCCAGTAGCAGAGGTACCATCTCCAGAACCTGCATCTCCCCTGGCTTTCGACATGAATTCTCGGAATCACCGTCAGACTAACTCTGTAATCTACCAAGACCACGACGAGTCAAATCGTAGAGGCAGCACGCTATCTATGAGCTCTGTTGCTGATGCTGCTACACCGGATGCCAGCGGCCGCAAGCGAAGGTCCCATTCTGGGGCGGATCTGTCACCTCCGCCCGTCCCTTCGCGGATCAAATCTCCTCTCATGATGGGATCGAGCATGGCTGGTCTTTCGTTAGGGCAGACTGTCTCGGTTAATCCAGCAGCTGCCTTTGTGCAGAGCATCGTGGATGAGCATGACGCTATGCCTGGTGTCCGATCAGTCGCCGATGTCGTCAATCACCATGCGAGTACGTCTCCGACGCTGTCAGATCCACCTCCGTCTCCTGCTTCTTCATTCAGCTCTACAGCAACGGGCAAACGGAGACAACCACCAGCTCCGCCTGTCAATAGAAAGAAAGAGTTGAACCTCAACACCGGCAAAGGGCTCAAGCCGGCTATACCACCTCGGCGAAACAGGGCTAGCGCTGAATCGTAATGGGTTCTGCTAACAGCAGTAATGATGGCACGCATCTCTTAGTAGAGGTGGAAGATTCTAATTCGTACTTACATTGTAACATCGTCATGGGGCCGTAAATCGTACGCAATTGCTCGTAGCAAGTAGTAATACAAGTACACATGATTCCTCTATATACACGGCCTTGATCGAGACAACACGCATCGAAAGCCTCTTCAAACTGTCCGACTTCATCGGAATACATAACTTCTGCCCATGGATCAGGATGAGGAATAGGAATGGGAATCATCTAGCTAACGAAAGAAGTAAGCCTGCAAGATCCAATGTGATCCTCTTGCTGAGTCCTGACGTCGAATCAGTACGAATACTCAACCTCGAGGAAAGGACGAAACATTTTCCAAAGGTTCTTCAGCAGCATTGCAGATTTGTGAGGGCAAAGGGAAAGTCACGATACCTAGACATCATTATAACACTCATCTTAATCACTTCGCGCTTCTCCGACTGTTACATTGCATACTGATACACTAGACAAACCTGACTCGCTCGAACTGTACAGCTACAGCCCGACATGAGTTTGCTGGTCAACAGGCGGATGAAGATGATACTCAGAGGATCCGGCAAATACAGTAGTTTGAAGGCGTACCTCAGGCGGGAGACGGTAAATGGTGTATTGAGTTTATACGGAACAGAGGTCTTGGTCGACTGGAACGAAGCGGTCTACATAGCTGAGGATGAGGACGAGGATGAGGATGAGGTATAGAATTTACATGATCGTGTACATAATTACAATGAAAGAAATTAAATGGCACAGCGGTGAATTGTACGCTTCATCGCACTATAGCGAATCGTCTCCTTGCGTTCTAGAATACTTAAAGTGCGTTCGACTAAAACGTCAATTTCAGCGCATTCTCAAACAGAGTCAGTGGATAACTTACGGGCATGCTGTGTGTAGCCTTGGTTGGTCACAAATTCGCGGACCAGCGCAGAATAAGAAGTCGACCATCCGATCGGGAGCCGCCTTCGGATGTCTCTTTCCACCTTCTCGACCTCTTCCATCAACTCACCGCGCGTCATGCCTTCTACATTACCAGCTTGTACAGCGTCCATGGTAGAGAACTTGAACAGCCGAATGGCTTCATCCACGTGCGACTCTTGCACTTGCTTGGCCAATGTTACTTTTGCCAAGGATTCAGATATGCGCACTATGGCCTCCAGCTGTCTGTAGTAGGAATGAGAACGGCGATCATGCTTAAGAGGGGAGCTGTATGCCTACCGGACGGTGATAGGGATGGAAGATCGCTCGTTGTTGTCGCGCTCGATTTGCTGAACTTGTTTTCTCAAGGCAACAAAGTGACTGCTCAGCTTTTCGGAAGCTTCGGCGGAGAGACGAGGAGCGCAACGGCTGATTGAGCACGTTAGTCAGTCGTAACGCCCCACATGGCTTGCTAAGGCGAACCTTTTGCAGTAAGAGATGAAGCGCTTCATCTTATCAATGTCAATCTCTCCCACTGCTGTAGTTTCAGAAGTGGCCAGATTCTGGTGCAGAGACATGACATGGCGCGCGATGGACTGCAAGCAATTGTGTTCAGTCATACATCGTCGAGGGAGGACAAGTAAGACCGACTCTATCTCTGGCTTCGTCGTGTTCATCCTTGACAATGAAGATCATGTCGAACCGGGACAGGATTGTCGTTTGGAAATCGATGTTCTCGCCGGGGCTCTTCATGTCATCGTACCGTCCGAAGACAGGATTGGCAGCTGCCAAAACACTTGTACGAGAGTTCAAGATTGTTGTGATACCAGCTTTTGCGATCGAAATGGTTTGTTGCTCCATAGCTTCGTGGATTGCAACCCGATCTTCGTCTCGCATCTTGTCGAACTCGTCGATGCAGACTACACCGCCATCTGCGAGCACCATAGCACCTCCTTCCAGGAAGAATTCACGCTGCATCGTTCTGAGTGGTCATTCCGCGTATTTGGCAATGGCACACACCGTAGAAGGGTCCCTTTGCACGGACGCAGTCAGACCTGCTGCACTGCTGCCTTTGCCAGAGGTATACACAGAGATGGGCGAAACCTTTTCCACAAATTTGAGCAGTTGCGATTTTGCAGTACCAGGATCGCCGAGCAGCAGTACGTTGATGTCCCCTCGTAATCGCATGCCATCAGGGAGGACTTTCTTTGAGCCGCCCATGAGAAGGCATAGTACCGCTTTCTTGATGTCTATTTCAACAAGTCAGCTTCGTCGGCCTACCATTGACTTTACAACACACCGACATTGCCAAAGATCGAGGGCGCAATGCTACCTGCAAAGCGCTCGTAGAACTCTGGGCTTCGGCTCATTGCACTAAATTCTTCCTCCTCTTCCGGAGTAAAGGTTCGACGAGATCCACCATTGGCGCCGTCAACATCGATTTCCAGCCCGACCACTCGCAGATAAGGAGTCCGTAGCGCTATTGCGCCTGCAGCTTTCTGCAAAACACAAACAAGCTTGTAAGCAGACGCAATCGCGAGAAGGAACGGGTTTATTCACCCCGTTTTTGGTCGAGTTCATTGTGGAATAGATGCCAGTAGCTATTACTCGACTTCCTGGTACAACCTTTCCAGTCAGATACCTGTTCGCATGCATCAGCATAGTCGTTCATGCTGGCCAACCGCTGCTCACCTATCAGCAGACAGCTGGATGTGCCGCGGTAGCTCTCCGACAGGAACAGCGTCCGGCGCTTCCTGCAACTTGATGCTCTGTTGATCCACAAAGCTGCACTTTTCATGTACAATGACGTATGGATCCAACGGGCAGTCCTTCTTCTCGCCCTCAGCCGCCATACTGACGCTCAATGTCGGTGGATAGAATGCGAGTCAAGAAGAGGGAACGCACCCGCCGCATTTTCGAGGAAGCGAGAACCCGGCAATTCCACCTTGCACGGGCACAGACGTGACGTGACGACAATTCTTGCACGTTATGCTGAGTCTGGAAGCTCTCGAGGAAAGAACAGAAGCAGAAATGACGATGCCAGGTATCCTGACCAGTTTCGATATTGAGGTGGCCTGCAGCGGCGCTTAGAACGGTTGAGAAGATCTAGACAGAGGCATACATGTAGATCCCTGAATTCCATCAGTCGAGCATTACTGCGAAGCGTGACCTGAATCTCTGGACCTTCTTTCCGCGCATAGCGTTCTTCAGCGGGCGCGGCCTCAGGAGCGTCTTCTTCCCGATCTTCCTCGTCGATGTTGAGAGCTGCAGCTCTAAGAGGCATAAGGATTTGTCTAGCAGATCTGCGCAAGGCTTCTTCGAACTGTTTCAAGAACAACTGCATCAGCCAATTTGTTATAATAGCGGGAGATCCGCAACAGCGCACCAAAGGCAATACTTCTGCAGGTGTATCCACAAGCCGATGTGCGAGGTCTTCATTGTACGCTATAAGGTGATCCAAATCCACGTCGAGCACATAAAGTTTGGCCAGAAGATTGACCCTCAGACGATCTCTGCGGTTCGCACATCAAGGTACATCCAGGTAAATGCCAAGTGCAGGGCTGCTGACCTGTAGATCCAGCTCTCATTGACGCGAAAATCTTGCACAAATTGCCAGAATTGCTTGATAGTCTCGCTCGGTCGCACAGCAGGCGCGTTGGGATTCTGATCTCCTTGAGAACCGCCAAAATTGCCCTGAGGAGGTAGCACAGGCACTGCGTATACGCGTCCAGCCATGACTGAAGGTCGGGTCGAGGTTGTGAGCAAAGACGCGTCAATTATGCATCGCGCGCGGCGGAGTTGATTTCACAATCCTGGAAAGGGCAAGGTGCAAGCGTGCATGGAGTAGCGATGAATCTGTATGAGCCCTGCCTTCATTTGTCGAGACCTGTCCAAATCAACTTCGCAAGCTTCTCCCCTCACCTCTGCTCCCGTTTTGCTCACACCAGTATCCGCTTTCTTCCCCGTTTGACCTCGCTCAGATCACTATACGTGTGATTGACGAGCTTGACATTCTTTCGCAACCACTCAAGACCCGCTGGCTCAATGCTTGCGCAATTGACCAAGTCCAATCTCTTGAGTCGACCTATCCCTTTCTCACTGTCCCATCCTGCTGTCACTAGCGCCATCAAAGGAGAAGCTTTGACGCTGTCGTTCGCCGACAGTCCCAAAGAAAGTAAATTTGGCGCCAGAGTTGGTAAAAGTGAAACGAGGCGGTCGGTGATGGGCGAAGAGGAGAGGTCGAGCGTCACGAGCGCTGAAGAAGGGCCTAATATGTCGATAAGAGATCGATCGTCCGCAATTGGCAACCCTGTTAGGGTGAGCTCTCGTAGAGATCGCGAGCGGAAGACTTGGGTGGGCATATCAGCGTAGGCAGGCGGACAGCCCTTGGCATGCTCTATGGCGAGGCTTTTCAGATGTGGCGCATCCGTTTCGAGGAAGAGCTTCACGACCCAATATTCACAGTACTTCAACACCAAAGTGCGCAACGCGACCATCGAAGCTAAAGCCGGTCCGACTAGATGCGAGGTGAACTGTGAGAGCTGCGCTTTGACGAGTGTCAGGCTGTGTAATTGAGGCAAAGGCGAACACAGAAAGCGGAGACTTGTGGGACGGCCGACCGTCAAATTAGCAAAGCCGCCTTCAATCTGCCTGTAAGTGAATTGCTTGAGCGAGGAAAAGGGCTGGTCGTCTGCGTCGTATTCTGGGAGCTCGATGACGGAGGGTGAAAGCGAGAGACTTTCTAGGCGTCTGACAGCTACAGCGTCATTTGATGTCTTGTATGGACCTGAAACCTGGTGTTCAGGAGAGTGTCTTGCACTGCCTATTGCATGAAAGTGCCGCAGATTGGGCAGATAGTCGCAGATTGCTTCGAGGCCGAGGGGCAGAGTGGGAAAGCCGCCCTCTGTCGAGTCGAGAGATAAGCTGCTGATGGTTCTATGTTGTATCGACCAGAGTAAGACCTCGACACAGATAGCGGGCGGAACTGCCGGACCAAAAGAACATCGCAGATGTCGTAGGTCAGCGAACACCTTCTTAGCGATGGCCGACCTGACGTGCGACCATTGGCTTTGCGTATGTGCTTGGAAGGCGAATGTTTCAAGCAATCTTCTATCTGCCAGGCGTCGGGCGTAAGCGTTGGCTTTGTATTCAATGGCTCGATCTTTGCCGCAAAGCGACAATGCTTGCCAGATGCTTGGCTCAGCGAGAAGGATATGTCTCCACGAGCGGGACACATGAGAACAGCGAACTTGCATGTAATGCGGAAGATATTGGACAATGTAGATAAAGAGTTCTGCAGGAAGTATTTCAGTCGATGTGCTTCTCGCCTGACTCTGGCTTCAGCACACTCCTGAATCTCTGTTGGGTTAGATTGCACCTTGCGCTCTATCTCAAGTGTCGCTTGGACAGCAAGTAGGCTCGACTTCTGCACAGAGCGCGTCAGGTGTGCCTCACTCGTGGCTTTCAGCGCACTCACAGGTTTGCCTGCCCTCTCACAAGCTTCTATACCAGCCAGAACAACATGCGCTGCATTATCAACCTTTCCTGCAGCTCTATAGGCGTCCGCCGCCCTTTTATACCCCTGAGTCAAGGCAGTCAGCGCTTAATACGACATTGACATTGGCAGAACAAGCTTCACCTGCTCTCCGTCCGGCCTGAGCTGGATCTGCTTCTTTGCATCTAGAAGTGCTTGCTTGGGAAGGCCAAGCTTTAATGCCGTCGCGCTCCTCGAATCGCGCAGCTTGTAATTGCTTGAATGTACTTCAATGGCCTGCGGGCAAGCTTAAGCTGGTAAACGTCGCAAGTCACCATGCTGCGCACTTGATTGAGCAGGTCATAGGCTGTTTGATAGTCCTGTCTGCTGAAGGCTTCTTTGATGGCCGCAGCCATAAGTCACGTCGTGGTTAATGAAAGAGTAAATCCTTAAAGTCATGATATGCATATGGTAGGCAAGAGTAGTACTACAACTGTCTCGACAGCGACGAGTCTTCTACAACGCTTGTTCCTGAAAGAAGTGCGCTTGATGAGGTGCGGAGTGAGGTGAATCGAATGAAAGGGCAACATGTATTGTGGTATGCTGGCGACGCGTTGTATGCTGATATAGCATATCACAGCAGCGCATTAGTACAAGCACAGCCTTGTACACGCATGACTCACGTAATAATATGCGGAAGATATCAAAACGACACAGCCGACGACTACTTGAGTCTCTTGAACAGGAGGATGTGCGGCTCCGGCAGATGACGCATGCTGTACATACAGCTTAGAACGATATGGCTGGATCACAGCAGGTGAGTGCTCACTAGGCCTAAAAAGTGCAAGAGTCAGCTCGAATACAACTTTCGATCGCTGGTTGACGTACCTCCCAGCCTGGAGATTGCCTGATGTTGAGTCCTCTCCATTCATCTTCGGTAGGTAGCCTTTCTTCAGGCAGGTATTTGACCAACTGTAGGAGGGACGTGTTTTCAGACGTGCAGAATCTGTCAAAGACAGGACCAACAGCTTTGGGCAAGATGACATGTCGATATTCAAACTCGTCGTCCGAGTATCGAGCGCTGTAGCTATTTGACGCGTCTGATGAGCTGCGACATTTCTTTCGATCATGCTCGAACGCACAATATCGAGTCTGAATACTTTCTTGAGGTAGGGCAGACGCGCTTCAGCATGACTAGCGTGTTATACTATCAAACAAGAGCTCACTCGATGTCTTTCTGCCTTTGCTCCTGGCAGGTTCATCAAGTCGCATCAGTTACACGTCATATTCTGGGCAGTATACACTCACAGCGTTGAATTTCCTTGAAGCCATGTTGCGCGCAGTGAAGACACTGCCTGAACTCGGTTGAAGCAAAACAACAATGCACGAGGCAAAGTCGCTGCTCCGAAGGCAGGCTTCTCAAACATTCTGGCTTTAAGCCCATAACCCCTGCTGGGCAACGATAGTTCGTAGTCCAATGCATTCAACGCCTCATTCGTGTGCTGTACAATCAATTCGCATCGTCCGTACTCCATGCCCCAGAGCAGTCAAGCACGGTAGCCCATCCTCTTTGCAAACTCTATCTCTTCCATACGTGATAGCTGATCGGGACCAGCCCAATTAGCCGAGCTCGTTCGAGCACGGAATCGCTTTTGTGGTCCTACAAAGATTTCTAGTACATGTAGTGAGTAATCGCTAGATGGGCTTGCATATAGACGAGACGTACCTTCCATGCGCAGAGGAGGAATAGCGCCAAAGATGAGATCTGGGTCAAATTGCGATTGAGCTGCTAGAGCTTGTCGCAGTTCCGGCGAGCGAGTCCAATCAGGTAATGCTGCAGCTTTAGCTGCTTGAGCCTCTTCGTCGGAATCAGAGTATCTGCTGACAGCATTAGCCCATCTGTTGCAGACACAGAGCAGCCAGACGTACTCGCTGTCGATATCTGGCAATTCGACGTATGTCTCCTTCTCTTCCTCAACAGCGGAGATTACGTTCGACTTGGCTTGTGACGAGAGACGACTTGAGGCGGTAGATGACGCCTGCGTGGCAGTAGTGCGCTTGATCTGGAGTTTGCTTGCGCCCGCACGTATAACGTTACGGGACGAGGAAGCCTCAGGTGCGGCCTTGACAGAAGACATTTTCTTCTGCGATTCGATCTGCATCGTGCGGTTTGCGGAAGACATCTTGGACGAGCTGGAATGAGTTGTCTGTGTCATGCCGATGGCAGAGCCCTAATTCGATGTCAGCTCATCTGGTAGTCTAGTACAGAGCATGACTCACAGGTCTGCTAGGCGCTTGGGTCTTTACATCCGCCCGACTTGTTGACACTTCAAGCTTGCGCTTCTTGTTTGCGTCCTCCGGTGCAGGCTGCAAAACAGGTGATCAGCTCGTTGACTAAAAACAGGGATCTTTAGCCTCACCTTTGTCGACTTGACCCGGAGAGTCTTCGATGGAAGCACAGGTACGGAAGACTGTTTGGAGCTGGAAGCCACATCGTCTCTCTCCTTGCGCTTGCGATCAGCCGTTTCCTGCTCTTTGGTCTTCCGTTCTTGTTCAGCTGTCTGCCGTTCCTCTGCTTGTTGTTTCGCAATAGCAGCTAGTCGCCGCTTCTGTTCCATTGCATTCTTGACAGCGGCCCTGCGATCTTTCTCTTCCTGCTCCTGAAGCCGGTGAATCAGTACAACGTAATGGATCATGTGCAACGTGCAAACCTTTTTGGCTGCCTGTGCAGCTAAGTGGATACTTTTGACAGCGCCAGAAGTACCAGTCTTCTTGACTTGGCTGGTTGTGGGCTGGATAGAAAGGGTTTGCCGCGAAATTATTGACTGTGAGTCCTGCGTTCGTTCCAGGCGTGCATGATCATCCTCATATTCTTCTATTTGAGCCATCAAAGATTGAGTGCTGTGCAGCGAGGGCGCATGCTGTGTAGTCTCTATTGGCTCGGCTGGCTCTTCGATCTCTTCATCGCTGGCCATATCTTCGTCCAAGTCACGTACTACGGATTGAGTTGATAATTGAGGCGAAACGGTAGCCGTTCGCGCTTCTTCCGTAGCAAGGGGCATTGTTGGGCCAGGAGAACCGGGTGGAGTTGTTGTGGTCCTGAATGCAGAAGCTACAGCTTTGACCGGGGATTTTGCAGGCGAGCGGATTGGAATACGATGACTCGAGACAGGGGCGCTTGGCTTCTCGAAGGCGCGAACAATATCATTGACAGACGACTTGCGAACCAGCTCGCCAGGTCGCTTGATTGTAGTATCGGTAAAGGTCTTGTTCAGTGGAGATCGAGGAGGCGCATATGTTGTGGGCGACCGCAAACCAGCTGGAGACTTGGGTGAAGATGGAGCGCCGAATGCTTTTTGAGCACGCAGGAACGAAGGAGAAGCGGGAGGGCCACTGTTAGGCATGGGTATACTTGATGAAGCGCGGCCAACAGCGCCAAGGCTTTTGCTCATGCTTTCTACCTTGTTCTTCAATGCTTCGATGCGATTCTTCGGTGCTTGAGACAGAGGTTGAGACGAAGTTTCTGCTTCCTTTGGAGGCGAACCCAGGCGCACTGACTTGGCTTTGGGACCTTCTGACACAAGATCTGCTGCATCGCTCTTGCGTTTTCGAGAGTCTTCACGCGTCGATTCCGCAGCAGGCTGAGCTTTGGCAGCCACAGAGGGTGGTGCGATGAATTGCGCTTGGCCCATACTGGTCAAGGTCCGGCGGGAAGCAAGCGATTGACCGCCAAAAACAAGGCTCATGCTCTTTTCGCGGCTAGGCAAACCCTTGAAGGTGAACTGAGACGTGCGATTGGGGTTATGCGACAAAAAGGTGGACGTTGGACTGGGAGGTAGAGCCGTAGCACGTTCAAGGGACTTGCGAGTGGTCTTTCGATTCTCGCTTGAGAACAGAGAACCTCCTGGTGTCTTGGATGGACCAGATAGCTGCTGACTCGCCGGAGGTGGGATCGGCACTTGACTTGATGCAGGAGAAGGAGCAGTGTTCTGAGAAGCTTCATTTCTTTCATCCTGCGCTCCTGCTGTGAAAGGCCGCTGGGTCTTCGTCTCGGTTGTTTTGGCGGCTGACTTTTGACTGGGACTGGCATTAGCGCGAGGCGACAGGATTGATCTAGCATTGACACCAAGCGGCGATCGGGCGCCAGAAGGAGATGCTCGTCCGCTTGGATTGCTGCGGAGCTGGCGAGGAGACGCAGCGCGAACGACAGGAGATAACTGTTTCGATACCGCAGTAGAAGGCGGATAGCCACTTGACTTTGCCATTGGGCTATGACTGACTGGCCGAGCGATCAGTGAAGCCTCGATCGCTGCGCCTTCCAAAGAGCTGCTTGCGGAACCACCTTCGCTTGTACTAGGATTGACCTCTTCTGGTTCCTCAATCTCTTCAACATCATCCTCCTCGTCCTCTTCTACTGGGGCTGATTTGCATTGTGCAGGTGAAGGAGCAGGCTTGGAGATGAGCTGAATAGGTTCTGCGAGCTGACTTGGTGGATAAACAATGGCTGGTGTTTCGGGAGCAGGGTCGTGATATAGCTTGTGCTGCACCTTTGGCGATGGGACACCGGTTCGAGGCGAGCGAGCGGGCCGTGGGCTGTGCGAAGGATTGGCCGATGGTGATCGGAGAGCGCCAACGTTAGTTCGAGGACTCAGAGCTCTCTCGACGAGGTTGCGACTAGGTGAGACGGCCTTCTTGTCGTGACCTGGTGATGCTGCCAACTTGGCATTCTCCTTTTGTACATCTGGCTGGAATAGAGGTCGAGCAAAGGGATTGGCTGGAGCTGGACTTTCGATGACTACAGGGTCTCTGAAGACAGACAGCGTGACGGGAGCGGCTTTCTGCCTTGAAGGCGTCTTCATGAGATTCAACAGCGATGACCTGAATCAAAACATAAACAAGGGATCCCAGAACTTGCAAGAGAAGTGAATCTCACCCTTTGCTGTGCTGATCAAAGGCAGAATCAATGTATTCATCCAGCCACGCCGTATTCTGCGACACAAGCGAGGTGAATTGTTTGACGACATTTGCGCAGTCTTCGTCTAGACGGCATCGGAGGTCGTTTTTTGTGCGTCGACCAGCTTTGACCTTGGCATTCATTCTGTTTGAGAGGGCTCTCTGCAATGCAATAATGGCCGCTGTACAAGGTCGAGGAGGAAGGAGCAAGAGCAACCGAAAGTTTGTTTGTTTTGATTTTGAGACTCGGATTACAGCACCCGGGTCAAAGATCTCTTTCTGCTGCGCGGCCATGCTCTGGCAAGCTGTGTACTCTCGTTGATGGTGCTCGAGCACAGAACTGCGTCTATCTTGTGTCGACTTGCGCTATCACGACATGATCTTTACCTTTGCACGCGTATCAAGGTGTCCTGCTCTCTGGAACACGTCCTGCCTGCAATGCAGCCGAAGCAATGGTCATGACCCTGCAGCAAGATGATACGTCGCAAAACCTTCTTGTACTGCAAGAGTCAGGAAAATCATCTGTGTTTGCGAGACTGGATCTCCTGCTGCCTTTCGGTCCGCTTTCGCATGCTACATCATTGACGACTGGCTGAAGTCGACTTTCAGCGACCATCGCTGAAAGGTTGAAGCTGCTCAACAAGCTATACTTTGGAGATCGCTGTGCATCCATCCGAACTTGTCACGCCTGTTGTCCAGTCTCTACGCGGTAATCTGCCTCGTCTGCCTCGTCTGCGTCGTACAGTCATATACTCCTCGCCGATCAAGTCAGCAGTTGGGCATCTCGATCTCGCAATCGCTGGAGTGCACATCATGCGCACGCTTGCTCCGTACACTTTCTACTACGATCATGAGTGCTTCGTCTGCTCAGCTGCAACCATGCTATCCATCTAATAGGCTCGTGCAAGCTTGTATCAAATGAGCAGAATGTGTTTGCCCTCCCGGAAAAAGGGCTTGGGAGCAAAAATCCTGGAGAAACAGGAGATTGAATCCTGGGCCTTTCCTACGTCCATGCGAAAGGAACGCTCTACCACTGAGCTATTTCCCCGAATTTTGGAATTTCAGGGGCGGTCTGTAGCGTATATATTCCATTCAAAAATTCGGGAAGGCCCGGCAAAAAAAGACTCGAGGGCGGTATCGATCCGATGCAGTAGAGTTCCTTGCGCTTCACAATCGGAACATTACACAAGGTCTTTTTACCAGTTCTAACAGCTGGAAGTTTTCCCTGTTCCTCTGAAGTTGCAAGCTGGGCACAACCCCAGTCAGAGTGATGCTACCTCGTCAGCGCCGCCTGCGGCTAGGTACTGCAAAGTATACGGATGCYGTAGAATCGGTTGTGATTGGGCCGGGGCGGGATTCTGATCTTGTACCGAAGCTTCTCGCTATATGCTTGAAGCGATGCCAATCGAGAATATCGTTCACACGATTGGGCCGGGGCGGGATTCTGATCTTGTACCGAAGCTTCTCGCTATATGCYTGAAGCGATGCCAATCGAGAATATCGTTCATCAACGTGCTATATGCTTGAAGCGATGCCAATCGAGAATATCGTTAATCATTAATTGGGAGGATCTAGTACTTCCGACAGCCCAGTCAGGGGCTCTCGCGATATAAGTTTAGAAAGCAACAGGTGGCATCAATGCAATTGTCTGTCATTCACAGCCTTCTCATTCCTCCCCTCTTTCCCTTTTCGCCTACGAAGTGCAGTAAATCGCACGCGGCGCGAATGCTTTAGCATCGGGTGCTTGAGCGAGGCCAGGTTTACTCTTGGACTGAAGCTTCTGGCTCCATGTTTACAGATATGCGGCACCTCTTCAATCGTCCAAAAGACGAAATATTGGTATATACGTCGTACCTAGAAGTTGAAAAAGCATCAAGTCTTGCAAGCCAACTGAAAGAGAAGAAGCCAAGAGAGATCTTGCACTGGTAGAGGCAGGCAAGCCGCATGTTTACAGCGGGTGCGACTTTGGCGGAACTACTTCGAGACATCTATGAGCAGCAGGGCACAGAAGGCAATGACATGATGATTCGCCTACGAGTAGCGAGATAAATCGATGAACAAGACACAAATCAAGGAGTGTACTGTTGTTTGCCAACCTTCTCCCGCGCAGATAGCGCCTGCGTATTGATGTGTTGCCCTTGGATTGGTGATGACATCGATCTCCTGCACGGGAGCCAGACTAAGAAGACGTGCACTGATGCTTTCGATACGTAGCAGTCAGACTCAATAGCCGCGCGTTTAAACTCAATGTGTCCTGGCTCGCCCGATTTTCGCGAGGACACTAGATGTGCAGCCCCAAGGACATGAGCGCATAGAGATGGAGATGTCGAGCTTGGAGAAATTACGCATGGCGCGCACTGCAAGGCTGACCGCCGCTGACTCCCCGACTATAGCTAGCACGGGATAATTTGCTAACCGCAAAGTTCACAAATGATCAAGGGACGAAGGGGAGGAGGATGATACCGAAGAGAGAGGTCATCGAATGTAAGGACAACAGAAGTCGAAAGGAGGAATTCTGTTCGACTTGTACCACAAAGAGCAAAAAAACAGCCGCAAAGATATCAAAACCATGTACGCTGCGTTGCAAACAACCAGACCCAGCTCGTTTTGTCTAACGTCTACTTGAGGGGGATGAAACGGGACGAGTTGGTACTGTGATGATCATCGATCGGAATAAACATTGGACGGATGAAAGCAAAGTGTACGCACGCTCCGATACCTGGACGACCGTGGCGAACTGGCTTGTATGAGATAGAGTATTCTCCTGAAAAAGGACGGTGGTTAGATGGTCAATCTTTAATGGAAAAGACTGGAACGGACCGAGGTAGGTGCCTAGATTGTTCAACTCATTAGCATCAAGCATAGCAATGCGCGGGTTGTTTCAGCGGACCTAACATCTCAGGCTGTCAATGTACAAGATGTGTCAGTTATTGATGCAGAAAGCCGAGTTAAAGCGACAAACCTTGATTTCGACGTTGTTGAAGACCTTTCCGTTGTAAATGCCGACCTGACCAGACCATGAGCGAATTTCACTACTAGCCTGCCGGAAACTTACGATAGAACCAATCATCCTAGCGTTGATGTGAGACATGAACGACAACTGCATGACAAAGTGACAAACTCGGGAAGTCTGTGGCGGGATCAGTACAATTGCTACGCTGGCGACATTAGGACGTACACAATCATGTTACGCAAGTGAGTCTTGACGATAGCTGGTTTCTCGCCTGCTGGAGCCTCCTTCTTTGCCTTTCGCAGTTTTTTGATGAGACCCATTGGCTTCCTCTTGAGACCTCTTTGGAAACGCCTTCTGGCCCTAGCGTGAACGAGGTCCATGAGCTGTTCAGTGCTCAGGTCGAGGAGAGCATCGAGCTCAATGCTGTATCACCATGTTAGGGTACATTTTGCTTTGCGCATTGACGGCAATTTACCCGCGGTAGCTGTACTTGCGGAAGGTTCTCCTTTTGGGTGCTTCAGTGTCTGCCATGGTGCGGTGGTGAATACAAGAGGAGAAGGAGAAAGACGGCCTTGAAACCCTGCACCGGATGTCTGTATGTCTGGGCAGAGCTTCCCTTGAAAAAATTAAGTTGGGCCAACAATGTCGAGTTGTGGGTTGCAAGCGAAGCATCGATAAACCCCTTCACCGCAGTCCTTGGTCTTGAACCAAATCGTCCGCCGTTCAGAGACTCTTTTGCCTCTGTCCTTAATCTGCTTGCGATACTACCGAGCCAAGTGAGTCAAGAGCACAACAAAATCATGCGCATGTCTGATTACATCAAAAGTCATGAAATACATTGCTGCGTGAGCAACATCAAAACCATCCAGGCAGAACACACCTAACTGGCCGCATAGATACCTCCTTCTCATTGCCGGCGGGAACTCGTCTCCTTCCAGCGAAGACATCAAGGGTCTCCTGAGCACCGTTGGGTGCGTCGAAAAAGACCAGCTTTGGATGAGCAAGAGCTGAAACAGTGGATATAGTATTGACGCCGATGAGGAACGTCTTTCAACTCTCCTCAAAGAAGTTGAAGGCAAGGACATCAACACTTTGATCAGTGAAGGTTCATCCAAGCTCGCTTCCGTCCCATCTGGTGGTGGAGGTGCCGCTGCTGCCTCATCTGGAGGAGCTGCCGCTGCAGCACCTGCCGCTGAAGAGGAGAAGCCAAAGGAGGAAGAGAAAGAGGACGTAAGTTTACATTCGCCATTTCTCCCCAACCAAGGCTAATCTTTCCGTGCGTCTGCAGTCAGACGATGACATGGGTTTCGGTAGGCAGACAGGAAAGACTTGTAGACCACCATCTGATACCTCTTTCAGGTCTATTCGATTAGAGCAAAACACCACTCGCATAGTTGCGTGCTCTCGAGATCACAAAATAGCAAGCGATTTGAACAGTATAGATCTTGTACTGAACGAATGGATAGCTTCAAACATGCCTTTGAACGTCTACTCGACGTAATATTCTTTTCCCCCAGCGCTTTTCCGTCAGCGCCTTGCTGGATCCTCTTGGGACCTGCGATTCTACAAGAGGTTGATCCCTCTGCGGTAAAACTTCGTGCGCGCTCTGGCTATGCTTATGCCGTACCTGCTGCCACATCAGCATTCCGTCCGATTGCGAAGCGCTGTATGAAGGGTCAAGCCAGGCGTAGTAGGAGTTAACACACTTACACACAGAAAGGCTGGCAATCCGTCATCCACTTCCACCATCATGCCTCTTGCGATGAGACCTATATGGCCTTCCAAGCATGCACTTCCTGATCCCACGCGCAACTCGCTATTACGCCCGCTTCAAACAGACTCCATGCTACCCCATTCACAAACTCTGTATGACCATCGTGCATCCCTCTGGCGAGGACTTCAGGCGGCAGACCAGTCATCTTTTGAGTCAGACCACCAACTTCCCAAATGCGAACAGTCATGTCGTAGCTTGCACTGGCAAGTGTAGTAGGCTGATGTGGTGACCAGGCGACTTTGCGTACAGCATACGCATGCCCCGTCAAGGCTGAAAGGACTGCGGGTCGATTTGGCATGCGCAAGTCATGCAGCTTGATAGAGCGATCTACCGAGCCGGTAGCAATGGTGTTGGGTATGTACTTGTTCCAATCTAGTGTCAATACCTCTGCTGGATGCGCTAGGATGGAAGACACAGGTGGAGAGGCAGCTGGAAGTCGGAGATCCCAAAGGTTGAGATAGCCATCTGTTGAACAGGAAGCCAAAATGTCGGGCGAATGTGGAGAGAAGAGGGCCGCATAGACACAGGCCGAGTGAGCATGTATAGTAGACATGGACGCTGGTCGTTCAGGGCTCCACTGTGTGGTACTTTAGTCGCAGCTTCAACCAACAGAGAGAAAAGCAGCTCACAATTTTGATGGTTTGATCCCAGGAAGCAGTCGCAAAGATGTCCTTGCGCAGATTGTTCCAGTCAGCGGAATAGACTTCACGCTGATGTTCTCGCCATTTGTGAATCGGGAATTGATCCAAAGTGACATCCCATAGCTTGACGCTGCCATCTCCAGAAACCGAGACGAGTTGGTTCTCGTGTACTTCTGACCAAGCTAGATCATATATACCATCTTGCGTGTCAAAGCTAGCCTTTTGTTGAGAGTTGTCACAGCACATGAAACAGGGTCGGACTGACCACTTGTCAATACGCAGACCAGTTTGAGGATTCTGTTGCAGCAGATGCAAGCGACCATTGCCCACGAGACCAAAGTTCTGTGCTGAAGCTACAGCCAGACGATCCGGATAAAAAGGCGAGTACTTGACGGAATAGTTGGCAAAACCATCTGTTCGCGTCTTCAGAAAGACGGCCATTGCATGCCTCAACTGCTGCTAGGCTTGCGGCTTTCTTGAGTCCACGCAGGATCTTTGGTCGAAATCAAAGCTCAAACAAACTCTCGACCTCGAACGATCAACAAGTTCGGATATACCTCGACTGTGCCTTTAAGCGTCAAAGGTGTAACAAGCCTGTCCCTTTGAGCACAACCATGCAAGCAGTGCAAACGCCTCCTAGGCCAATCGCAAAGCAACAGAACTCTGGTTTCCCCTTTCATGTTCAGCCATCGACCTTTGGGCCGCACGATGGGTCTCCTTACAGTCCATCGGAGAGCATAAAAGACGTCAAGATGGCCGCCGTCAATTCTCCTCTCGCTGGCAGAAGTTCCGGTCAAATATTTGACGAACCGCTTTCTTCCGCAGATCATGCTTTGGAGTATGGCATGAAAAGAGATGCGTAAGTCTGCTTGCTATGCTCTGAGTGAGCTTGGTCTCAGGATTTGCTTTGCTTTGGCATAACAGTCTCGCCACTTCGATAGACACTTCTGTCGACTTGGTCAAATCGTTCGATTCTTTCAATACTCAGCACTGGTCAGTGCAATATCGGCCTGAATGGCTGGTTCCGTCTTCTTCTGGTCCAGCACCAACTACTGCCTCTTGCCCGACGACGCCCAGGCGAGGTGCCGTTCAGCGGACGCAAACAACATTCGGAGGCGAACAGCAAGCAAGGCGTCCTGAACATGGCCGCGCCGCTTCCATGATGCCTGCTTCCCATCTTCGCAACGCGTCTACGCCAGTAGACGAGGCCTCTTCTACTTTTCAAGATGGGCTCGCTGTTTTGTCTATCGATCTCCGACTCGGTACCCACGCGACTGGTCCTGCTTCACTACCGGCCCTTCTCGAATCGCTCTCCCAAGATACTTTGGCGCAGATGTTGTCTCGCAAACTCGCATCAACGTCGCAGCATTTGGGTGCACTCAAGCTTCGCGTCATGGACGTCTCGTCGAAAGTGCTGGTCACTGGAGATCTTAACGCCGGCAAGTCTACCTTTGTGAACGCTCTTCTTCAACGAGATCTCCTCCCTGTCGATCAACAACCTTGCACCACCGTCTTTACAGAAGTCTTGGACGCCAAGGCACACAACAGCGGTAAAGAAGAGGTGCACGCAATCAAGAAAGGCGATCTCACCCGATACAATATTACCGACTCGTCTACCTTTACTCAATACTCCATGGACAAGCTCGATGAAGCTTGCATCGATGGTGAAGACGACTTTTCTTTGGTTAAGATATACGTCAACGATGTCCGTGCTGAAGAAGAAGCTTTGGCTCGCGGCGAATCTAGTGCATCTTTCGTCCGCAACGGTCTCGTCTCTATCTCGCTCATCGACGCACCCGGGCTCAACCGAGACACTCTCTCTACCACCGCAGTCTTTGCTCGCCAAGATGAGATCGATGTCATCGTCTTTGTCGTCTCAGCGGAGAACCACTTTACTCTGTCAGCCAAAGAATTCCTTTGGACTGCCTCAAGGGAGAAGGCATATGTTTTTGTTGTGGTCAACAAGTTTGCGGGCATTCGGGACAAAAAGAGGTGTGAGCGCTTGGTGGGCGAACAGATTCGTCAACTTTCGCCTGCGACCTGGGACAATCGCCATGAATTGGTCCACTTTGTCGACGCGGCTGGAAGCGTACCAGACACAGACACCATGCCCACGAAAGCCTCTCAAGACCTGCAGGAATCCTTCGATCACCTCGAGACATCTTTGCGGTCTTTCGTTCTGCTCAAGCGTGCAAAGAGCAAGCTGGCACCTGCCAAACATTACCTCATCAATCTGCTCACCGACCTTGGTCTTCTAGCCGAAGCAAATTTAGAGGCGGCGGATGCAAAGTTGGAAAAGGCGTTGGTGGATTTGGAGAAGATTCGGCCTGTGCATGAGAGGATGAACAAGATGAAGGAGCAGGTAGAAGATGGAATTGCTGGCGTCGAAGAGAGTCAGGTCGATATAAGCAAGAAGCAAGCTTTGAGCCGTCTCGATCGCGCCCTCGCTTTCATCGGCCAAGGCCAAGTCGTGCCGAGCACAGAAGAAGCAGTCTGTGCTAACCCTGATGACTTTGTCGCCCCGACTGAATTGCCAGCTTATCCTGGTATTCTTGGCATCTGGCAATGGGCAGCGGATGTCAGGGCCACTCTTCTACAGAGCATCGAAGGCGAAGTTCGGGCAGCAGAGGAACAGGCAAGACAAGCGACCGTCGAAGGCGTAGCAGAAATTACTGGCGACATGACAAAGCGTTTCCTTCCTGAAGAGCAACAGCAGATGAACAAACCCAGAGTCTTCAAGCCTGAAGTCATGTACGCTAAGCGACGCCGCGCAATGACCTTGTCCCGGCCAAAAGCCACCTCGGCTGTCGGCCTCAACCTTGCTGGCGCTACCTTCGGGATGAGCAACGATACGATCGAGATCTCAATTATGGATCTCTTCGATCTCGAACGTCTGCTTCCGTTCCACAGCAAACAAAGTGCCGAAGACATCGAAGCCGAAACTGCTGGTGCTCTCAGCGTGGTTTCGCTGGGTGTCGGGGCTGTCACCATGTTTGGCAGTCGGGCTGTTGGTGTCAAGGGTCTGGTCGACTCAATCGCGCGTGTATGTGAAGTCTTTGGCAGCGCTCAAGCCAGGAAATGGGCTGCTCCGGTCGTTGGTGTATTGAGTGAGTTAACAACTTAATTGATGTGCCACCAACATGCTGATGGCTCTGACTAGCTGCTGGTCTCGCTGTCTATATCATCGTCGATCTGCCACGAGCCGTACCCCGCAACATCGGTCGCAAACTTCAACTATCTCTTTCTGCGGCAGGATCTGCTTCGGCGCAAAATACCAGCTACACAGCACAGGAGGCTGACCGAATCGCTGGCGAGACGCGCAAGGTCTTGCGCATGGCAGGATGGGATCTTCGCGAGCGTTTTAGGGCGGCACTGGAGAAGACCGAGCAGGAACGCAAGCAAATCGAGGGCACCCGTGACAAGGCGACGCATGCTCTCGAATGGTTCGGTAACTTTGCCAACACTGTCGAAACAGAAGAGACCAAGGTCAGGGCGGTAAATCTCGAAGCTTGATAGTTTGCCGGGCGTGTACATCAATATTGCATCATTGTAGATAGGAAACGAAAGAGGTCGCTAACAATGTAATTGGTCCTATGAGATATATCTATCTATGACAATCACGCGCTTTCGTTCACATCTCTCTCATTCCGGTTGTGTACCTTCGTAAGCACTGTGGAATACATTTGAGTCTGCGCCATATTTGACAAAGCGGCGAATCATACTTCTTCAGCAGCGTGAGTAGCTTAGACTTTTCAAGCGGCGCTGGATTAGGGTAAGCTGCTTTGCCAGCAATATCGGCCGCTTTATCGAGATCTTCCTCCTTGAAGCCGAGTTCCTTTAAGCTGATTGGCGCACCGAGATTCTTGGCCAGATCAAACAGCCCTTGAGCTGCATTGGACACACCCAAAGCTTTTGCTACTTTCGATATCGCTTCTGGCGCATGAGGCGCATTGTATGCTACCGCGTGAGGGAGAATGACGGTGTGAGTCTCTGCATGTGGCATGCCAAAGGAGCCGCCGAGCGTATGGCATAGTTTGTGATGCAGAGACATGCCAACAGCACCGAGGCATCTGCAAGCAGGATCTGATGAGTGAAAAAACGGACAACATCTGTCTGGCACATACGTTCCGCATGCCCAAGCACCGTACAGCTATGGTGGAGTCAGCTGGGTACAGATGAATGACAGAACAAAGCTTACCGCATCAGATCTGGCAGTCCTGTCGCTCGGGTTCTTGTGGATGACAGGAAGAGACTTTGCCAACGCTCTAATGCCTTCTTCAGCCATGGCATCAATGATTGGATTTGCCTCTTGGGAGTATAGTGCCTCGACGCTGTGAGCAATGGCGTTCATGCCAGAGGTGATGGTCATTTGAGCGGGCAAAGACATGGTCAGATCAACGTCGTAAAGAATGACTTCGGGCAGGACTTTTAATGTCTTCTGCGTTGTCTTGCCGCCTTCTTTTGAGGTCTGGCCGATGATGGCTGTTGCTTCACTGCCCGCGTAGGTTGTAGGCACAACAATCTGTCCACGATGTCAGCTCACATGCATGAAATTTGGACTGCTCTGTCTCACCTGAGGAAGATCCGTCTGCAGAGCGATAGCCTTGCCAAGTCCAGCTGGATATACAAGTCAGCTGTAGATCTGGATTTGTGCTGGAGACAAGCGGACTTGTCGACCCTCCGCCCACGCTGACCACGCAATCTGCTTTGGTCTTTTCGACCATCTTGAGAGCATCTTCTGTCACTTCATACGGTGTGTGCATGGTCGCATTGCTGTAGAGTCCGCAAGCTGTTGAACCGAGTTGCTTTTGAACATCCGCGCCAATAGAAGCTTGCTGAGGAGTTGTCAAGACCAGCGCAGACTTGCACCCAAGCTTTTCAATCTCGCTCTTGAGCTGCGTCAGAGTTCCACTGCCAAAGATCACGCCTGGCTCCAATCATCAGCTTTCCCAAAATTGTGCTGGCCCTTGAACTTGACGAACGCGCTGGTAATGCGTTATCTGTTATTCGAATCAGATCAGCCTCTTTCTTCCAAGCTTGTCTCTGTACGCTTACATACGAATGGCTGCATTGCTTTGCTTGGTCGGAGAAGAATTCCGTCTACTTGGATCTAATCTGGCACACGCATCATCATTTAGCCTCGCTCACCGCGCTTGTCGCGTTTCTCGTTTCTCACCTCTCTTGCTATACTACGTGCTATGGCCATACCTTTGGGAGAAGCTCCGCCTTTGCCAGGGCCAGAGTTGAGCGAGAGCTTGAATGGCTCAACAGCTACAGACCGATGGCAGATTCGAGAACTCATGGAAGGCTTTCCTAGCCATAGAGACGCGTGTGAATGGCCCAAGATGCGGGCGCTCTTTGCTTCGGAAGATGCGTATGTCTTTACAACCTGGTCGGGCGGAGTACCAATCGACGAATTCAGCTAGTCCTCCCTTTCACTGATGCTAGTACAACAAGGCTGATTGTGATGCTAGTCAAGATTTCCGCAGCAGGCTTTACAAAGGGTGCCAGAAGTCCGTCTGGTTTCTCCGATCGAAGACCGTCGACCAGCTCTGACTGACCAAATGCTCTCAGTCGCTCATCGCGTTTGCGGCGGTACGGTCGATATTGCTACTGGCGGTCCAGCAGCTGGCAAACGCGCTCTGGGCAAGCTGAAAGCAACGTCCGTGTCCATCTCTGCAGTAGAGCGCTGATTGATTGGCAACTTCAGGATCACTCAGCGGTTCATCATGAAGACTGACAGCGGAGAAGACTGCGAAGTCGATGTCGATGCAGACTGCAGACTCTGCTTTTTTGTTGCTCGCAACTCTGACGGGGAATGGAAGACGCATTTCTTCAAAGGTTTCTACGAGAAGGATAAGATGATACCGGTCGATCCTCGCAAGGTGCCAGCTATCGATTATGACAAGCTCAGCACATTTCCAGCTGGCTATCGTCAGTGCTTTCCGTAAAAGCTTGCCTCCGAGATGCTGACTCAATGTCACCCAAAGGATGGCTTGCTTACGGACAAAGCGCCACGCACAAGATAAAGCTAGACCTGCCGCAAAGCGAAGGGTTGGAGCATGATGCCTTTTACCGGTCTTTCATCAGCTGGCTAGAGGGAGCAAGCATAGAAGGAATGAAAAGGCAGCTCGGAGTATGAGAGATTGTCCAATAGGATTGCATGATAATCACGAGATACACCGCCAGTCGTAAAAGTTATCACTACTTATTGATCTCCTTCTGGGTCTCACCCTTGCTTTGTTGGATGTTACCCTGCTGCTGTTGAGCCGTGTCGCCAGTGATTGCGCCAATAACAGATTTGCCCTACGGTCGGCAAGCTGTCAGTATCAACAAGGGCGAGACACCGTTTGGCTCACGTAGCCTGAGACCCTACATAAATGAATGAGTGAGCAGTGTTACAAGCACGACGAGATTGTACTGACTGATCAATGGCACCTTGGACGTAGCCCTTTGCTTCCGCCTCTTTCTGCTCGGTGTCACCTGCTTTACGCTGCTGAGCGCCTTCAGCTTGCATAGTATTCAGCTGTAATCGATTGTCAGCTGAGAATCCCAACTCGAATGTAAGGACTGACGCCTAAAGTCTGGCCGATCGTTTCTTTGACGCCTGATCGGTGACACAAGCATCCCTAATAAGCGAACGGAGCTAACAGCAATGACACCATGAAACTCACTGCCAAGCAAGGTGTTGGTCTGAGCGTTTGCCTTGCTGGGGTCGCTAGCATCGAAGGTTGTAGCCTGTACATTGTAATTGTCAGACTCGGTAGTTTGAGACTCTGCTGACATACATTAGGAACGCTTGGGTTAGGGTCGTTCAGCTTCTGCTGAGCCTTTCCTTTGTCCGATTGTAGCTGGCCGCTAGCATGCTGAGCATCGTCTCCAGTAAGGTTGCCGACAACACTGTTCAGCACTCAGCTATGCGCGTACTCCTGGAGAAGACACGCACCGGTCTTTGGCACCAGTCAAACGGTCGGCCTGTGCAGAGCGACATGATGTCAAATTATATATCTCACGACTCTGGATCTTGACTTACAGTTCCTTCGGCATAGCTGTAGATAAAGTGAGCATGTTGGAGGTGTACGTAGGCATTACGTGGCCCACCCTTGCGCTTGGGCTGCCTTGTATTCCGCATCACCTCTTACACGAACCACAAGTGTTAGTGACGCGACACGTATGCTTGAAGCAATGTACGTACTGCTGCTTCTGTCGAGCACCAGAGTTGGCGAGGCTGTCATTGCCCAGTGCTTGTCCAAGAGTTTGGCTGGCTCTAGCGGCAGACATACATCTGAGCATACCGAGAGCGCCGAGGAAGTGCCTCTAGAGACTCACCCTCCGACAACCGAGTTGTAGCTGCAGTCCAAGCGCATTCGTCAGACGAGTCGAAGTGCAGTCAGTGCGAGCTCACTTTCCGCTAGCTTTGGATGGCTCGTTCGACATGATTGGAGATGAGTTGGGCGAGTGTATAAGGTAAACTGGCAGTGAGCAAGTTTCGTTGCTTCGGCAAAGGCGCCCACACCGCAAATGGCTCGAAGACCTGAGAAGGTTTTGACGTAATAGGCTATGCACATAAGCTACTAGCGCACTCGCCAACGTTGCAAGACCTCTGCCTGCCCATCTATTCTGTAGAGCACTTCTACATCTAATTCACGCTGGTTGTTTTGATTCTTGCGAGTATTGAAAGTGCCGCTCACAACAGAGCCTTGTTTGACGGCCAGTGATTCCTTGAAGACGAAAGCTGCTTGCTTCCAGTGCGTCTTTTTGTGCTCTTCTTTGGTTGGAGCGGTACTGAACCCGACTTCGCCGTTTCCAGGCAGCTGGCGACTCGCTTGTAGAGTCAAGCCCCCTACCAGACGCCCATCTGTTGTGAAGAAGGTATCGAACCAGGTCAGTAGGCCGTTGATGTGTCCATCTTGAGTTATCTTGAGCGAGAAAGGAGAAGAAAAGCTGTGTGTACTTTCTTGCTTCATGGCAGACACATGGACATCCTGTAATCGACATAAGGCATCGCCCTAAAAGGGGATGTAGGCATACCTTTAGCGAAACGACCTGTGACCTAACGACATCCTCTGGGAAGAAGCTGATGTCCGCATCCTCAAACAGCTTCTCTTGCATGGCGGTCATTTTGAATCCGTAAACATTCTGCCAGAAGCTACGTTTCCGCTCAATTTCTTGATCATACATCGCTGACATCATGATAGAGCATTGAGATGGCGCCACCAAGCCTCCAGGTCGCAAAAAACCTGTAGATATCATCATTCAGCGGCGAATAGGATAGAAGCCAGATTCCTGACGGTCACGCGCTACAAGCACCGAGTCCAGCATGCTTTCGTATAGCAAGAAGTAGCCCATCCATTCCGAAATGATGATATCGACATGCTCTACTGGCAACTTGATGTCTTCAATCTTGCCTTGTATCACGGTAATCTGGTCGGCGAAACCGTTCTCGGCGACATTCAGCTTCGCCTTGAGAGCGACTTGACTGGCATCAACAGCATATACATGCTTGGCGCCTCTGCGAGCTGCAAACATTGACAATATGCCTGCCGGTCTTATTTAGACCAAGGTTGATACCGCGACATAATCAGCTCACCTGTTCCGCAGCCTACATCCAGCACTATCGCATTCTTGAAAATGTCTGCTCCTTCTATAAAGCGCTGATATGTCTCTGTCCGCAGGCGATCGTTGAGCATTATCTCGTGTATTCTGTAATATCATTCAGCCAAGACTGCAAGATTGTGCAGAATCGTCGCTGACTCGTTTTCTGCGTAGCTTGCAAAGTAGCCTTCGTCTTCGTTTCCTGATTCTGCTGTAGCTTTGGCTCGCGAAGTGCTAGCTTCGGGCACATCTGCAACATCCCTCTCAAATCTTGCCCGAGTCAATTCTTTGAGATCATCGTAGGCTGCTCTGAGACTGGATACTTCGTTCTTTAGCTCGTTGACGAGGCGCTGAGATTGTTGATTCGCTTGTATGTCCTTGTCTGCTATAGGTTGCACAGAAGCAAGCTCTTCGTAGTCGAGTTCTGCGTGACATCTGAGCATGATGATACTGCACAGACGGGTAGACGCACGCAAAAGCGGATCGTTCTCTATCACCGGCACCATCAAGGTCTCGTCTTCAAGCAGCTGACCGACGCTGTCTTTGGTGATAGCCAACACATGTTTAGCAGACAGTCGCTGTCTGGCAGGCGAACGTCAGAACAGCTCTGTGAGCTCTTTGTAAGCCAGACACTAACGTTCTTTCGGACATAGTTGATGAATTTTATAGGTTGATAGAAGTCGGTGAATTCTGCATGACTCTGGTTTCAATTCGACAGCCGTTGTCAAAGTGCTCAACTCACCTAATTGCTGAAATGTCTGAACAAGGTCCACTCCATGGATCAATTTGTCATTCAAGAGGACTTCTTCGGCAGATTTGCACGTCGTGTCGTCAAACAGACTCTTTGCTGGCGTTTGCTGCTGCGACTCGTCAGACCAATCTCCATCAAAGTTGTCATCTTCCTCTTCTAGATCACTGTCTCGCTGGTATTGAGAATCCATCATGGCTGATGTGAGAGAGACAAATTGCGATAAAATTCAAATTTCAACGCCTATCTACTGCGCTCATCTATGAAGTTCGAGTACTGCCAGGTACTGGTGAGAACACGACCGTCTCTTGAGCGGAAGCAATATCGCCTAGCAGAATCCGTTCTCGAACTTTGGACGTCGGCTTGCGAGAAGAAGCAGAGCGGCGCAAAGAGTTAGACTCCAAGAATCCCAAATGAGATCGCAGAGTGACCTCCATCTGAGGTGGAGGCATCTTCAAGTCGTCTGTTCATGCAAGAGCATTAGCTTCTATAGCCCAGGACGACGAGCCGACCGACTGATGCAGTATGCGTGACCCTTCCTCCTCTCGTCATCCAAGATAGCCCTAACAGCTTCTATCTGACTGACAGCAGAGATATAGAGCTTGAGCGCGAGTTGGCCGTCGTGTAAGCTGTACTTGGTAAAAGAAGCTACTGGAATCTTAGAGGCCCTTGATAATCTTTCTGCGCTGCGGACTCACACAAAATATTGATAACTGACTCGCATACAGCAGCAGCGAGGTGAAACATGTCTCCGAGCAATAAGAAGAGGGCCGCTTGTATAAGGTCGTCCGAATCTTCTTCGTCAAAGCCCTTTAAGCTGAAGTGGTATCAGCACTGAGTCTCTGCGCAAGTAACGTAGGCATACCAATCAGTCAAAGCATCAATGAGCTGAATCATCTGTTCGACTTCCGCCAAGAGCCCATCTTTGAGCCGAACTTGTAGCATTCGACCAGCTTCACCAGTATTAGAGAGCCTCTCAGAGTTGACCGTGTCTGCTTTCGATTTGATCACGTCGTGTCCACCGTTCTTGCTGAAAGAACAGATGCGAAGTTCCTTTTTCCGACTCGTCAGTGATTCTGCCTAGATCTAAGGGTAGATCTAAGGGAAAGACATACCATATACCTAGCATATCGGACAAGTATACGGCTGATGGCGGGTCGATGAGTTACCGCAGTCAATTTGAGGTATTTCGAGACGGCCTGAAGCACTCTGTTGTGCTCTCCATGATTCAAAGCATGATGAACGGTGATCAAGGCTTTCAAAACGACAGTTGGATTGTTATGGCATAGCTTGAGCTGCAGTCCAGAGCAAACAGCAGGAATCTTCTCAAACTGCTGCAATTCGAGCGTGAGGGGTTGCAAGTACTTGGACTTGGGCGCAGCTCGCTTGGGCTTGCAAGCGCCATCAACAAGGACTTGACTTTTGCTCTTGGTCTCAAACATGATGGTCGAGGCGATTGTCGCAAGAAGACCAGCCCGGAACGAATGGAAAACAGAGCGAGGACAAAGGGAGAGGAAAGCACGGAGAGAGATACAAGGTGCGCTAGAGAAGTGCGATCAAGTCCAAGAGAGGCCATAAGCAGCAGTATTAAAATGCCTCGCTGCCTGTCAGGCGGCTTCGGACGTCATTGTATTTGAGCGAGGAGGACACTACTGCGATGCGATGCCTTTTGCACTGGCCGCTAGTAACAGACAGCGTATGTACGAAGGAGATAGGCACACAAGACAGCGGGTCTATCTTGAGTCGCCGTTCTGGGCAGACCCTATTCTAAGCTTGAAGCAGTTCAACCATGTCGAATCGCCTGTCCATCTGCAGCAGGCTCATCAGCCACACAGCCCGCCGTCATTTCAGCAGAGGGCCCCTCTTGAGAGTGTCGGACCTAGTCTCCAAGCGGCCAGACCCTTCGATCAACTATTTCTCTCTATTCGACCTGACTCATTCTTACGATGTCCCACTGCCCGCGCTCAAGTCTGCTTTCCTCAAACTACAAAGACAAGTTCACCCTGATGCATTTTCTGGCCAAGATGAGCTGGAAAGCAGAGCACATGAATGGTCCGAGTTGGTAAACAAGGCTTACAAGACGCTGAGCAACCCTTTGGAAAGAGCAGAGTACTGTCTTGGCTTGAAAGGCGTAGAGATAGCGGAGAGCGACAGCTTGGAGGATCTGGAACTGTTGATGGAAGTCATGGAAGTGAGGGAACAGGTGGAAGACGCCAGCTCGCAAAAAGACATTGATCAGATCAGGCAGGAAAACAAGCAGAGTATGAGCGAAACTATGCAACGTCTGCGTCTGTCACTGGAGAAGGATGATTTGGTCGATGCAAAAGCGATGACGGTCAAGCTAAGGTATCTCAACAACGTTGACAACGTGTGTCGTGAATGGTCAGGAGCGGGTCAGAGGGTGGAAATACAGCATTGAGCATTGCCTCGCATGTGAGTCAGATCCTGGGTATGTGGGCCATCATGCTGATCTTGCGCCTGATGGTCAGTCTGCAAGCTCAGCAAACAGCAACAGTAGCAAGTTGGAAGCAATGTATTGCACATGATCAGTAAGTTGCTCCCATCGCTTGGATGGGGGTTCTCTCAGCTCATCCGCTCTCACTTGTACAGAACATTCGCGTTTCAGCGATACATCAAGGGCCTCGATCAGCTGCTATTTTCAGTTTGCCTCGCTCCAGCATACAAAACTTCAGTAATGATGCTCTCGTCGGTCATGCAATCCATCATGCTGCAAATGTAGCCTCGTCTTCAGCAAAGGCGGCGCAATAAGTCTGCTTCGCACAATACTAGGATACAGTATGTACGGGCAGTTGTATAATAGCATGTATGTAAAGCATAGACAGTCATCTTCAACACTTGACATAGTCGACCACTTGCGCGTCACGCACACTTTGCACTCCTTGAACCAAAACCAACATGTCTGACGAAGAAGTGCAGCCTATTCCCGAGCTCAAGCTCACTCAACTCTCCTGGGTTCTGTCTCAGCCCTCTCTGTCCAGCTCGCATGACCAAACTCTGAGTAGTTTGGTCAAAGGCATCACCAAAGATGCCATGGGCCCTTTCCTCGATTCGCTACTCAGTGGCACTGGCTCGTGTACCCTATCTGGCTCTCAAACAGTCGATGGCAAGTCGCTGGCGGACCTCAACAAAGAGTTGAAGGACAAGAACGAACAAGACCTCAAATCGCTCGAGGACAAGATTGTAGATGCCAAGGAGAATTTGGGCGAGACAGAGTACAGTGGAGCGTTAAAGGCCAAAGCTATCTACTTGGCGCAGATCGGAGAAAAGGTATGACCTCGACATTGGATGTGACATGCACTTGGCTGAACTTGTCGCGCCAGGAGAAAGCTCTGGAAGCCTACAGGCTCACGTATGAGAAGACTGCCGGTCTAGCAAGCAAGATTGATCTTCAACTATCCATCATTCGAGTCGCTTTCTTTCACTCTGACGCTCGATTGGCAGCCAGCGAGATTGCGAAATGTAAAGAATTGGCAGAGACAGGTGGTGACTGGGACAGGAGAAATCGATTGAAGGTGTATGAGGGTCTGCATCTGCTCAGCATCCGCAACTTCAAAATGGGAGGCAAGCTGCTTTTGGACACTTTGTCTACTTTCACCGCAACAGAATGCATCAGCTTTATCGACTTTGTGGCCCTTTGCATCATCGCTGGTGTTCTTACATTGGACCGACCGGATCTCAAGAAGAAGGTGCGCTTCATTGCTGTCTTTCTTGGAGCAGCGCTAAGCCGCAAGTGCATATAGATTATTGAGTCACCGGAAGTGCTACAAAGCTTACCAGAGCTCCCACACCTAAAAGACTTTACTACCTCGCTCTACAATTGCGAGTATGCAAAGTTCTTCCACTCGCTGGGTAGGTTATCCCTCCATGCTTGTGCATTTTTAAAAAGCTAAGCCTTGATAATGTTTGCAGCTGACGTCGAAGAGCACCACCTGGCTACTACCCACATTCTGGCTCAGCATACGCGGTACTATGTCCGAGAAATGCGCATCAAGGCGTATGCACAGCTGCTCGAGTCGTATCGTTCAGTCACCATGGCCTCTCTATCATCTGCGTTTGGCGTTTCGGAAGCATGGCTTGATGCGTACGTTCCTAGTCCTTCTCTCTGGCACTAGGGCTCAGTGCTCATCTCGGATTACGGCATGTTTAGTGATCTAGCGAAATTCATTGCACAAGGTCGTCTCAACTTCACAATCGACAGAGTGAATGGCATTGTCGAGACGTCAAGGCCTGATCTGAAGAATGCAAGATACGAAGCGGTCATCAAGAGCAGCGACGCGCTTCTGAATTCAATCCAGCGGCTGTCGAGAGTGGTCGGGTGATTGTTTGTGGATATCAATGCAGGCTGCCAAGTTGCAATAGTCAAACAGCAACAACACAGCTCAGGCTGTTGACTTGAGATTGCTGTTATGTTATGATCTCCGAGCTGGCCGCGCCCGATATACTCTATTTATAGACATCTTTGCAACAGCTTTGGCGCGTCGAAATTTCTTTCCTTCTTCACCACCGTCGACTTGACTTCAAGAATCGCTTCTTGTTCTCATCCACCTACTTTTCAATACTTTGGCCGTCCTTTCATATATTTCAATACACTCACACTCTTTTTATACTTACAACAATGGCAAAATCATCTGTCGCCCTTCTCGCGGCATCAATGCTTGCTTTCGGAGCCAATGCTCAAGTCTACACGGCCGATGTCATGACTGGCCCAAGTGCTGAACCTGCTGCGGCCACCTATACTGTCACGGAAGACACTGGAGCAGAGGTGAGTTATTTATAACTATGTCAGTTGGAATTGTCCGTGCTCATGTTCAAATTGTATAGCTGCCCTTGTTCAAGAAAGTCTTTGACTACCCATGTGCGTCTGGGCTTGATCTGGGCAAAGTCCGACGTCTGATGCATAAAGAATAGACCTCCCATACCGCGCCGACTCTGGCGACGGACCTCGTGGTACCCAGCAGGTAAGTGCTATTGTTGCTGTATATACGGCGGCCTGTCGCTGATATGCTTTGTATAGGGCTGTGAGCATGATGTTACTTCGGTTCGAACTATTGCTTAGGCAGTGTTGTGGCTAGACAACATCTGCAACTCTACTACTGCAGGCCCAGACTCTATGTGTCAGACTGCTTTCCTCAACAGTGCCGAAGAGTGAGCATTCATGCTAGAACCGTGTTGTTTTTTGCTGATAACAATATATAGCTTCTGCCTTTGGGGTATTTTAACCTTCTTTTAGTGTGCCGCCTCAAGCTGATACTCGGCGTAGGATCCGCCGCTACTGGCTCGGAAGAGAATGAAGAAGTTGCCAACATCGAAGGCGAGATGGTCGCGTACTGCACTACCCCTCGCCACGGTGCTAGAACTATTCCAGCTGGTGCCATTCAAGGTATCCAATACATCAAGACGCCTGACTACGTCGAAGTTATTGGCATGATTGACCAGACTGCCTTGAAGATTCAAGCCACGGACTCTGGAGGAGAGGAAGGTGAGTCTGCTTGCTGAGCTCAGCGGCACAAAGGCTGATCAAAATGTCTATACAGACCCACACGGAGCTGTACGTCGTCTGTCGACTCTTGCTCGATCCATCCTTAGCTTCTGTCGGTTCCTTCTAGGATATGCGCGGAAGTAAGTCTTTGACAGCTGGTAGCGCGTCAAGTGCTTACGAAACTCTTCACAGACCCACTGGGATCGCTGTTTTACTCTTCCGCTTTCGGAGCAGGTCCATCAAGCGCTTACAAACAAGTATGTTGACCTTTTCTTGCCTTTGCTTCACTCTGACGCTTGATTCTGCCATCCAGGCACATGAATGGCGTACGTTGTATCCTTCAAGGCATGAGTTAGGGTCGCTGATGCCAAGCTTTCTGCGTTCACAGACTATGTTTGTCGGTTTTCTGTATTTCTTCACCCAAGCCTGACTCTTCTCTTAGTTCATTGGTGGTGGAGTCTTCTGCTTGAAGGTATGCGACCCAGAAAGTACAGACGGACCTTCTCTATGCCAACACATGTGGGTTTTGCTGTCTTGCCTCGACCTTTTACTTTGAACTGAATTTGGTCCTCGAATCTTAGCTACGATCGCATCGGTTGCGCATACAACGCACCAGCTGACTACGCGTCCATCAACGGCACGTTCCAGTCATGCATGGGCGACAACCAGATGCCTCCCGGTGTCTTCGTTCAAGATGGCCGCACGCAAACTTACACTCAGCCTCCTGAGTCGCTAGGTGCTATTCAAACGTGAGCGCTCGCCTCCAGTCCACTGTGGTCTGGTTCTGACTTCATTACCACTCAGTATTCCATACACTGCCGAAATCCCTGCCACATCGCAATGCTCCTCGTTTAGTTCTGAGGCTCTCTTCACCGAGCTGTCAAGCGCCGAACCAGCTGCCGCTTCTTCAGCAGTAATGTCAAACGAATCAGCCGTTCCCTCTGGTAGTGCGGCTCCTTCTGGCAACCGAGCAGCAGCAGCAGCCCGTCCATCAAGCTCTGTAGACGCTGGCAGCTCGGCCAGCAAGATTGTTGCTTCCAGTGCTTTTGGTTTGGCAGCAATTGTTGGCTTCTTTGTGATGGCTTGATTGGGATGAGCACACAATGGACATTTATTCGATATTTCATAACCCTAGCCCTATCATAGAGATCAAATTGCATAGGATATCGTTTGCCTTCACCATCTCCATTGCGCTATTGTTGATCGGAACTGCGAAGAGCGAACCAAGTAGTCTTGACCACAGTCAACCATTTTGAAGATGCCTGACTCTGGACCTGAGAGACTTACAAGAGGAGGTGCTGCTGAGGCGAGTCTTCTCGAAGCTTGACTAAAGTTGTACTGACGCTGTTTGACAGTTCAAATGGACAGACGTCGCTGGGGTTCGTTTGGCGAATGGTTACTGCTTGCCCGAATAGACTCTCATATTCCGCCAATGACAGGATGCGCAACGAGAGAATTATCTAGGGCATTCTATCAACGTGCGTCTCTGCTCCGGCTTGTCCTTTCAGCTGGAAATCTCATCTCGTTCAACAGGCTCCCGTTGGGCGATGGCAGAAGAACAAGGACATCCATTGGTACAACAAGGACAATCGAACGGGTGAAGAGCAGCGTTTGTACGAGATCAAGAAGATCAGACAAGCGGAAGAAGATGCTCTATCACTTGCCCTGTTCGTCTGCCTTTGGCTAGATATCAGAGTCAACCACTGACAAGTCATAACAGAGGTTTCGCACCTGCTCCTAGAGAACCTACACCACCACCGCTCACCGAAGAAGAACAAGCAGCCATGGAAGAAGCGCGCATTCAGGCAAAGGCAGAGAGGAAAGCTTTGAAACACATGGAAAAGGAAGAAAAGCGAACAAAGAAGGATGAAAGGCGGAAAGACAAGGACGCTAAGCGGGCTGCGAAGCATGAGAGACGGGACAGGAGCAGATCTAGGCATAGGTCTGAGGAACCTCTAGACCGCGATGGCAGGAGAAGAGATGATCGCTCTCCGCGTGCCAGAAGAGAGTCGAACGATAAGCGAAGAAGGGAGCCTTCGTATGAACATGACAAGAGGGAAAGACGCAGATCAAGATCACCTTCGCCTAGAAGATATCGGGATTGATTCTGTGCAAATAAATTAATGCTAATGCTGTACAACATGCTCTGATCATAAGACTATGCGACCTTTTGGATGACCAGCACCTAGCCCTTCTTCAAACAAACTCAATGAATCTTCTCTCTCTTCTACCGGCGAAAGTGCCGAGTTGGCATGCTGTTTGAAAGAACGATGAGTCAGGTCACAGAACTGGTGCGCAAGTGCTCACATCAAAAGAGACAACTTTTCCATCACATGTTGTGGTCGGGAAGAAACCCATCTGAAGAGCTGGCGATGTCGATACTGATGCACCTTCGCTTGCTCTACGTCGATTGAAGATGGGTCGCCACGACGTTGCCTCTCTCTGATTAAGGGGACTTTGCTGCTGTGTTGGTCGTGGGGACGACTTGTAGTGGTAGCCTAGGCTTGGTGGACTCCATTGTCGCGACAGATCTGTAGGAGAGCTCTTTGTCGCCCATAGCATTCCAGGTTGTACGCTACCAGAGTGACTTGTGGACGGATGTTTGATGTTGAAGATGCTTGAGAAGCACATGGCGGTCATTGTGAGGTCCGCTGAGCAGATTGAAAGCAACATCCACGGAGGTACCGTCCGGACGATGATCAGGCTGATGGCAGAACAGATAGTCCAGAGCGCAGCGCTCGTCGTGCATACAATGGTCCTGAAAGCGTGCTTGCGCAGTGGTGACTCCTTGAATTGTGACCGCAGGAGAGGTGTGACAAAGGCGATAGCGAGATAGACGCTGCAGCCAATGTACCAAAGTAGAGCCGGTATGCCTGTGTGTCTGCTGTTAGATCGCGTTGCTTTCCCAAACACACTCGACGGACTAGCCCAATTAGCAATGCCCACGCTGCATGCAACCAGCGTATCACATTGAACCTTCTTGCTGACCAGCAGGAGACAGGTGATCGGGATGCCAAAGAAGAGGATGCAGGAACCAGCAATCCAGGGCCTTGTCGACTTGCGCTCCAAGGTATTGCGGACGATGTAGACGCACTCTAGCAGGAAGAGGAGCGAAAATAACTATGCGCGCAAGGAATTCAGTCCTGTTCACTACATGGCTTTGATGAGCAGCTTACTCTTGACAAAACTAGAAGCAGCAAGACAGTGATGATTGCAGCATTGGGATGCTGGTACGCCGGTCAGCTAAAATTTCGGATGTCAGAATACAGACTTACAGCGACGACCTTTGCCTTGATCCCGTACTGAATAAAGGTGGATAGCGCAACAAAGGCCCACCTGTAGACCGGTTTTAGCTAACGTGCATTGCTTGCTATACATGCGAGACTCACGAGAAGATAAAGCAAGCCAGAATCTCAATCTGACACAACCGCTGCCAACTCCACTTTTCTCGCGAAATCAACAGCTCTTTCAGCTGTCTGTTTTTTGATCCAAGGATGGCGCTCAAGATGACAAGCGAAGATATGTAGATCAGGCATTCCGCTATCTTGGCTCCGCCCGTTTTTCTTATTTCCATTGCGAAGGTGAACAAGTCTCATCCGGTAAGAGTAAAGAAGACGAGCAGGCCAATATGATCGCAAATCAATAGCGTGGGCAGATTGGTCATCCAATTGGCACCGTCCTGAAGGTGCCTGTCCTGTCCTGTCTAGAAATTACCAAGTGCGGACATTGCTTTCAGGGACGCACGTCTTGAGCATAAGGGTAAATAAGCTTAGAGCAAAGACATTGTAGATCTTTGCGGATGCCCAAATGCATGCTTAGCAGATCTAGAGCGCTTGTGGACTTTGTGGAGGACAAAGCAGAGCTACTGGGTGATCGTCTCCTGATCGCGAAGCCCGGATCTGACTGCAGCACCTCTACAGTATGCTCCAGAGTATACAAGGACCAGGCGACGGCGGTTATGAAACTGTAGGTGACGCAAGTATGCATGCCTCGATTTTCAAAGTTGATCAGTCGCGGAATATGTTGGCGAGATCCTCGTTGATACGTGCATTTGGGCCGATTGTGAATGCTTCTATATTGGGATTTGCTGCCGTTCAGCAGATTGCAGAGGACTCACGCGTCTGTAAAGGTACAGGTCAAGCTGAAAGATTGCTGGGAACGTGGATATCTTGGACTTGACGGTTCTGTAACCTTTGCACAGACGCTTGCAAGGCCGAATAGTAGGGTATCAAATGTGCAGCTAGCAGGCTACCTCTCGCTGAGCACCAAACGACGTCATGTAGGGTATAGCGAGTTCGAGGACACCGGCCGCTCGTGCAGACGAGCATAGATGCAAGCTTCAAGTCGTTGTCAGAAGCAACAAGTACGCGGTCCAGTCACCAGCTAGAGATCTTTATAGCTGTCTTGAGTGAAAGAGGAGTTTTAACTTCATGCAGCCATTTTCAGCTCAGCAGCAGCACCAAGTGTATGGGAGACCTGTCCTGCCGCCTCTGCCTGACGGAGCTCTAGCGAGAGAGGCAGAATTGCAAAGGCAGCAGCAGTATGCGACCCTGTCCCCCCCTGCACTTCGATTGATTGTTGATTTCTGCTCTTCTTGTCTGTTAGATTGAATCCTGCAGTCTTATCACCAAGGCCGCAACATTTACCGACCCACATTCCAGCTGGAAACTTGGAATCTCAGGCATCAGAGATCAACTCTGTTGGGCCCTACCAAGGTCCAATTCCTGGCTCTCCTAGTGTCTACTCTTCCGCTTCGAGCTACACGAACGGCTCAAATCCTGGCTACGGGAATCCTAACCTCCCTCAACAAGCGGCTCCATATTATCCTGCGAACGGACCACCTTACGCTCGCCAGTCTGTCTATTCGCCAGCACCTCCACCTCACTCTGGCTATACCAATATGCCTCCCGAAGGAGCAGCTCGTCCACCACCGCGCATGGCCTCGGCAGTAGACTCTTTCGGTCGCCTGTCTGTCAATGGCCCAGTCGATCAAAACTCTGGCCGATATTCCTCTGCAAGCTATGGTCGCAGAGCGGCTTCCACCTCAGCAGCTGCCCCTTCACCCAACTTCAATTCTTTGTCAGCTTCTACCTCAACCCAGTCCCTCAATCAACCATCACATCGCCTATCCACAGCTTCTCCAGTTCCGTCTCACATGAGACAGCTTTCAGATACAACAAACGACAGGCGCTCCAGCACTCCTGGCAACTCACCTAGTGCCAAATTGGCCATGTCCTTACCCAAGGCCGACGATTTAGCTATTATGCGAGAGGCTGCAAATGACCCAGCTAAGAAAGTTCGGTGGGCAAAAGAAGTCTTCAAGTACCTCGAACGCAATCAGTCAGGCGGCACTTCCATCTCAGACCCTCAATGGGTCGCATGGGTCGACGAAGCCGTCAAGCTGGTTTTGACACATTCATCTTCTATGCCGCCTGTGCCAGAAGCGCTGTTCTGGCGAGCTCATCTCGCCATGCAAGGCACTTTTCCTACGATCATTGCCAAGAACCCAAAGACTGCCTTTAGAGATTTCGAAGCAGCTGCGAATGCTGAATATGCGCCGGCTTGGTATCGCATTGGCAAGGAATACGAACATTTCAACGATATAGAAAGAGCTAGAGATGCTTATGCGAAAGGAATAGGATTGGGTGATGTGACCAGCACATACGTGAGGTACCATCATTCATTGCGTCAGTCCGCGCGCTCATGCGGAAATACAGCGGATGGGAATGGCTTATTTACTTGGTCAACTGGATCTAGTACCAGACGTCCGGACTGGCTTGGACTATCTACATACATCAGCAATGATAGCTGAGCAAGTTGCGGATCCTGATACAGCTGCTCCGCTATATGTCTGTACGTCGTGATCATAATATTGAGATGATCTCTCTGACTTGATGCATCGCACAGGGGGCATGATTCTTGCAGGCGAATTCGAGGCACCTTCAGTCCCAGCATCTGCTCTTCCTCGCGACATACCTGAAGCTGGTCGATGCATGAAAAAGGCTGCTTGGCTGAATCACGCGCCTGCTTTGCTCAAGATGGGTAGTGCAGCCGAATTTGCGCAGCTTGGTTGTCCCTTCGATCCTTTCGTTTCGGTGTAAGCGTCCTTGTGTGTTAGTCATGAAGGATCACTAACTCGCCTTTGCAGACAATATTACAGTCTTGCAAGTCAACAAGGAGATTCGGAAGCTGACATGGCACTGTCAAAGTGGTTCTTATGCGGAGCAGAAGGCTGCTTCAGCGCGAATGAGGATCTGGCATTCACCTTTGCCGACAAGGCAGCACGCAAAGGACTTGCGACCGCTGAGTTTGCTTTGGGCTACTATCTCGAACTCGGCATTGGCTGTCGAAAGGACATCGAGGCGGCCAAGAAGTGGTACTCAAAGGCAAGTTTGCCACAGCTAAGCGAGAGTTTATTCTTAACAGTTTACAACAGGCTCTCGCTCAAGGCAATGAGGACGCTCGAGGACGTCTTGATACTTTAGAGGCAGGCGCGAAGCCAATGTCTAGGAATGAGCATGAAGCTCAGGCAGCGCTTCTAGTTCGGTTTGTTAACCTTCACCTTTCAAGCCTCCAAGTGACTGATGCTTGGCTTCCAGCAAACGGACTCAAGCTCAGCTCAAATCAGACACCGACAGTCGCGTCGCATCCGGTGTTGGTCGGCCACCAATCAATCAGCAAGGCTCTGGTGCTCAAGAGATGGCCCGCAAACAAACTATGAAGCGGGTCGAAAAGGCTGCCAAAATGTCCATGCCAACTCCTTCGCCGCCAAAAGCCACGCCCAACAAGCGGTATACTCTGTCCGATTCGGCACCACCTCCACAAAGCCAGCCTGTGGTCTCTGCGGCTCCAGTTCAAGTAGCTGCACCCAAGAAAGGGTTCGTTCACTTGCTTTCATGTCGAGATTTCTTATTAATCATGCTCTGTCTCAGTCCTGCCACATTTGCCGGTAAGCCTCGGATGGTCCTTCTCGTGAAATCTACTGATCAGTCTTTATATAGAAATGGGCATCCAATCGACCCAGCTGAAGAAGGACGAATGTGTCGTTTCTTGAAGAGCATTCTAGAAATGCTCTTTGTTGTATATGTCGTCTTTGTGGTATTACCATCACTATAGATACCTTCAATGTTGATACTAGAATGTGAATGGTCATGCCATAGCCTCTGTGAGAGGAGCAAATGCGTATATACAATTACACAATATCGACACGCTGCTACAATGATGTTCTGCTACAGAATTAGCCCGGTCCTGATCAAGCAGCCCATTCTCCGGCTGAAGCCAACTTGGCAAAGACACCTCCAGGCCTGAGCCGCAGTTCTTCATATGTCCCGCTTTCCACAATCTCTCCCGCCTCAACGACCAGCAATCGATCGCACATCCGCATGAGGTCGAGCTTGTGCGTAACGATGAGCGTCGTTCTTCCGTTCTTGACATTGGCGATAGTAGACATGACGATTGCTTGGTTCTCCGGGTCCAAAGCCGATGTACATTCATCGAGGATGAGCACTTCTCGTTGGCGTAGGATAGCACGGGCAATGGCAATGCGCTGAGCTTGACCACCGGACACAAGGCCAGCATTTTCTCCGAGATTGGTTTCGTAGCCATGCGGTAGCTGAAGGATGAATTCGTGGGCACTTGCTAGACGGGCAGCATCTTGAACGTCTTCCTTCGAAGCTTCAGTGCCGTATGCAATGTTCTCGTGTACTGACATGTCGAACAGAGCTGGGTGCTGACTGACGACCGCAATGTGATCTCGAAGATAGTGGACATCCGTGCGTTGTAATGCGCGACCGTCGAGCAGGATTTGACCAGAATTGGGCTCATAAAGGCGCTGCATCAATGCTGTAATAGTAGATTTACCAGAACCGGAAGCACTATAGTATGTTCAGAAAGAGAGCACATTGACTGAGGCAAAGCGCTTACCCAACGATAGCCACACATTCTCCTACTCCGACTTTGAATGACATCTTGTTCAAAACAGAAGCCGTCGGCCTCGATGGGTAGGTGAATGTTACATTGTCGAAAGTAATAGCGCCTTTGATGGGGTAGGTCATGCGTCCCTCAGCTTCTTGCGTTTCTTCTGACAGGTCATAGAGCCTTTGTAGGTCGCATGCAGCTGCGGCCGATCGTGTCCCCGCTGGTACGTAGCCCATGATTGTAGCCGCAAAACTGACGGTAAAGGCAATGAGGGTGAAGACCTGCAGCATCTGCTGGAAGGTGTATAGGCCGTTGCGGATGAAGAAGGCACCTGCCAAGAACATGATGGCTAAAACAGACAGTCAGCCGGATCTCAAGAAGGATCCACCTATACTGACCTTGTGCCATGACCCCTCCAGCGGACGAAGCACTAGCAGCAGCACCGCTCCATAACGCTTGCCTTATGTGAGACTTGTGCGACAGCTCAAGGGCCGTTTCGAATTGATTGACAAAGACACCTTCGAGCGACATTGCACGGATAGCTTTGATGTTCGAGGCGACCTGGAAAATATCCGTCAGTCATCTGTAAGCTTCCGTCAGCAAAATACTCACAGCGTGGAACCTATTGACAATGTCTTCTCTCCTTCGCTTGTTCACGAACTCAAAGCCAGCAATAAGCTTTGCTTGCCATCCAGTAAGCAGCACCAAGAAAGGCAAGATGGCGGCTCCGATGAGACTGAGTTGCCAGCCAGCGACCAAGGCCCAAGTGAGACCGACTGAGACAAGAACCGCAACAATGACAACTTGTCCAGCAATCATGCCCACGATGTTCCGAGCATCTTCGACATCCTTGACACAGATGTTTGCCAGATTGAAAGGACTGTTTTGAGTCTCGTCGTAGAACTTCTTGTCTTGGGACATCATCTTCAGGTAGGACGTGTGTCGGATGTGATTGACCCAGCCCATGGCCGACCATTGTAGCAAAGTATATCGAAGCCAAAAGGCAAAGCCTTCGACTACTGCCACGAGCAGGATCAAAAGAGCTGTGCGGACCATCACGTCTTGACCAGCGCCGGTACCGAGTGTTGCGAGCATTTGCGAGAGTAAGAAAGAAAACATAGGTGTTGTGATGCCAACAACAACACAGCAACCGAAGCCAGCGGCAAGGAGCCATTTGTTGGGTATGAGAGGCAAGAGACGACGAAGAACAGCCCAAGTGCCCAGCTGAGCGTGGTCTTTGTCGGGATCTTGCATGTCTATGGCGACTTCGTAGGAAGGTTTTTCTAATATTGAGCCTTCCTTCTCGACTTGGATTTTTGGTACTCGACTGATTCTGTGTGCGCGTTTAGCATTGACAGACCGGGCTGATGATTCTAAATAGTTTGAAAATAGTCCAGAAAGTCGCTGGCTATCTGGTCGATCCAAGCCGTAGGTAGACTGCGAACGGGTTGGCGGAGTTGCGAAGAGATTGTCGAAGAATTGGTTCTGCCGCTGCAACTCTGGGGTGTTGAGATACTGGCTGTTGTTGTGGGAAGACTTGCGTCTCAATTGGTCCGTCATGAAGCTTGATTGGCGTCGCAAGTCCATGTATTGGCGAGCTGAGGAAGCCATTACACCGAGAGCACTTGGATCTGTAGAGCCTCTCCAAGACTTTCGGACGGGAACATTCAAGAAGGGAGCGTCAATCGGCTCTTCATCTTCTTCGTCTTCAGCTTCCGCCGTTCTCGCTTGCAAAGTGGCCATCTGGTGGAACCAACCCTCTTCAATCTTGTCAAGCTCTTCTCTGAAGCCTTGCTCGACCACTTTGCCGTCCCGAAGCACATACACAAAGTCACTCGCAGTTATTGGCATGAGATCGTGCGTGATGACGATGGTAGTCTTGTTTGCTCGCCAGCGCTTGATTGCTTCATATACGAGAACACGCGAGACAGTATCGAGAGCTGAAGTAGCTTCGTCTGCAACCAGCCGTTAGCATGACTTTGATTCTGCGCGTGAAAACCACTTACCCAGAATAAGGACAGTCGGGTCGCGCAAGAATGCTCGAGCGATCGCAAGACGCTGCCTTTGACCACCACTAAGACTTGCGCCTTTCTCACCGCTCAGCCAAGTGTCGTACCCATCCGGCAGATCATTGATGAACTCATGCACCAGAGCCATACGACAAGCCTCAATCACCTTCTCCCTGGGCACGTCAGAGACTTTCTTGTCGGTATTGACCACTGCGCCGATAGCGACATTGTCGTGAATGGTGCCGTCGAAGATGACAGATGCGCCTTGGGACACCATAGCGATGTGACTGCGCACCCACTTGTCGTCCAACCAGGGCAGACCTTGTTCGTCCAGCTCGACCTGACCCAGATCTGGCTTGTACATGCCCATGAGGAGAGCACCGACAGTAGACTTGCCGCTCCCAGATTGACCGACAATAAAGGTTGTTTCGCGAGCCGGAAGGAAGAGATCGACATCCCTGAGAACAGGCGCGTGAGGATGAGGGCGTGTCGGGTAATGAAAGGTGACTTGATGAAGAGACATTTCGCCTGTGAAGCCTTCTGGTTGAATCCGGCGGATATCTCGAACTGGTCTTCCGCCGCGAATATTCATCTTGGTTGGCGTCGTGGGCGACACTGGCGTATCTGGTGGAGTCACGACGAACTTGGAAACCAGACCTGCTGAAGGTGGTGCTTCTTTTGGGTTGCTTGCATTATCTTCACTCTCGTCGACAAGCAAATTGAGCAGAGCAGCCATGGCTAACTTGCCAGCTTCGATGACGTTCAGAGAAGGAAGTGCCGCTTGAAACGAGTTGCTGGCTACGAGTGTGCCCCAGAAGACTTGCGTGACTTGACCCGGAGTGAGCTTGCCCGAATTGACGAGCGTGCTTCCGTACCAGAAGCCTTGAACGAAACTGGCCATAAGGAGGAACTGAGCGATGCCAAGTCGGAGACCCCAAGCCATGGCTAGCTTGCGGTAATTAGCTTGCATAGACTTGGCCAAGGTGAGAAAGTAATTGGCTTCGATCTTTTCGGCGTTGAAAGCTTTGACGGTAGTGATGGAGGCCACTGCACGTTCTAGACGACCAGAAGCTGAAGTAGTCTGTATTCTGTCGACTTCGAGGTACTTTGCTGCAAACCGTTCGACGACAGCAGAGCTGACCAGGACAAGCGGAAGAGTCGCGAGAATGACCAGAGTCAGATCCCAAGATCGCCAAAGACAAACGATTATAGCAGCGAGACCGGTAAGGATGAGCTGAACTCCAGTACCCATCGATTGCCCGACAGCTATCCGCACAGCATCGGTGTCACTGAGAGAAGGACGTCAGACTGTTTGGTGAGATAAGGTTGTCAACTCACCGAGCATAACGACCAGTCAAACCAGCAGAGCTTCCTCCCTCACCATCATCAGCTGAAGCGCCTTCCTGATTCCTTCCCATGCCCATACCAAGATCAAACCACTCCAAGCTCTTGAGACCAACATCCGCGAAAATGTACCTTCTCAAAGCCCGAACGGTAATCTCGGCATTAACGTTCCACAGAGCCAAAGTGATCCAAGTCGCAAAGATTGAACCGACTGCAAGACCGGATAGCGTGGCAAAGACGACCAATTGTTCGTCAATGAATTGTTTCTTTGCTGGATCGAGCACGGTAGGAGAAGAAGTTTCTGATGCTATAGCGAGGTATCGAGCAAATGAGTCGAAAGCTTGACCAATGACGATGGTGATGTAGGGTAAAATTGCGGCTGAAGCAGCTGAAGTGATGAGACCTGGAATAGTCCACATGTAGATTTGTTTGCGTGTAGAAAGAGCGTAGAGAAGCTTGATCGAAGGAGTGTAGTAAGCTTTTGCTGGCTTTCTGTCTACGAGCGGTGCTTGAGATCTGGTTGTAGAAGCGTACGACATGATGGAAGCCTTCTTTTCGAGTGGATAGTTGTAAGGACCAGCCAAGCTGAGATCAACCTCGTCTTGCTCTATATACGGCCTGTCTTCTTTTGAGCTAGGTCTTGGTAATTGGATGTGCAGATCTCTAGGGTTGCCAGAGGACGGCAGAGGCAACGAAGAGAGTTCGACAGCGCTTGGCCGTCGTTGAGAGCCCCATCCTGCAACCATTGCTTCTGCTCTGTGGTGTAGATGTTACTAGCACAAGACCAGAAGATGCAAGAAGACACAACAGCTTGACACGAAAATAACAAAAGCAACAGGAATCACGAGCGGTGGCAGAGCTCGCCGTGGTCACACGCAAGCCAGAACGGCATTCAGTCATATCTCAGCCTCTTAGCCTTTTGTCAAACATTCAAAAGGGCAAGCGAGTCTTTTGTCCAAAGAGGGCGGGGAAATCAGGCATCAAGACATGCGGCCGCCCCATATGTGGATACTACTGGGTATTGGTACATGCAGGTAGCACTTCTGTAAAGCCCAAATGTAGAAAATCGAGAAGTCGGGGAATGGCGGAGGCGGCTCGACACTTGCTTCTCGCCCACCGAATAGTATACCACAATGGCAGCCAACATGTTGATGCGCACGACATGCCTGCGATCTGCACCAAAGCAGTCTGCTCTACAGAATCTAAGAGTCTTTCACTCTGGTTCGCCTTTTCCCTCAATTTCTGGCAAGCGAAGCTGACACGCAGCGGTGATACAGCATCAAAGCTCAACGAGAATGCCGCCAGTGGTGCAGGAATACGTTATGAAGCAAACAAATGGGGTAGAGGCGATATCCTCCCAGCAGACGGAAGTATGTCGATGCGTCCTCTATAGCATCATGTACTGACTGTGATGTGTAGCGTATATCAAAGGTCTGCCTGTTGTACTCACATGGCATGCTGCAAGGTGCTGAAATTGCTTGCAGGAACTGTAAACGACCCAACTACTTTCCCTACTCCAAGCAAGGCTCACGGCTCGCTGCACTGGACCTTTGAGCGCACCCTTTCAGCTGCCCTTGTACCGGTAGTAGCTGCTACTGCAGTCACCTCGCCAAACCCTATTCTCGATGGCATTCTTGGTGTTTCGATTGTCCTACATTCTCACCTGGTAAGTTGAGTCTATCCTGCACCTTGCTTAGCTCATTTGTCTGCAGGGCTTTGACCAAATCATTCTCGACTATGTACACAAGCGCAAGCACCCTATCGCCGCACCCATCGCTGTTTGGGGTGTTCGTCTCGCTTCAGTTGCAACTGTTGTCGTAAGTCGTCAATTTCCGATCGTATTCATATTCATATGGACTCGTACAGGGTCTGTACCAACTCAACACAAATGACATTGGCTTGGTGGAAACGATGAAACGCCTGTGGCATGCGTAGACGCCCAAGTAGTCTTCAGGGTTGTGTAATGTGATGCTTCTGCCTTTGTGCATCTAGTCACTTTTTCGATCCACGTTCCTCTATCTTGGTGTGCGACAATGTCGTAAGAAGCCAAGGCTGAAAGTATTACATGAGCAGACTATCGCTATACACCAAAAGCTATCGCTTGTGCGCCGTACAGGCCATTCAACATGACTGCTTCTTCCTTCTCGACATTCCCAGCACCAGCAGCTACGTCTGCTCGCGATCTCAGCATCAACAGTTGTCCCAATATTGGGGTCGATTACTCACAAAGAGGCATAAAATGTTCTAAGCGAGGATGCGAAAGTGCACATCCGGGATGCCCAATGAGCTTGTGCATCGCTTTCTGACGTTCTGCTGCAGTCTTCGGTTGAATAATCGAATCCGTGATAGCTTGACTCCATTCTTGAAAGATAGGCTTGGCTCTCGCCTCATCAAATGCTCTGCGACCTGGTCAGCCGGTAACTGCATACTGGCTAGGAAGAAGACGCACGTGCGGTCCTCGAAAGTATGAACAGTCAATCCACCAGACAAGATCAAGATGCCTTCTTTCCTAAGCTCCGAGACTGCTCGTCCGACCGCTTCATTGTCGTGAGAATCGAGAGAAGAATGGAGACTTGCTTGTATGACAGGAATATTGAACAACTCTTGCGAATCTGCGCCGTGTCCGTCAAACATAAGGGAGAATGGGACGAAAACGCCATGGTCTGAGATTGTGGATGATCAGCGTAGAGACAAGATTATTCTTGCTTCAGCTCACCCAGACCCGGTCGAGCTGGTTAATCATCAGCGTAGGTCCGAGCTGTAAATCGATAAAGCTTACCTCCGCCTCTACCATCTCGACCTCGAGGTTCCATGACGGGAGAGGTGCGAGCTTTCATCCCATTCTACGGCTCCTTAGTGATATGTCTCCAATCACAAGAAACCGGACGCACATCTTTGAAGGCTTGTACCACTCTGTTCGAGATGGCACTATCGCCTCTAGACTTGAAGTCTACATTTGTGTAGTACCACTGCAAGGAAGAGACATCAGTGTCCACGTTACTTGATCACATAGAAGATACCTGATCGAAGCCATAGTAGTCGTACAACAGCTGCATCACACTGTAAGCTTTAGATCAATGGCTTGATGGGCAAATTTACCGGATTGCGCTCTCCATAGTCTGTGACTAAGCGTTGACCTTCTGTTTCCCAGTGCGCCGAGAAAACGAGCTACATAGATGATGAGAAGGATTACTGACTCGCCGACACCACTTACAATTGCCTTTGGCTTGTACTTCCGTATAAGGAATGGACCGAAATCTTGCAAGAAGCCGACTTGACGTCCGTTTCTTCCAAAGTCAATACCAAAGCCTGCTTGCACGTTCAGCTTATGAGCAAAGCTGACCTGCCATAGGACTTGCCTCGATCTGGGAGATGCGGCGGGCTTAAGTAGTTTGGTGAGCCTGCGACTAGCGTTTAGTTTCAGTCAGGTAACGCTCAGCTGACGCACCATGGCCGAAGAAGAACTTCAAGATGATTCAGTATTGTTTCTGCAGGAATGAGATTAACGGACAGCTGGAATCTTGTCGGGAGTGTCAGGTAAGGAATCCAAAGCTTCTTTCCACTCCGCTTGTGTTTGAGGGCCCTTCGGATTGGTCATATCGTTTGACTATGGACAGATGAGCCAGTGCCAGGTGCATAAGAAAGAAGACGAGCATACTTTATTAGTCGCAATAGTCGGACTTCGCACTATATCTGCAGAGCGATAACGAAGGACCAGAACAGCAATGAAACAAGCGAGGAGAGCCGATAGAACGCGGCCGAGCATAGCAGAGATACAGCTCAGTCATCTCGGCCAAACAATAAGGCAGATCCGTCAGCCAGACGGATGAGCAGCAGAAGACCACGGAGATAAGACATGAGTCGTATAAGCCTTGTAAAGCCCTGCTAGAAGCCGTCTGATGACACTGGTACATGTACTGTAGCATTTTGGAAATCTACATGGTTGGATATGTCAAAGCCTTACCATCCCAGGTCACGAAGACAAGAACTCTTGCAGCCTGTTCAAGAATGCGCCAACTCCTTCAAGCATTGGCAGATGACCAGCACCTGGCACAGCATAGAATTCGCTCTTGACGCCTTCCGTCTTATTCACTTCATCGCTCAACGCCTTGAGTCCTTCCGGTAGCTTGCCGTCCATCTGACCCGCCAATAAAAGTGCCTTCTTTCCCTTCAATGCATCGGCTATTGATCCAGAGTAGTCGTATCCTTGAAGTGCCCTGGCGCCAGCAACAAATCCTTCTACAGGTGTGGTCTCTATCATTTCCCTGGCAATGTGATCCTTGCTGCCTTCAACAAAGATGGAACCAGCCGGGAACCAACGAGGGACAGTAGCTTCCGACAAAGGTTTCATGCCATCCTTTCGCGCAATGGCAATGCGCTCATCCCAAGCCGCAATGTTGGCTTGAGGTGTTTTGATTTGGGTGTCGCATGCCACGATCGACTTGGTGAGCTTGCCATGTCTGACAGCAAAGGCGAGGGTGGTTGCTCCGCCTTGCGAGACACCGATGACCGAGTGGACGGGAGTTGGAATTTTGAGAGATTCCAGGATGGCAGCAATGTCGTCGGCGAGCTGATCCATAGTGCAGGCTTCTTTTGGTATAGACGACTGGAAGATGCTTTCACGTCAGTCTTTGGGAGGCGGAAAATGCAAAGAACAATTACCTTGCCGTGACCTCTCTGGTCGAACGTGATGATGTTGTAATTGGGAGAAAGTCTTGCGACGGTATCGTCCCAAAGCGAGAGATTGGTCATGAGCGAGTTGACAAAGACCAAATAGGGAAGCGAGTCTGAAGTCTTGTGCAGGCGAACATTCAGCTCGCAGCCAGGTACGCTGATTTTGTGCGATGTCGTTTCTGAGCTGGGGTAAGGCATTTCGAGAGAAAGGCAGTCTCCGACATCTGTTGCGACCAAAAAGCGGGAGACCACTTGACAAAATGTCAGCTATAGATGGCGACGTCCAAGAACATCGCTAACTGTTATAGGTAGCTATCACCAAAGAAGCTTCGGCGAGTTGTTGGTCGACTGATGACTTGCCGGCTGACAGCTCGTTTCTGAGCGAGTCAAAGACAGACTGAGGCACATGAACGTTTCGGGTAGAAGCATCTGCGAAAGCCAGTGCAGCGGCTTGCAAGGCAGTGAGAGGTGCAGGCTGGGAAGGCGATGGACCAGCTCGTGTGGTGTCGCGGATGACTGAAAGCTGCTCTGTCGTCAAGCCTTCGTCTCTTCCAACATGCTCATGGTGAATCCACTCGTATGCAGCTGTGTTGCGGGCAGCTACTCGTAAAACCTGTACAGCACTGCTCAGCCTGCTTCATTTCAGTTCAGGGGCATAGACTGACCAGCAATTCACGAACATCGCCTGGCAGCGTGTTCTTGGTTCTGACAGCACCGAGTAGAGAGTTCCAACCAGACTACTCGGCAGATCAGCTTAGATACGTTAAGTGGATAGAGTGAGTACGGCCTACAGCAATCTCTGGAGCGTTCAATAGGGCGCCGTCCAAGGGAGTGAGTCCTCTTGCACCTCTTCTAGCGCGAATAGCATCGCCAATGGCACTTTCGCCAGCTGCTGGGTATTTAGCTGGAATTCTGGGCATTTTGCTGTGTTGGTGTCGTCTGGCTGTAGTCGTCGCCCGCGTACCGCTGTTCGCTCTGGATAGGCACTGACGGAACATCGTTCAAGCGCCTGAGCAGATCAGGGTGAACCCGGGGAAGTCAAGCCAAACAGCAAGCAAGATGCTGAAAGACACCTGTGTAAGCTGGACTGCCTCTATCAGAGTTCCCAACCTGATGGGGAAGGGCAGCAACAAACTTTGGCGAGTTCTTCGCGATGGATGCATTACATTTTGTCTGGCAGCTTCAAGTCTACTGCTCTGTACCTGCTCGCTTTCGACCCTGTAGCTAGAAGACTCTCCTTCCGCCAATCGATTGACGCGTTGGGTCCTCATCAATACCTCGCAACGACTGCAGCGAAAGACCGAGTCTATGCAACCTGTGTGTCTGCTTTCTCCGTTTCATCATCTACAAGCTCACTCATACCTTTGGAGGACATTAAGCATGGGCGCAACCTCCAGCATTATCATCCTGGACTGTCGAATATAGCTCGCTTGATGCAGAACCGCAAATCAGGTTGCTCAACACTGCACCGATAACAGCTACATCCTCCTACATAACAGTGATTGACGGGCTTGCATCATCAGCTGGAGGTCCTACAAGCGAAGTACATGCTCTTGATCCGGAAACAGGCGGTTTTGGGCGGAAGATTCAGCAGCAGCTGTATGTTAAAGACGAAGAACTGGAGGGTGAAGACAAGACAAACGTCGCTCTACGCTATGGCTCGCATGGCATAGAATACAATGCGAAAGGTCAAGCTTTTGTGCCGCATCTGTAGGTGATCTTGTCTTGCTATACGTTGTAGCTAATCTTACCATGTTAGTGGCCGCAACTCCATCTTCATGTATCAACGAACAAGCACAGGAGCTCTAGATCTGCTTGACGAAGTCATCTCACCTAGAGAACATGATGGCCCTCGGCACGCGGTCTTGTCGAAAGATGGTGCTTTCCTCTATTCAGTAGGTAAACATGGTCTCCCTTGAAAGTTAAGCTGAACATAGAGCAAAAGGTCACAGAGCACAGTGAGGCCGTTCATTCCCTGTCATATAATGTACTGACCAATTCTGATAGCGCAATTCGTCGACGTATACCGAGTGGAAGAGAAGACCTTGACCTACCTATCCTCGTCTTCGCTACTAGCGCCAGGTAAGCTATTTTCTCACTCAGGACTGCGACTTGCTAACTGTATGAAACAGGCGCTGACCCTCACCTGTACCGGGGTGACACCCTCCGAGTCTCCTTCAGCGGGCAATATCTGTTCGCTACAACACGAGGTGCCAAATCGTCTACAAAAGGTATACTAGCTGTATACGACATCTCGTCATCCAAGTCGCCTCTGAGCGAAGCCATCTGTATTTGGGAAACGCCGACAAGCGGAGGTAAAGCGAATGCATTGGAAGTCAGTCCGTTTTTGGGGACAGGTGATGGCACAGTAGACCAGGGAGAAGAAGAGTGGATAGTGCTAACCGACGATGATGAAGGTTGGGTGTTTGTTCTTGAATGGGATGCGAAGAAGAAACAGATTAAGGTGGTAGACAGAGTAATGACACCGGGAAAGAGCTCAAGTCATGCAATCTGGTTGCAATGAAAGCTCTGGTCACTGCATATAACCTAATGTACATCCTGTCGTTCAAAGCTACTGTACAAATTTGCCCCTTTGATTTACTGCGTCTTCTTTGCGGCCAAGGTTCCCTTCTGTATCCGAGGCTTGCTTTGCAGTCCGACCATAGTCCACGCTCGCCAGAAGTACACGGTTGCCAAGAAGAGAGCAAACACACTTCGTGCACCCAACGGAGTCACGAAAGCCTTGTTGGGAAGTCCCATAGCCAGATTGATGGGTCCATACGAAGCGTGGGACATGGTGAGACTGCCAAAGATTGCGGCTGAAATAGCACCCGACCAGACATCCATTGACGGGATAACACTGTTGCTGGCTTTGAGGACAGGCGGAGTCGACAGGGACCAATTTGGGTTCCAGACGCCAAAAGTCGATGCGACCAAGCCTCCGCCGCTAGCCGAGATGGCACCAATGAGGATTTGGGCAAAGATAGAGTTGGCGACGACTGGATTGGGATGGGCTTTCACCATCATTACTCCGCCGACGATCGCTCCAGAACGAGTTGCAGCGTCCATCAAAGGCCAGAAAGCGAGCTCAGTGATTGGATGCGATGTAGCGACGTTTGGGAAGAGGTAGAAGAAGGTCGAGATGAGAATGTGGACAGAACCGTAAGCCATCCAAGGTGCAGGCGAGATGACCTGAGGGGGAGTTTGGTTGAGCAGAACATGACTGCTGATGGCGCCGCCCCATGCCTGTTTCAGATTGAGCCTTTGACAAACCTCGTTGCAGCTGAGACACACGAAGAGAAAGAACCCAGCCAAGTCAGCAGGCCATGGCAATTGCCCTCCTGCTCCGTTTGCTCTCACTCTTGCGCGAAAGACCAAAGAGATACGAGCGGCATGACTGGGTAGGCCGTGAGCTTGCTTGCCTTTTCTCCTCTACATCACCCACAATGCCATGAATATGGGAAACGGATAGAACCAAGGTCCTCGTTGACTAATTGCGTCGATCAGCTGTGCGACATTCTGGAGCACGATTGCGGCCATCTTGGGTTGCTTGTACAAGAGCAGGACGAGCTGTAGTATTTTCGCTCAATCAAGACGTTGGCAGATTATTCTGCCGAGCTCCATATGCAGTTGCATGCCTATACGGCAATTACAGGCTACAGAGACGTGCCAATCTGCTCTCTGATCGTTCTTCGATCTTCATTCTTGACAATCGTATACAATAAAGAATGCATTGGTACATGTACAGATCACATCTTTCCTCACAGACCTATTCAAAACTGGAAAGATGAGACTCGATAACCTTTACAGCCTCAGGGAAGCGTGGTTTGATGTCGGATTGGAACTGCGAAACAGTCAGGTGATCGTTTCAATGCTTGTTCGAAGACTCACAGTCAATGGATGAGAGCTGAAACCTTCCGAGAAGGCATCGACGTCCAATGTGATAGGCTTGCCATTGGCGTCAAGCTTGTTTTTGATGTCGAAAGCCCACATGATACGGGTGAAGACAATGAAAAGCGATCGATCGGCAATGTGCAAGCTGTTGAGATGTATTAGCTTTAACTCGGGCGCATGCGATCAACGCACCCAGGACAGATTCTGCGACCGAAGCCATAACCGTGGTGACCTTTTTCAGAGTATTTGGTGCCGACTAATTTGCCATCCTTAATGAAACGGTCAGGGTCGAAAGCTTCCGGGTTTGGGTAGACGTCAGGGTCCATATGGATCGACCAGTGGTTGGCAAGTACGGTAGAGCCTTTCGGAATGCTACATGAAGAATTAGTTGTGATATCAAGATTCGGCGGCGGAAACGTACAAGTAGCCGTTGTAAACATCATCTTCCGTGCTAGCATGACTGAGACCACCAGCGATGACTGATCTCCATCTCATGATTTCCCTGATGACAGCGTTGCAGTAAGGTAAATCGTCTTGGTCTGCAAATTCAGGCATGCGGTCTCGACCAATCACTCGATCCAGTTCAGCGTGTGCTTTGGGCAGTACGTGAGGCTGTGAAGTGAGCGTGAAGATGCATGTCGAGATAGCGTCGGCGGTCTGCCATCTTTTCAGTTCTGTGTAGCGACATGAGGGATATGCTCACAGTGTCTGATCCAGCTCCCTAAGCCAAGCATAGACATGAGTGACTCGAACTTGGCTCTGAACAGGATGCAGACTTACATACATGGCACCAGCCATAAAGACGGATTGGTTGTCAGTGAGCTGGTATTCCTTCTGAGATTGCAAGATTGATTTGGCGAAGCAAGGACTATCTCTGCCTTCCGACAAGTCGTTGCGGACCTTGTTGACGTGTTTCGAGAACAGGCGAAGCGTGTCCTCAAAGATTTCATCGGCTTCTACCTTCCACGGAGCCAGGAAACGAGGTAGATAGTTAAGGAAGGGTAGAGTGTCGACAATATATGAACCGGGAACGGCAGTCTTGGTCATAGCTTCATTAATCTTGCGCATCTGGAAAAAAGGAAATGTCAATGGGAGTGGTGGAATAGATTCACATGACCTACGTCAGTGATTGCTCGGTCTTCAGGAGTAGGAGCGCGCGTGTTGAACGCGATTTGCATGATAGTGGAGCCGGCATATCTGCCAGATCACAGCCATCAAACACGGCCAAACACAGAAGCTCTCTTCCTTACCTCTGAGCATGTCCCCAAAAGCCATTAGGGTTTCTCGCCATATCCCGAAGCAAAGTTGTACTCTCCCAGTCTTGAATTGGCTCGTAGGTAGACGCAGGTTTTGGTGCAGTCAATTGGTGAAGTAGCTTGCGCTCGCGACGCCAGAGATCACCGTATTGCATGAAGGTAAGACGAAGACCGCGAGAAACCAGTTCAGAAGTCATGATCTGCCTTGGACGCGAAGAGTAGATGGAAGACCGTTTGTCAAGTAGCTCCATTGCTGCTTCAGCTGTTCCCACCACAATAATCTTTCTGCGACCTAGCTGGACTTGATAGATAGAACCATATTGACGAGACCACTCGGCAAGCTTGACCCAAGGCCTCTTCCTTGGCAGGTCGAACATAGAGCCCACAAAGGGCAGTCCTTTCTGTTTCCAATAAATCAATCTGGGCAATCTGACGGGCGAGTGGCGATGGCTTACAGGTCCAGGGAGCTGCGGACCTTTGCTCGTATTGATTCTGTTCTTGAGCACATAGGTTGCGAGGAGCAGCACAACGATGGCAGACCACAATGAGATGTCCATGTTGAAGGATGATTGCAGTGGAAAAGGAAGCTGACGCTGCAGAGCGCACTCAAGACGGCGAGAGAATCATTCAGCCTTCTTAGGGATAGGCAAAAGTGTTGAACAGCAACAGCCGCATGATATGTTTTGACGAGCGCCAGAATAGAGCAGGGTGGACAGGCGGCTGGACAAGATAAGACAATAATAGCATAGCTGAAGAGCTGAGACTGAATACAAGTCTGAGATCGTTGCACCCGGTCAAAGAGTCGCTCTGAATCGGTCACTCGAAAGTCGTGAAAAGTGAACATGTCACAGAAATCACCTCAGCAACCCCGGCTTTTCGACGTTTACGCGACCTCGCTGCTCTGTTTGGACAGCAACAATGATGAAAAGGCAACAAATACTGTCAGCTACAGCCCGCTCTCTTTTCCGTGCTGCCGCGCTTTCTCCGCATGACAAGACCTCTCGGTCTTGGCAGGCCTTATCTATTGGCCTGCCTATGCTTGAACTCTACGCTTAACGACCGAGCAGATATCAATAGTATGCACTACGCTCATGCTGTTCAAGAATGCAAAACTCGCAATATTGCTTGAGGAAGAACAGCAGTTCATGTGAGCATTCTGAGCTTCTACACTGCATTTTTCTCTCTTATACCTCTGCGCACAGTTACCCGTCTCCGGACGAAGAATATGACCTGCCACCACCTGCCGAGTCTGCAGTCAGAGGCCGAGTCCGACTTGACATAGGCAAACCAAAGACTCTATCGAAGATGCTGGTTCGCCTCGAGACAGCATATACGCTCAAGTATCCCGTGATCAACGATGAACAGTCTGGAAAACTGTACTTCAGGTGCGTTTTGCTGGCTTTGCGAAAGGTGCAAAGCTCATGATGATAGCAGAACTTATGTGCTGGAACTAGACAACAAAGTATATTCAGCGGGAGTGCATGAATTTGGCTTCACCTTTACTCTACCAAGCACTCTACCGGCAACCGAGAGACAAGGAGCCAATGCAAACATCGAGACTGTCATTACTGTGAGCTTGCTGCGCTTCATTAAACAAAGTCTTGACGTCTCGTAGGCTGAACTAACCTTGGCGAAACAACATCGCAAAGTCTTGCGAGCGACCAGAACGCTGCACTGCATCGTAAGTCCAAGCGGAAAGGACGAGTTGCCACCAGGGATTGAGATTTTGGTTGAAGAGGTGTCTGAGAATCTCGGTGTAAGCCACCTTTCTTTTCAACGACTGTCGGTCTAATATCAAGCAGCCATATCGTATCGACATTGTGTCTGACTCGCTCACAATTGGAGGGTTACTCAACATGCGCCTTTCGTTTGCCGACCCTGCACATTACTGTCATTTCGATCAGCTAGTCTGCCAGATTCTCACTCGTACAGCATACCTTGGCAAGACCAGACGAAGTATCGAAGAGTACACCGATGTCTGCCGAATCAAAAACTCGTTTGTGCCATTATCACGGAAAGCGGTTTCGTTGCCCTCTCTTCAGCCTCAAGTCGCCTCGTGCTTTGCTTTGACCGAAAGACTCCCCAACGAAGGAAGACTTCAGCCGACGACTCATCCAGGAACACGCTCTGTCATACACATCAGTCATGAGCTTATCTTGACTCTCATCTACGAAACGCCAGGCAAGAAACGGGCACAAGCAGTGACGGTCCGAAAAGCGATAGGTCTAGCAAGTTGTCGTTGCTTGTCAGAGGCACTTCTTCTCCCTCCGTATGCGGCAACAGATCAGAAGCGCGTCGTTGGTCGGCAATGCATGTGTCAGATCCCAACAGCTCAGATGATACGAGAGTCCGCTTTAGCAAGTAACTGGACAACAAGAGGACTGGAAACGGAACCAAGGGTTGCGACGAAGAAGTGAATGGACTTTGCATCGTTTTGTTCGTTTGGGTCTGCAGATATGTCTTGATTGTAAAATAGCCTTGTATTTAGTATGAATTGTCAGACTTGTTGTATTTATGCACAATTGATTTCTTTCGCAGTCAATCCTCACTGTCTCGTCTTTCAGCCGTATTATGTAGCGCATAAGGGATCGCTCACAGACAGCTCAACCGTCATCTCTTGCATGTCCATGGACCCAAGCGATACGGTGATGCACTTCTTGCTTGCATCGTAGCTTGTCTTTGCATCTTTGCCGTTAACCTTGGCTGAGCGATCGGAAGACTGGTTCAAGATGATGACAGATGCCAGAGTAGCTTTATAGGCTGTTTTGCCAGAGACCGTCAGCTTGTTGTCCTTGAAGTACAGCTTGACATCTGTAATCTTGTCTTGCTCCAATGAATCGCCATCGTCAACGTAGAGTTCGCCCGTTGCAGATCCATCAAGGCCAGGTGCGACCAGGAGCTCGAAAGGCTTGGTCCTCAGGTCCTGCAGGATAAGAGTATGAGCAACCGCTTCTCTGGGCATCTTCACCAACTTACCTTGGTGGTCATGGCTGATTCTGTACGCATTGGGAGGATACCACCACCTCGGATGTGCAGTGGAATAGAAGTGTAATCGATGTCGCTCAAGGAGATGTTCTTGCCTTCTCCGCGAATTGGTTCGTATGTGTAAAAGTCATAGAATTGATCGTTCGGCAGGTAGATATCAACAGAGGTAGAATTTTCTTCAGTAACAGGCGATACGAGCAAGTAGTAGCCGAAGAAGGCTTGTAGATCCACCTAAGAAAGAGTTAGTGACCAGACTGCGCAGAGTGAGGGGAAGTTACTTTGGCTGCTTGCATATCTTTCGGATACTTGTAGAAGACAGGGTTGATGGGTGGAGATCCATCCTCAGAGCTTCGGTGAATCGCTGTGTATAGGTAGTCGAGCAAACGGTAGCGAATAGCAATACTGCGGAAAGGCGATAAGCCTATAAATGGACGAAGCTGTGCTTTCGCAGGGACATACGATTTGCGAGCCGACTCAGCAACTAAGGGCCATCTATAGAGCTCTTGCGAGATGGATCCGTCCTGGTCTACAAGCAAGATATCAGTCGGTTGTCCGAATGTCGTAGCATCTGCTTACTATGGTCGCGGTAGAAAGAATATGTCAGAGCTCCCAGACTAGCCCATCGCTGACAGAAGGCGTCAGATAGGCCGCTACTGGAGGTCCTGATGACTTACAGCGCATAGCGTTTCCGTAGTATTGTCGCCGAAGCCGCAAACGTCTGCACCAACGACGGGCATAGCAAAAATACTGGCGAAATTGAGCACACCAGCGATACTGAGTCTGTAGTCTTGCCAAGTTGATCTGAGAGAAGATATGGTATTAGCTTGAGTCGAAAACCCAGAGGTTGAGCGAGATTACAGGTTGTCGCCTAACCACTTTTGGGCATATCTGCCGGCTCCGCTGAAGGTTGATCGTGTCACAACGAGCGTCTATCATCAAGATCAGCCCAAAATCGTCTTCACGCCTTCGAGCTCACCTTTCGCCCTGGACGCCTAGCAAGCATAGCGTTGCGAGAGAATTCGCTCATCATAGTGCCGTAGAGGTTGTGAGTGTCGTATTCGAGGTAGCCTCCGGTGTGATGAAGTGTGACATCGCTCGAGTGGTTCGATAGACCGCCTGCTGCGTTTCTGATGACATAGCCAGGGAATTGATAATTCGGCTCAGTTGTTGTTGCACCTGATACAATGCCACCGCTAGTGGATCATGTTCAGAGCTGATTTGATCGCAAATAGTTGATGACTGACCCAAGCGGCTGAGAAGCGCCAGGCGCTTGACGACGAAGCAGCGAGTCAGCCTTCAGGTCCAAATCTCCGAAAGCTCTTCGGGTCAAGTTGCCGGAGAACGCCGGTGTGCCAGCTTCAGGAGGCTCCGAAGTTCGGTTTGGAGGGTTGCCTGAGATAACTGCTTGCTCTTGAACGTAAGCCAATGGATCTTCTGGGTTTTCAATCCAGTCAACAAAATTGGCTGGCTCATTCATATCGATCCCTTGGAGCGAAGACATGAGCTGATCATAGCTGCTACGGAAGAGGCTGCAAACATACAAAGACCATCAATGTCCACTCGATCTTCGGAGAAGAAGTCCAAGAACTCCTTGGTCCAGTACGAAGCGGTAGCTGGGTCGAACCAGTCAGGGAAGACGGTAGGACCAGGCCAGACAACGCCTCTGAACAATTTGCCGTTGTCATACTTGAGGAAGATATCGGCGTCGAGGCCTCGAGTGTACGCAGTCGAGCCGGGAGATTCTGGGTTCGAAGGCGTATTAGGGGGTCCATCGTTGCTTGCGACTGCTGGATCCACCATGACAATGCTGCAAGATGTATCAGCCGCTGACTAGGGTGAAAATTCTTGATTTACTATTGCTGATCATGATCGTGAAGGTATTTAATGACCTCTTTGACACCTTCGATAGGATAGTAGTCCTGATCCAAAGTAAACACCTGCCGACGATACATATAGTCTATGTCGGTCCTATCCATTGTATTAGCATTCGATTGTCTCTAAGGAGTAGCGCAAAAGCATACCACATGGTCTCCAGCGGAATCTCAGCGGCAGCATAGCTCTCAATCTGATCTGCTACGTCTACGTAGTCCTTGTATCCGTAGCGACAATTGTGGAAGCCCAATGCCCTGACAAGAAAAGGTAAGATTCGATCCAAATGACAGCAGCATTTGCGACGTACCAGTATGGCACACTGAGCGGTAAACCAACGACGTGAGCATACTGCTTAGCGGTCTCGATTGGCGTGTCGCCGGCCAAGACTAGGCAGTCGCAAGCATATACGTCAGCAAACCAAAGTTGGTAGCGAAGAGCCTGCAACCTTACGGTAGAGGTCAACGATGCCGCCAATGGAGTTGAACTGTAGGTATTGCTCGCCACTTTCGGTGCGATTAATATTGATGTCCATTCCATTTGAGTTCTTCAGGAACACTCCGTGCGTGCCCGTGGAGCGATGATCAAAGTAGACTGGATGAGATCCCTGCAAGACGGATGAGATCTTGTTGAACGAGACTGGCTCAACGGGACTGACATAGAGGTTTGTACCAGCCGGAACACTATCGTCGGTCATATCAGCTCTCAGGCTGGTGAATTTTATGGATAACAGACCCATAGGCATCTCTGCTCCAGAGAGTCCGAGTGTAGTTGAATGTCGGCAAGCCTGAATGAAGGGAATCAGATCCTTGAAACAGAACCTATTGGCTTTCACATACGTAGCCCATCAGTGTGCTCTCCTAAACCATAGATATTGGGGTCGTTAGGTAGCTTGGTGCGAAGCCGGAAGAACTGTTGCTCATAGACGAGAGGACCATCTAGCTCAAAGAGGACTTCTTCGGTATCTTTGCGAATGACAGCAAAGGAGAAAGGCGACTCAGCGTACTTGAACAAGATATTGGGTGTGCTGGAGGAAGAGTCTGGAGGGCTGGGTAGCACATCCTCTGGAACTTCGTATCGCTCATTATCCGCGTCTGTGATTCGGATGTGCAGGCGGTGGTCTGTTTCGTACTTTGCCCATAGCTTCAAGTTGGTGATGTCCTAAGCAAATCGTAAGTTTATAGCTCGAGAACGGAAGGATGACATACAGCTGAGAATGCATTGCAAGCTGGACCAGCCAGAGTCAGGTCCATTGTGCATAGTGTCTTTGATTCTTGGACATTGCTCGCTTTGTAGCCAGGGCATTCGTCTGGTTCATACGACAAAGGCGAATATTGCTGCCGAACTTCGAGTGCGGGAAGAGCACTGGCGCCCCAGGCGGCCAGCAGGAGAAGGCTGAAGGACCTCATACTTGGACGGGAACAAGAAGCAAAAAGGAGAATGACATGCAGTGCGGAGAGATGTTAAAAAGTGTCAAAGTTGCGGGGATGCACTAGGATAATTCATGCAAGAGAGCCCATGTGGTGAAGCACGATTGTTTCGCATGGCGCGTAGACTAGCTTAACGGCCCGCCCGCTGGAAGGCAAGTAAGGACGCGTTGACTACTTCATACTTGGTGCATATATCTTGCATAGACAAATTCAACTTTTTGCACTGGTCTGCTGGCATAGTAGATTGAGGAGGACCCAGACAGTGAGAAGCGCCCTCAAAGTTGTCCACTGGTGCTGCTTGCGGGTCAAGCGCAACGTTATGAAGTTATGAAGTTGCAAAAATCGACTCCGGCGTCTACACATTTCTGCGAAACCAGTGGACAGTTGCGAACGACGAATACACATACACGATGAAGGTCATTATTACTGGTGCCAGTGGGTTGTTGGGCCGTGCAGTCTACGCACACTTCAAAGCCCAAGGCGCAGAAGGTCAGATTGGCTCAACAGCAGCTTGCGTATTTGCTGAACGTCTGCTGCAGTCCTTGGTTTGGCGCACTCGAGAGCCACGAACGAGCTGCAGAAATTGGATCTACACGATCAAGCTGCCACTGAAGAGCTTATCAAATCGTTCAAACCTGATGGTAAGCCTATCCCGAGTGTCAAAGCCAAGCTGATCCCTATCGTTCAGTACTCATCCACGCTGCTGCTGAACGCAGACCAGATGGTCAGTAGAATTTCGATGTTGTGGGCCCGTACTGATGCCTCATTGCAGTCGCAGAAGCTGTGAGCTGCCTATACATTGGAAGGGGCATGATGCTGAAAATCGACAGGACCCTGATGCTGCGCGAAGACTGAACGTAGCGGTACCTCAGCATCTGGCTACGCTGTCCAAGTCACTCAATTTCAAGCTCGTCTATATTTCGACAGATTACGTGGGTATTCCCCTAGACGGAATGTTGTCATTTAACAGTACTGGCAGGTCTTCGACGGAAAGGCACCCGAAACAGGCTACGAACCGGACGCAAAGACAAATCCGCTTCAGCTCTATGGCGAGACCAAGCTTCAAGGTGAATAGAATAGCCAAGCACAAAGCATGGTCTCAAAGCTATTGCAGGCGAACAGGCCATCCGAGAGAACGCTGATCCCAACAACTCTGTCATTTTACGAGTTCCAGTGCTTTACGGCGAAGTAAAGGAAACCAAAGAAAGCGCAATAAACATCCTTCTTGATCCAGCTCGCAACACAGATAAGCCAAGCAAACAAGACAACTATGCGACACGCTACCCAACATACGTAGGCGACGTTGCGAAAGTCTTGTATCAAATCAGTAGCAATCCAAAAGTGCCCCAAACAGTGCACTTCTCATCACAAAAGCTCTTTACCAAGTGGAAGATTGCCAAGCTATTTGCTCAGCTCTCTGGGAACAGTGGCGAGCATCTGATAGCGCAAAGCGAAGCACCTGGTCCAGAAGAAACAGTCAGTATTGTACCTCTTCTTTCGATGGATGCTGATGTTTCTACAGCCGCGGCCACGCGATTGTCATTTGAGTTGCAAAGTTTTGGAGCAAGCGGGCGTGGACTGCAGCACAGTGGTGTTTGAGGATTGGTTCAAGTCTTACCTCAGTGCATGAATGGGCTGGAATTACGGAATGTCGGCGTGTTTTCGAAGGCGGTGCAATCTACGTAGGGAAGGGCGCTCCTCTCCTCTTGTATCCATAGCTTTTGCTAGCCGTCCCGTCATCGCAGGTACTATAGCGACTACGAAGCAGATATTGCCTACATCTGCTTAACACTGCTAGTAACAGCGTCATGCCCAGTCTATTGATCTGCCTGGCAGCCTTGCTGGTCGTCTCTTCGCTTTCGCTTCAAGTACATGCTTTCGGTGAATCTGCAATCTCCCAGCCTGTCCAATTCGCTCATATTTGTGCAATTCAGGTGCTGGCAACATCCCTAGCTTTGCTGCCCTAGAAGGGAAGGTGAGCTAGCAGCCGCTGATGTGATGTGTCAACAAGCTGATTGTATCTGTTCAGGCCTTCCGTCATGGCGATATCACTGACATTCTGGCCGAATTGGCAAAGAAGAGTGGAGGAGCTGCTAGCTTCATGTCCATGCTCGGTGCGGGCAAAGTGAGCAGGTCTTGAGTGCAATCCGTGCTACTCGTCTGATGGTCTTCTTCTTCAGTTTGGAGGTTTAGACAGTTCGTTCTCTTTGCAATCTTGCAGGTCTGCATCTGACGTACGCGACTAGTCAAACGTGTATAGTAGGCTGTGTTGAACTAATTTCACGATTCCGTTAACCCTCTCGATCGCGATAGCTTCGGAAACTGCAAGTCCAGGATTACTTGTGCCAACAGTTTGAGCTGACCGTATTGAATAGGGCTACGTGACTACTCACAAGCAATGGACGTAGCTGGCTTGTCCAAATGTGCGTTCATAGCCCGATTACAGCTTCTATTTGCTCAGTCATGCAAAAAGTGTCTGTGCAAGCCATCATCAATGTGGTGATGCTGTTGGGTTTTCTGGCACATGGCTACGTACGTCTCTTCCCCCAAGATAAGAAAAGCCTGCCTGTTGATACTGAAATAGGCAACTGGTGAATTTGAAGTGACCGAAGCACGACTAGGCGTCTATCTTCCTATAGAGCATATTGACAACCCGAGGGTAAGCTGCTCAAATATTGCTACAATCTGGCTGACGTCGTACCAAAAGGGCTATAACGAGAACAAAGTGCGTCCAGGATATATGAAAGTGCTCACAGCTTGCTGATTACTAGTAGGATGCTCGGCATGTGCATCCTCGTCTTCGTGGACCTATCAGCCCGGACGAGCTTGGAATCGACCCAAACACGGGTATGAAGAACTACATTGCCAACGAGCGCGGGAACTGGGCAACCTCATCCGGTCTAATCAGATCGCTCATCGTGAACTGTATCAATGAAGGGCGAAGGTCTCGTCAAAATGGTCAAGATCAGAGCCTGTATGAAGCCTATCGTCTACTTGGGACCTTTCTACACACTCTAGAAGATTTTAGCGCTCATTCAAACGTATGCGAGCTGTATCTGATCAAGATGGGTCATGGAAACGTGTTCCCACATGTCGGCAACAACGCCAGGATTCAGTCTCCGAGCGGATGGTGCCCTGTTCTAACGACTGGGTGAGGTGTCCGTTCGTAGCGTGCGCTTCATTGTGACTCACATCGGGCAGCACATTTGGAGGAGCAGACTTCATGCACAGTGTCTTGGGAGAAGCGAAAGACAAAATTTCGGAAGCCTCTGTCAACGAGCTGAAGCGAGAAGCCAACGAGGCAAATCGAAACCCTGGTTCAACAGCAACTCTCCGAAACCTTCTGTCGCAGATGCCTGGAGACGGCCAGCAACTGACGCGCGAAATGGATGACATATCGCAACAATCTAGAGCCATTGACCCGAGCCAGCTCAGCCCTCAAGAGCTTCACGCGACGCTTTTCAAAATTCTAGCCTTCCGGGATAAGGTCTGCATGGCAATTGAGAGCGGTATCGAAAAAGTACCTGGTCTTGGTGCTCTGCTCGAGAAAATCACCAACGCGTTAGTCACAAACCCCTGGATTGCACCGACAGCATTAACGTCGCTTGACAGCATCAACAAGTTCGTCTTCACTCAGATAGGCCCATACCTGGATCCAGTGACATCACAAGCCACCGCTGTGCTGAGTCAAGGCTCTCAAGCCGTCATCAATAACGAAGATCAATTTGCTGTGTTCAACGACCCAAACGCATCAGACCCGACTCATTCGGTCAGTAGCTCTGTAGATTTTGGGCAAGCCATGCTGAATGTATGCAGATGTTGGCGAAAGATCACTTCGCCAACGTAAATCGCTGCTCATCTAATCTGAAAGCGTTCTAATCTGTCCTCTAGATCTTAAATGAGCCAGCTGGACGTATAGCGCAGACTATTGTCAAGTTCACAGTCAACCTCGTAGTCAGAGCTTGGGATGATCAAGGGATTGATCCCAATTCAGGTGACTTACGGCTCTCGGCGGCTTCAGATAAGCACTGACGAATCGTAGTCGCCTCTGAGGTCCTACAAGCTTTACATCACCCTTTCTTTGCCAATGGCCGTTCTCAAATGTGAGTAATGTCTGGTCGAGGTCCTTTGCGTGTGCTGACGTGATTTCGATAGTCAAAGAGAAATGTACAGGGTTGCTAGGAACTCAACGAAACAGAGCTGACCATTGTGTCCAGGTACGACACGATGCAGAAGTGGTTTAGCGAGCAAGATCAACGCTATGTCCTCAATGCATTGACTGCCGATTCTGTACGAGCACACAAGAACGTTCGCAAGGCAAGTACAGCTGCTCAAAGTTGATCATACAACAAGCTCACGCTATCCTACAGGGAGCTACAATGGAATCTCACGGGGGTTGTGGTCATGGTCCTTCTCAATCTCACCAGTCACAGTCTTACATTCCCGGGTAGGATCTGAGGACGTGCCAAAATACCAGGGCTGAGTTATCGTAGGCCGGAACAACTCATGGGCAAATTTCAAGGCATGGCAAACAGCTATGCCCAGCAGATCCCGGGATATTCAACATGTAAGAGACAAAGTACCTAGTGCAACATTTTTGCTAATGCTTGTCTGCAGTTCAAAATTTGGCACAGCAGACTGGCGGCAGAAGAGACATGGATCAAAGCAATTTGTCTTACGGTGCAGCTCCTATTGCCGATCCTCAATACGGAGCTTCGGCGGGACAGCATCAAGCCCATGGAGCAGCAAGCCAGTACTACAGCGGCGACCAAAGCTACCAGCAACCCGGACAGCCTCCAGCGCAACAGCAATACGGTGGTTTCCCTCAACCAGATTCTGGCTTTGGCTTTCCCCAGCCAGATCCCGTTCAAAATCCTTATCCAGGTAGGCAGGCAGTGCATGTACATCCCTGCTTGGTCTGACATTGCAAAGGATATCATGGTCAACAATACCCCGGTCATCAGCAGCCTCCGTATCAAGGAAGACCAGATTGGCAATAAGAGAGGACTCTTGGGCTTCTGCGCACATGTCCGGACAAAGCGCGGCTGTTCAGGCTGTTCATGGTTAATCCGGTCGAACCTCGTGGTTGTTTTTTAATGCTTCTTTTGATCACTTGCAACGATACTATTCTATCGAGAAGACTTGTCAGCACTGTTCAGCTACTAGCACTGCTCAGATAATCTAGACCAGCTTGAATATCTCTCTTCTTTGATCAGCTTTTTTGTAACAACTGCCCAAAATGGCTACGAATGGCATGAACGGACATCACGATGGGACTCAGCCTTTTCAGCCAGACGCAACTGCCCGACCACAGAATGTCGGTATCCGTGCGTCTTGTGTCTCCCCTGCTTGACAACGAGCAGCATGAAATTCTGACGCTGTTTGGATTTTTGTTGGGACAGACGCTATGGACCTGTATTTCCCTTCTCGCTGCGTGTCTGAAGAGGAATTGGAAAAGTTTGATGGTGTAGCAGCCGGCAAAGTCAGTACAAGCCTTTCGGTGCGAGCGGCTGAACTCTGGGAGTTGACTGGATTGAACAGTACACCATTGGCTTGGGACAGGAATACATGGCTTTCGCAGACGATACAGAGGATATTAACAGCTTCCTGCTCACAGGTACGCTCTCGTCAAGCACAACATTATCTCCAGGACTGATGCTCTTTGACAGTCGTTTCCTCTCTGATGCGCAAATTCAACATTGATCCTCGCTCAGTCGGCCGATTAGACGTCGGAACAGAGACCATCATTGACAAAGCAAAAGCCTGTAAAACAGTTCTTATGGACCTCTTTGCGGAATCAGGCAACCACGACATAGAAGGCATTGACTCTAAGAATGCTTGCTATGGAGGCACAGCGGCCCTTTTCAACTGTATCAATTGGGTTGAGAGCAGCTCGTGGGATGGGAGATGGGCCATTGCTGTCGCCGGCGACATTGCAACTTATGCTGAAGGTTCTGCACGACCTGCAGGCGGAGCCGGAGCGGTTGCAATGCTCATAGGGCCAAACGCACCTATCGTGGTTGAGCGTGAGTGCGAACGAATACCATTGGAAAGAGTCTCATTCCTCCCTCACCAGCCATTCACGGAACTTACATGTCAAACACCTGGGACTTCTACAAACCTGCTCTTGCTTCCGAGTACCCAACCGTGGACGGTCCACTAACAGTCAAATGCTACAACGGCACGATCGACAAAGTGTATGCTACGTACAAAGCCAAGCTGGCAAAGCAACAGAGCAAAGAAGGCAAATCTAGCGAAAAGACGACTTTGAGCTCTTTTGACTATGTCACCTTCCACGGCCCTTACGGCAAGCAAGTACAAAAGGGTCTAGCGAGATTGGTGAGTTCACTTTTATCCGAGATGTCATTGTCTGATTACTTGGTAGGCATACCAAGACTACACCTGCGACCCCTCCGCTGCCGAATTCTCCTCTATCGACTCTGCAACTTCTTCAATCTCTTTCGAAGACTCTCTGACAGACAAAGCGCTAGAAAAAACCTTCATCAACCTCACCAAAGACACCTACAAAAGCAAAGTCTGGCCAACAACAAATTGCATGCGAAGACTCGGCAACGCCTACACCGCTTCAGTCTATGCTTCATTAGCTTCTCTCATCTCCAACAAGGCTTCAGACCTCAAGGGCAAGCGAGCAGCCGTATTCAGTTACGGTAGTGGTTTGGCATCGAGTTTCTTTGCGTTGAGATTCGATGCGAATTTGGAAGACATGGCCCAAAAGATGGACCTACTGAAGAGGCTGAGCGCGACTGAAGTACGGCCGTGTCAAGAATTTGTGGATGCTCTGAAGGCATGTCACCGATATCTATTCTTGAGCCTGGGCTGATCTCTCAATCGTAGATGCGAGAGCGGGTACACAACTTGAAAGACTGGACACCCTCTGGTTCAATGGAATTCCTCGCGCCGAATACCTATTACCTCAAGCAGTGCGATTCCAAATACAAACGAACGTATGGTGTTGTACCAGCTCAGTAGATTATTGGTGTGGGCTTGTTGTCTCCTTTAGTATTCGGGGGCAGAAAAGTATATTACTAGACATCTACATGGATTACGTAAAATGCACCTAGCTCTAATTTATGCTACATCATTCACACTCGGACGACACACTAGGAAGCCATTCAAGCCATGGTCCGGCTGCTGTCCTTTACTCCATTGACGATCAAAGAACCGCCATCTGGATCACGTCGTACTCTCCAGCCTTCTCTATCCAGCATCTTCACTACACTTGGCAGCAGGACAGGCATACGGTTTGCGCTGTGTCGACCGGCACCGGTGACAATGCGCAGCGGTCGAGGATTAGATGAAGCTGACCACCAGGTATTTACGTTCTGAGTAATGCGTAAGCATCTTGAGCGTACGAGAGACGCAGAATTGTACCTCTTTAACAACGGTGAGGGCCTCATTAACTGTCAAGTTGTGCAGATCGATAGAATTGTCCGAGACGACTCTGATGAAAGCGTCAGCTGAGTTGCTCAAGCGGTGCTTCAAAATACATACCTTCGCTCAGCGACTTGTGCTCTGGCAGCTCGTAGATCCCAAGTCCTAGCTCTAGCATCCAAATCACGACCCTTCTCTGACCAGTAAGCCGCAGCACCTCTATCACCCGCACCCCTCTCTCCTCCACTCTTCCCACTCTGGAAATGCCTCGCAGCAGCTTTGAACGCTTCATTTCGATTATCACGATATTCTTCAGCCATTGCACGACAATCGCTCGCTGACGGGTTATCTGGCAGAGCTGATTCCATGATTCGACTCTTGATGAGCTTGTTGGGTATAGCTGCGCCAGACTTGTTGCGAAGTGTAGGGGTATATAATATAGGTCGATTACCGGAAGCAGTAGAGCTAGCGACGGACCATCCGGAAAGATCAGGTCGAAGTACACCTTTCGATACGGCGTCCAGATCCTTTTTTGCCAACAACTGTTCTCTAGATGCTCTTTCCGCTGCTGAACCGAACCCTTTGAGAAGCCCGACTTGAACAGCTGATCCTTCTCGAGCGTGAATCTCTTGTTGAAGCGACATCAGATCTATAGCGTGTTCTACGTTTCCTTTGGTCGCACATAAGTATTTCTGCCATTGTCTCTTGGATGTAGGTATGTGGCTTTCTGAAGATGGATCGGCAGGAGCGAACATTGCGCTGAGGTTATCAAGAATGTCGGGTTCCACGTTCAGCGTATCGAAAGGGTATTTGAGCTCCATTGTATCTAAGAGCGAATCGAGGGTCAAGGCAAAGGATGATGATTTCTTGTGATACAGCGAAGCAACGATCCCGGGCGAAATGTCCAAGAGATCGGCGATATGGGAGGACATGGAATCAGCTGTGACCCACGAGTTATCGCTCTGCAGAGGAAGAGAGTCTGTTGATCCAGCTGGAGAAGCCGGCAGACGCCCTTGGTCTGTGAGCGAAAAGGTGGTTGTGCTCTTGGGCGGTCGACGGCGACTTCTTTTTCGCGGTGAAGGCGGTATAAAGTTGACATTGTTGGACTGCTGCAATTGAGCAGAGGTAGTCTCGTCCTCCAAGAAGCTCATATTGAGGAGCTGGTCCAAGACCATCTGATCGCTGCATCAGGGCCAGGAGATCTGAACTAGGCAAGAAGACTACCTCTACATCGTCCCCGTGCTCAGTTAGTAGCGCTTTGAGAGATGCTCGACTCCGAGAAGGATACATTGATTCGAGAAAAGTGACGTTTGCATCATAGTCGACATCGGTCGAATCGACTTGAGAGCTGTCAGGCGAGCTCTCGCGCTTGCCTTCGTCTGCCAGACTTGCCCATTCTGCGAGAGTCCTTTCGACGTCGGAAGAGGTCTATACAGCAGCATTTCAGCTGACAAGCTATTGAATGGGTCGGCTGGCGAGCAATTACCTCATGGGTGCCCGTAGACAGGGTCGAGGACAGCACAGACTCGTTGTCCGAGTGATCAGCCGCATCATCGATGGAATCGGAAGCAGCCAAAGCCTTTAAGACAGTTCTAGCTTCTTGCAGATCATCGTGTTCACCGGCAATGGCAGACACCAAAGAGGCATCGAGGCTTCCAAACTCGTGAATCTGAGCAGAATACTCAGGCCGTCACTCTAGCACAGCTGAATAACACCAGCACGCACCAGGATATCGACATCCATCTTTTGCGATTTTTGGGAAGGTCGAAGTTGACCAGGCACGACGTTATCCGAGGCCTCTTTGGCACCGTTAAGGCGCTTACAGGCCGCCTGCATTTGCTGCTGAACTACTACATAACAGAGACACATTGAACTCCCGTAGCGCTCTGGTGTCCGCTTTCTACCGTTTTTGGCCTGTCGCATGTTTCATCAAGACATGGTAGCGGACGACTTCAGCAAGCAATACGGCGAGCAGGATACTTTTAATGACCTGAGCTTCTTTAACGCAGCAACGCCGGCGTCTTTGATGGGCGACAATGTCTCTACGCAACAGCAGATGCATAATGCCTTTTCAGCCGGTTTCCATGCTCAAGGCGCAACAGCTCAATCTTCAGCTCCAACAGACTTTTCACAATTTGCTATTGATCCTTCACCAATTGCCTCTTCATCAGATGTCTTTCCTTCGTTCCGTCAACCTTCAGCCGATTTTGCCAACCTACATACTGCTCAAGACGCGTTTTTCAGCCCACCGGAACATGGCCAGATGGATGGCAATGTTTCGACTCGACCTTCATCGCCAGATTATCATCAATTGCTGCAAAGTGTCAGCACTCAGGCAGAAAGCGGCGGTTTTAGGACAGAAACGAGCAGCCAATGGAGCGAAATGGACGTGAGTATACTTACGGCCAGAGCACTCAAGTGCTTATCGCTTTTTATAGCAACTCTTCACTCCCTTACTATCGCCCGCAATGACTCCCCTATCAGTCTTTTCCAGTTCGACCGGCATGCACTCCGCCTTCAAACCTATCTCCAATGGTTATGCTGGCCATGCAGACGCTTTCAGTCCTTTGACATCGCCAGCCATTCGACCGCAAGATATGATGACCGATAACAACTCTTCGGCTGTCCAGAATCTGGCGGATCAGACCAACCAACTTGGTCTTGGTGCACTCAACCCAGCTCAAGATTCCAGTGAACAGCTTCAATCAGCTATGGCCTACATGCAGGGTCAGCAACAAGTCCTTCGCGCAATGGGTCTCGGCCATTTGCTCAATAACAACCCATCGATCCCAAATGCTGGCCAACCTCTTGTGCCAGGTAGTTACCTATCTCAGAATCTACAACAGCAGATACCTACTCCTACAGCGACTGAACCCCAGATGTCATCTGCCTCCAACAGCCGATCCGAAACCAGCAGCAAAGGTCGGGGAGCATCTCGAACAGCTCCAAAAACTCGACCGTCACCGATCATCAAGCCGCTCGGACGATCTGCTCACAGAGACAAAGCTTCTTCCATCAGCGGTCCATCGTCAAGTCGACGGCCTGTACCTTCTTCTACCGCTTCTTCCACCTATGCTTCTCCTTTGCTCGATCCAACTGGAACTACTAACTCATTGACCGACGAATCTCCATCACCCGTCGACTTGAATGTCAGCGGCACAACTGCCGCCTTCCCACAGGACACCAATAACGGCTATCAACAATACCAGAATCCACCTCTAGATCACATTATGTCTTCCCTTTCCCGATGCTCCCAAGCACAATTTGCTCCCGTTACTCCAGCGAGCATCATGAACCTCCCCGCGAACGTCAGCTTGATGCAAGGTCTCAGTCCGGTTATCAACCCAGAATACAATGAGCCTGCTCCTGTTGCAATGCCAAAAGCGTCTGCTCAGAGAAAGACCACGACGCGTAAAGCTGTACCGCCGAATAAGAGTGAAGGTAGCGCGAGAGCAACAAAAGCAAAAGCGAAAGTCACCATTGCGAAAGGTGCGTTTCATCATTCGTGTACCGGCACTAGCTGATGGCATGAGCAGAAGCGGTAAACGCGATGGATTACGAAGACGTCTCACCAGAAGCTCGGAAATCCAACCACAAACTCGCCGAACAAAGAAGACGAGACTCTTTGAAGCTGTGTTTTGAAGAATTGCGTCACATTTTACCCTTTATTCCACCTGAAGACGACGAAGAAGCTCCTCGCAGACCTGGCGAAGGCAATGTAGGCGGTCAGCGAAGCGGCGTGGTAGATCCTTCCAACCCAAACAAGGGCGTTAGCAAAGTCGCTTTGTTGCGCAAGAGCAATGAATACATTATCAAGCTGCATGACAGGGTTGATAGAAGGGATGAGGTGATTGAATTGCTAAGAAACAAGCTGGAGTCGGCGGGCATTATTCTTCAGGAGGATGATTTGGGCGGTCATGTCCTGGATGATTTAGATGTGGCTGAAGCTGGGATGTGGCCATATCAGCAAGAGGTCGATGTGGATACGCCAAATGTAGAGCAACAGGTGCAAAGAACGACAAGGGGAAGTCGAGGTCGCGGATCATACGCTGAATAGATTAAAGGGGGCTAGCGAGCATATTGTATTCACTGCGCAAATTTAGATATGTTCAGTATTTTTTGGGGAAGGAAACCAGATGCGACCATGCAAAGAACCCATGCTGTTATGAATACTATATACACGATGAAGCGGCAACACACTGTGACCGGAAGACTAGTAATGCGATTTTGACGTGAAAAGATGTGAGAGTTAGATAGGCGAAGCCATGAGACCTGTTGGTGCATTTGTAGGCGAGGCCGTGAGTTGTATTTGAGGTATCGGCGTGCAGAGTTTCGAAAGGTCACTTTCTGACGCCATGGAGAATGGCGAGCGAGGGACTGGTTGAGTAAAGTACGGATGTTGCAGTGAAGCTTTGGCGCTGATCCGTGCTGGTGGGTCGAACTTCATCATTCGCTGCTCTTTCGTGTAAGACGCCGTGTGATAAGGTCAGCACCTCGACTTACATTGAAAAGATCAAAACCATTCTGATCCAAATGCGACAGAATGTCACTGATCTTGCCTGGCTTCCAATTCGGAAAGACGGGCTGATAGTCTGATACCATATTATCAGTATCCACTGCGGGCAAGGCAAGAGCAGACTAACCAGGTAGCATTGTCAGACCAGGCCACATTTGTTCCGTCGGTGTTCCAAACACTCTGTTCCAACATGAGCCAACCTCGCCCGTAAGTATGCTACACATACTGGAAAGTCTTGAGCAGTTGCCCAATCTCACTATCTCCCGCTAAGAGGGGAAACCCAGTGACCCTATCGCAAACGCAGATCAGCAAGAACAAAGACATGCTAGAATAAGACGCACATCTCCGCAAAGATAGCACCAGAAGACCACATATCTACCGAAGTGGCATAATGTCTCGCACCAAGCAAAACTTCAGGCGCTCTGTACCATAGAGTGACAATCTGCTGTTCGTCAGTGTGATCCATACATGAGTGAGGATGAGACGGACTTCATGGGTATATGTCCGCAAAGGCACACCGAAACATCTCGCCAAACCAAAATCGGCAATTTTCAGAGTCCCGGTAGAATCGATCAACTGCTCGTCCGGAGATTAGATCATCAAGAGATGTATGATGTAGAGGACACTGACTAGGTTTTGAGGTTTTAGATCTCGGTGTAGGATCCGCCTTGCGTGCATGAACAGCAAACCCAGTAGTAATTGATAGAGGAATTTCTGCCAGGTCCTCAGACTAGCTCTCGTGCAGGAAGACAAGTACTTTACCTTGGTCAGATCAGGTGGTAGCGCGCGATTCTGGAAGGCGGAGGACCGATCCTTTGGATCTACAGAGTGGTTGGGTTTTAGACTTGCTCCCTTTCTCTCGCCTACTACGTCCATGTACTTTTTCAAGTCCATATCTAGGAACTCAAAGACCAGTACGAGTTTCGAGTCGGAATGAATTACGTCCAGTAGCCTAGCCATCGATGTTAGCTAGTTTGCACGCATAGCAGTTCGGGGACGCACCTGACGATGTTCTGACCACCATCAATTATCCCAGCAGCAGCATTCTCATCCGCGACCGTACACAATTCCCTCAAGACGCTCACTTCCCTAACAGCGGTAGAAGGAACTCCTTCATCAGCATCTTCAAGCCGAATCTTTTTCAACGCGACGATTCGATTTGTTGGAACGTGTCGGGCTTTAGTGACGATTCCATAAGTACCTTTTGAGTTCGAACAAGGTCAGCGCCTTGTAGATGCTCGACAAGGCATTTCGCTTTTACCTTCCCCTATTTTCTCCTGTACGTGCTGAATATCAGCTGGGAACGATCTAATAGGAGTACATTAGCGTACCAATCTAGCATACGCATCCATTTGGCACTTCTAGCAAAAAGTACAGAGACGACGCGCGAGGAATTCACGTCAGAGCAGATAGGGCTGAAAATGAGCGTCGTGTGTAGCAGTAAAGACCGTGTTGTGTTGCTTGCTTTGAGAAAAGGAGCGTGTAGTAGCTTGCAAAGAGAGAGACGCGAGATGGCAGAACTGATCCAAGGCTGGCTTCAACACCGCGTGTCGACTTTCACGTTTTTCTTTCTTGTTTCCGAAGCACCACTCAGTATTTCGCACAAGAAGGACAGGCAAGAGGTCGGTCGTCTACGCGATCAGCAATTGCAAAAGGATCCTGATGTGCATGTCTCGCGGAATGCAGTTGGACCACTCTCGACCGTCACGCGCAGCCAAACACGTCATTTAACATATCTGCAATAGTCAAAATGGGAGAACGCAGGAGAGCAGAGAAGCAAGCTTTGGAACAGAAACATGCACCTCGCTTCCGTTGGGCGTTCGCTTGTGTCGCTATACTGGCAGCACTCGCTTTTGGCGTGCAACAATATCTCAACAATACTTATACAACCGACGGAGCAGTACGTCAAGCTTGCTTGGACGGCTATAGGGAATGTCTGAATCGTAGACAGTCGACTTCTTGGCATATTGGAAGCTTTAATGGGCAGATGATCGGGTCGGTGATAGCGTTGGCTGGAATTGTCCTATACCTCGCTTTGACGCCGAGGCCAAGCGAGAAATGATTCCGAAAGGACTAGGGTAAGTCAATTCCGAGGTTGAAAGAGAATTACAGTTGATGCCATGGCTCAGGCATAATTTATTACAATATGCACACCGCACGACTACCCTCTACGCCAATACCTGCATTGCGAGTCAGTTCAGATATCAACGATAATGAAGAACGTACCGCTATCAGAACAATAGCCAATACCTACACCACGCGTCAACCAGATGCAGAAACAACGATAGTCACAGGACGGACCAAACAGAAGATCATCAAAAGGATAAACATCCTTCTCCCAGCCTTCTTCTGGTACTCATGGGCCGTCGTCAATTCACTCGAAGCGCCCTCCGTGTCATTAGCGACGTTGATCACGTTGGACTCTATATTATCTGTAATCATAGCAATCAGCCAATTTAACCCCATGTAATACTCAGAAACGTACCCAACATGGATTGCTGTTCATGCACGATGGTACCCAAATCTCGAAAGATTTCATTCAGTTCATGAATGCCAGATTCAATTTCTCGGATTTCGCCTTCTCGTTCTTCTATGAGTTGTTCTTGGTATTCTAGTTCCGAGTCGGGTACGGCAGAAATTTGAATTTGTTGTAGCGGTCTGTCGATTATCCCTTGCTGTTAGCTGAGAACCAGCTTCAAGACATTGCATGACCGACCTTTGCTCTTCCAGTTCAACCAATTGACCATTCCTATCCCTCGAATTAGGCGTGCTGAGACCTTGTCAGCCATAGTCTAATACACGCAGGAAAGGACTCACATAGCAGGCGAAGTATTCCCACCATCCTCGAGTTCCGCTTTTTGTATCTTTATAGCAGACTTTTGTTTTGACAAGGCCTGTTTCTGCACATGCTGGAATCGATCTACGGAAGCTTTGAAGTCTGTAGAGACTTTGGCTTGAGAGGTCTTCTCTTGTCCTCTCTGTACAGTTGACCATCCTGTCAGCTGATGAGTCAGCCAAGCAAGGGTAGACACACAGGGACGGGTTGCCAGGCATTGAGCTTCTTGAGGTCTTCCGTAGAGGAAAGGATAAGTTCCCTAGTGACTTCAGTCAAGTTCGTCCTGTCCGTGCCCAATTATCAGCGCTCCCCCTTGCGTTTGACAGGATATAAACCGGACAGTTTCTTTCGAATAGCAGGAGTATCTTTCAGTCCTCCTAGCAAATCTACCAATCTTGTAATTCCAGTGACGTTGCTGTTGATTTTAAAAATGCTCAAGCTGAGCGAAGAGATGAGGCTGTCGAATGCATTGCCCGATTCTGTCATAGGACCCCCTTATGGTCAGACGTGCTTCCGTTTGACTGTGAGCTGAACGCACTGCTGGGCTCTGTGCGGTTACCAAAGCCTCGTTCGAGATCAGAGAAGCTCATGGTCGTGTAGATAGAAGCGCAGGTCGAACCCGTTTTTGGAATCGTCATCATGCAATGTCGTTACTATCTGCTCTCTATGGCGCGTAAAGAAGCTCAATACCGTCCTTCAGACCACAACGATACCATTTCCCCTTCACAGACCAAACACCAAATCCGACACTTTGGCAAACCTGCCTCCGAGTCAACCACCAGCTTACCGCGAGTAAAGAGATGACTCACATCCCATTTCGATCTTGCGGCTTGGACGCCGGTGCACTCACAAACGCATTAGACTTGACAGGCGTATTCTGCGCACTCCCGGTAAGCGCTCCAATCCCAAACCAAGATGCACTACTCGGCGTAGCAGTCTTCCTAGCTTGTCCCTCCAAAATCGGTATATTCCCACCATTGTTCGATTGTTGTTGTGTTGTAGGTGCGGAAGCAGGTAATTCCGGACCATTCTCGTTCGCCCATTTCGCACCTATCATGCAACCTTGTACGACTTCTCCATTCTTGCGTACTGCTCGGGCAGCGTGCCAGGGTTGAGCATAGTAGATTGTCGCCCAGTTGGAAGAGGAAGGTTCGATTTTGGAAATGGGTCCAATGTTTCTGAAATGATCGAGGATGGATGCTAGTTGTTCAGGCAGGAAACCAAAGATGATCAGACCGTGTGATTGGCTTGCTACTTCGGCTGGTTGTGAGGGTCTGCCTTAAGGGTCAGCATCAAGTATGATACAGACAGACGGCAGACTAACGTTTCCCCTTCTTGAGTCGCTACAGCATTCAATGGGGCCGCATGAGATTGACTTGGATCATCATCCATATCATGTAGAGAATCAATAGGAGGAGCATCTTCATCCTGCGTTGCTCGACTAGGGGCACCAAAGATGGTCGTGTTCTGATTTCTTCTCGTGTTGTTCCTATAGCACGCCATGAAATAAAGCACAGTAGTAGGAGGGATAAGACCATACGCCTTCTTTGACGCTGACCCGAAAACGCTGCCGCGACCAACAGGCGGAGAAGAGCGATCTCTGTCCATTGAATCATCTGCGCCTGAAGTATCTCTCTGTTGCGCAGGTGAACCAAAGGTGGAAGGTCTTGATGTGCTAGCTGGCTGAGGCGATGAAGTCTATGAACCGCGTGTAAATTACAGCGTATATGGCCTGGAATAACAACTTGCAGCAGGAGAATTTAGATAGCCAGGAAGGAAGATGCGCTTCTCGCCAGCAGAACTGGACAGACCTGGTCCATTCTGCTGCAAATTGCTAAACATGCCGCTGTTGCTAAAACCTGAAGGGCCATTGCTATTGTTCATCCACGGCTGCTGCTGTTGCTGCTGTTGCATCCCGTTCATCTGCCATGCTCCTTGAGATTGGTTAAAGCCGCCTTGCTGGCCATACGCGGGTTGCTGAGACGTAGATTGTTGTTGCCAATTGTATGCCCCGTTATTATTGTTGAAGCCTCCTCCTCCTCCCTGTGACTGTGGCTGCTGCTGCTGTTGGTTGTTGTTGTACTGCTGCTGTGAAGGGCCAGCAGGTGATTGGGTATAAGGCGCAAACATGGTACCCAGTTGGCTGCAACGGGTCAAGCTATCATCTGAAATATTCAGCTCGTGCAAGAACGACCGCGCAAATTCAAAGGAAACTTGTCCGGCATGGTATTGATAGCAGAACAGTGCTATCACAGCTAGAAACAGCGTGGCGGCATTCGATGTGCGTTGCTGCTCGGCAGGAGCGGATGTGACATAGGCTGAAGCTCGCTGAAACGCTATAGCATCCTGTGAATACACCCGGCTACGCATATTGGGCTTCAGCAAGCATGGCTACATCTACTTCACTCACTCCTTCGACCCAGAAAGCTTCAGGTGACAGCCCTACGCAGACCTTTCTCGACACCCCGCCTGCTGTCTTGCACCTATTGGGATACAGTGCACCCTTCATTCGGACCCTAACACCAATAGCACAAGCCCTCACATGGTCTAGCTCGAATCCATGGCTTCCCTGGCTGATATTGGCTTCTTGGTGGTTTATCTGTCTGTTAGGCGACACTCTGTTCACCTACGGCTTGAATGCTTCTCTTCTGCTCCTGCTTGGGATTGGCTACTTGAACAAGCCTACCAAACCAGAAGCAGACATTTCCATGTCACCAGAACGACTACAACTCCTCCTCGAAGAAACACGGCACTTCAATCGCGCGATTCAGAACCTCATCCAAACGTATTACATTCCTCTACGCAATTTAATCGTCTGGAAAAGCAAGCAAGAAAGCAAACTCGCCATCACTTACCTGGTGACTTCATACCCTGCATACCTGATAATAACACATTACCTCGGCACCCGCTATCTTTTCCTTGCTATCGGTACTCTAGCCTTGACTTGGCATGCGAGATGGGCTCAAATACTGAGGAGAGCAACAAGCAAGAGTTTGATCTGCAGATGGACTGCAGCTACTGTTCGATCTATCAGTCTTTCCGGCGGTCGCAACATACTCGTTCAGTTTAGAAGAGGCAGAAGAGCGAAAGGCATCTTCTTCAGTCAGACTCCTGTTGACATTAATGCAAAGACCGATGTTGTCGTCACTCAAGCTCAAGAAGAGGCACCAGAAGCGGAACCGGATGTTGAATTTGTCTTTACCGTCTATCAGAACGAGCGATGGTGGATGGGACTAGACTGGACTCAAGCTCTTCTACCTAACGAAAGACCGCCTTGGTGAGTTGTCCGATCCGCCCTCGTATTTGATCTCGCTGAGACAGAGCAGGACGGACTACACCCACGCACCAGTCGCGCCACCCTCTTCCTTCTCCTTACCAGCGACGCAAACTTCTCTTGTTCCCGCGCCAACAAAACTCGACCCGCAAGCCAAGATCAAACGCACAACAACTTGGCAATGGATCGACCCAGATTGGCACGTTCGACCTGATTCTTCTGCCACGCAACCAGTCATTGCATCAGCCGCTTCGACGACTTTACAATCCTCTGCCAATACAGCATCTCCTTCTAACCCTGCTGCGTTTGCCGATTGGGCCAGAAACAAAGCGCTCTTCAGTACGAATGCTGCTGCCAGCGCGAGAAGGAATTCGGGTGATAAAGGAAGTCCTGGTGTCAAGCATCAACGGAGAGTAAGCGTACCGGGTTTTGAAGATGCAGAGGGAGAGCTGGGCTTACCACGAGGAGCGGCAATGAAGGAAGAGACTGAAGAGCATTGGAGTGCGGATGAAGATGGATGGCAATACGGCTCTACTGCGTGGGATAAGATGGGTAGCAAGAGTGGGCTAGGGAGATATACACGGCGAAGGGTTTGGCTGAGAAGAGCGAAAGTGATTGAGGAAGCCGAGCGGATACCTTCGGAGATGGACAAGGACGGACTGCGGCAGCGTGTCAAATCGAATACAAGTGATTGAATGACGATTACAATAGCGTGAATACAACAACATGCTTAGCGAAAGCCAGACCAAGCTATTAAACATCCAAATGCATACAAGCCTGAACAAACGCATGCTAACCTGCCGAGTCTCTTCCATAATGAATCATACATGCTCCTTGAGCCTACACTTGCCAATCCCAAGCTGAAGAGGGGTCTTATACCAATGAGGAGAGGATCGAAGCCAGGCTGTGGAAAAAGCGAATAATGACAATAGCGTTCCTTGCTCACAGCCCTACTCCTGCGCCTTGATCGCACGACGGCAAGGTTCTCCTCGCCGGAGGTACCGACATCTTCTTGGGAAGCGACATAACCGGTGAATGATTCTGTTTGGGATCTTGTCTGAGCCTCATCTGTTGATATGGATGCGTATTCAGAAGCAGGACCAAGGCGCGGTCGATCTCGCCACTCGAAGAATTTGCGGACATTCTCGTGAAGAATCGTTTGCAGGACTGCGAGCGATCCAAAGTCGGGTAGAGTTGAGTGTGCTGCGTCTGGTTCGAGAGTTAAAGAAGAAGGCGATTGATCGCTGCTCCCAGCTGTAAACGCCAGTGTGAACGCGGAACCGCTTGTATGTAATTGATGTGCGTCTAGCATTGAGATGCCCTCTCTTCGAAGTGTATCCAATGACTTCCGTGCGCCTTTGTTCGCCATGGATACACAGATGATTGCAGCTGAGAACTTCAAGCTGGAAACTAACGCTGCAATTTGTGTCAGCTTCAAGTTGGACAAGCTGATTGCCCATTACCTTCTGGCAGCTCTGCATCGTCCAGCAATAGGAGCACAGCTGTATTCAGATACGAGGGTGCTGCAGCATTGATTATGCTATGCGCTGTAGGGAGGAGGGCTACTGGAATCTGTCGCGCAAGGACGTGGTCGAGCTGCACAAAGGCCGTTTCGATTGCTGACGGGAACACAGAATGAAAGAGATCGTCTGTAGATGGGACTTGATCTATTGTAGAGTATTCTACCGATACTGGGCCGCTATTGCTGCTTAATAGCATGCTTCGTAGAGCCTGCCGATTCTCCTCTACACTCGACATCAGCTCTGGTACATATCTCAACACATTGTGACTGACCTGTAGAGCCCACAATGACAACCTTGAGCCTATGTCCTATCTCTTCCACCCCGTCATGCTGTTGGAGCCCCTCGTTATACATCAAATCCAGCCTAGGCAGTACCAGATTCGCCAGTGATTCCGCTTCGGAGTGCTCGACAAACGAACCAATAGGTGAATGAGGACTTGACGTATCGGACAGCGGCAACGATGCGCTGCTCGGACTGTAATCGAGTCTAGGTGAAGCAGGCTCTGATTGATGGAAGCGAAACATGGTACGTTCAACAGAGGGTGTCAGATCGACTGCTGAGGGGTCTTCTGCCATTCTAGAGGTCGAAGCTCCGTTGACATTGGCGTCAACGATTTCATATGACGATTCCATGCTTATCGTCGCCCTTTGCTGATGGAAGCCAGATCTGCCGCGCTACTATACTGCCGTCACTAGGTGTAGAAGCTTGTTAAAAGGTATCCCATGCCCTTGCGGCTGGTGGTGTAGCTCTGACGGACAACCGAGCGCAAAGAGGCTTAATATAGGGGACGAAGCGCACGCTATCCTCTGCTCGATTCGAATGCTTCATAGCACACCCGCAATATCGCCTAGTCCCTTTAACAGATAATCCGGTTGCGCTTCTTCTTGCATCGCGGCCAAATCCTGCGAAACATCAGCTGACACGCGAACAGCATACAAGGAAACTTACCTTTTCGGTAGAGCTACCTGTGAGCACTAGCATACCTTTGATACCGCCTCGCTTGGCCATGAGCATGTCAGTTTCTGTCGAGCACAAATTTTGAGCCTGTTGTTGCACGCAGTGAAACTAGTCTGACCTAGGCGATCACCTGAATACCATACGCATTGAGCATTTGCAAGCAGACACATCAATTAACGCATACCGATCATCAAGATTCGATCCCGCTTCAGACCATGGCTAAAGCATTGTGTTTCGATCAGCGGCATACATTCAACAGAACGATATCTCACTCTTCAATGAGCACATCCAACATCCTCGTCTCCGGCTTGCCTGTTTTAGATATCAGATCGATCAAAACACAAGGTATTCAAAAACACGCACCGACAATGATGGTCTCTTTAGCTGCCGGCTGTAATACAGCTGCAAGACATCCTTCGCCTATGCCGAGGTGTCAGACATGTCCTTCTCAATCAGGTTAATGTGTCGCACCTGGGCATATCACAGTACCAGTGAAGACCTTCAAAACCAAACAGGGGGTTGAGCGAGCGAGTCTTACGTCAAAAGACTTTACAGACTTACAGTCATGTCCTCATTAGTGAGAACCAATTTGCATGTCGGGTTTTGCGATAGGTACTGTGAGCGCGTTTGAGTTGAGCCCGAGCAGTGGACAGCTGAGCGTACGTTGAATGCTAGGCAGTACTTGCGATAGCTGAACAGGGATCAGTTGGACTGATGCTAAGATAGAGGTTTGACGTACTTGACATGCCTGAAAGAACCTTGTCAGCTAAGCGGAAGATACGTAGAAGGAGTTGTCTTACATATCGAATCCTAGCTTGAGCTCATCAGCACAAGGACCCCAGAACAAGCAATAATCTTACCTTGTACAACAAGGCCAATCCTAGGGTTGGGTGCAATCGAGCTAAAATCTTGCGCCGGCATGAAGACGTTGTGCTCAGGATCACTTCCACCCTCAAAGGTCAAACCAGCGTCTCTCAATTCGTCCTCTAGGCCTTTCTGACCGATCAAATAGATATCGCGACATGTCTCCGGCAGAGCAGGTATCAAGCCTTTGAGGTATGATGCGGTCGCCGAACCGCTCGTGTGTACTAGAAAGCATGTCAGCAGCTGCATCTGTTTGGGGCGAGTGGGCTCACTTTGTGAAGGCTGAACATAAGTAATACCTAGCGATTGAAACTTCTCTGCATAGTGTGCTCTAGAGGCTGTCGCATTGTTGGAGAGGAAGAAGTGCCTGATGTTCTCTGATACATCATCAGCGGGATAGATCTGCTGCAGATGCGTAGACTCACTTTCATTCAGCATGAACAGCACTTCCTTGACGCCAGGATACAAAGTATCGCCATTCCAAATGACCTACACTGGCAGGTATCAGTCGCGCGTCCGTCATGCATGTCCGAAGCTCCAAAGACATACGCCATCACAGCTAGATGATTCGCCAACGCGTATATGAGCGACAAATCAGGCGAGACTGGCCGAGCTCACTCACTCGAGTAAGATGGTGTCTACTTCTTGTTGCAGCAGACGTCGAATGTCTTCTTTCTGTTCTAGCCTCTTCATCTAAATAACACAGGTCAGTCAGCGTATATAGCCTGCGATGTTAGCGCATTCTGACAGCTAATCTAGCGAAGCTCGTCGCGAACCGAAAATAAACAGCAGGCCATTGGTTTGGTAGGAGAGCGGGTCTTTGAGCGGATCAAAGGACAGACAGGATAACCGCAATGGGCACACAAGCGAACTCAAGGTTCACTGGGCAAGGCCTTCATCTGGATCTCGTCACGGAAATCTCTCCAAGCGACCGACTTACATCATGCAACCTACACATGCTCTATTCCTTACCTTCCTCCTTTATTCTCGACCTCTTTCAACTCGCAGACCTGATAGAAGAGCGTCGCCTACTGAACAACAGCGGCCAAGTTCAATTAATGCATTTGAATGAAGTAGATTTGGAACTGCCCTTCGAACAGGCGGACAGGTCTCCAGCTTTGGCTTGGTTCAATCTCGGTCCATTGGATGAAGCGGTCACTCTTACGTTGCCTTTACATCTCAGAACGCATTTGCCTAAAGAGCCAGGTCAAAGGATGAGGAATCTGACTTTGCATGGTCCGCTGCTGTTGCAGGCTTGCGACCCACCGCGAGAAGGTCTTGCTTCCTCCTGATGATCAAACAGTAACATGCTGATCGTCCTTTGCAGACGAACCAATCTGTTCACCCGAACAACGCCGCTCATTGCCTGCAGGCTTATCCCGCGACGCTTCTCTACATCCTCTCATCTCGTCGTGTTCTTTCGCAAGCCAACCTCTTCTTACAGCCCGAATACCAGTCGGCGACCTTTCGCATCAAGCTATAGCCAACCAAACGAATCTGTTCGTCATGTGGACCGGTGTACTTGTGATCCTGTACATAGCGATAGCCAAACAATTCGGCCGCAAGAATGGACTGAAAGCTGATTAAGAAGCATAGCATTTGTATTTCATAAACAACGATATATCCTTGCATGCCATGTCACACCGATGTAACGATTTATAGGTCCACTTAGGCATCGACTGAAGTATCGCCTGCATCAGCACCAGTCGATCCTGCTGGTCTTTCTTCGCCCCAAATCTGGACTCGAACATTCTCAAACACTTTGAGCACTATTGGAAATGCTTCAGCGACCAATACGTATCAAGATTGCGCAAACTCACATTTACGGCGAGCGCCTTGAGCAGAGACACCCTTGGCTTCTAGCGCAGCCTCGTCCATCTTGACCATATCTTGCCATCTGCTGCCCTCGAAATTGGGCGTGTATCTGTCGGCCTGCATCAGTCAATGAACAATCGGTATAAGCAGCGACTGACTTGTGCAACCTCAAGCTCCTCATCCATCCAGAGATATCATTCAACAAAGCCACATCAACCACTTCATCCGGGTTACTGCCGCTTCCAGCGACAGGCGTCGGAGCAGCTCGATTAGCCGACGACATCGGACCGCCAAGTCTAGGCGATCTGCCACCCGCATTACGTCCACCAGGGCTCATACCAGGACTGTTCATGCTGTTGCTGGTGTTTGGGAAGCCCATGTTGCCTCCATTGAAACCAGGAGAAAGCATATTCATATTGCTCAGGCCCATGCCGTTCATCCCATTCATCCCATTCATAGCCATGAGATTCTGTTGCAGTTGAAGTTGAGCTTGCATTTGTTGCTGCATCTGCTGCTGTTGCATCAACAAAGCGTTGGCCATATCGGCTGGCGACATGTTGCCTGTAATGGGTGTTCCACTGTTGGAGTTGTTGGTGGAAGATGACAGAAGACCATTGACGCTACGCCAATTCTGCTGAGCGGAAAGAGCAGCAGCTTGTTGTGGGCTGAGCATGTTTTGACTGCCGCCGAGGTTTGGAGAAGAAGGCATGTTGCGCTGTTGAGCTGATCCGCCAGACACAGCTCTTCTTGAAGAATCGCTAGTGTACGAGTTAGCAGGAGACCCATTGCCGCTTGGACGACCAGGGCGTCTGAATTTCTTTGCATCGTCCAAAACCAAGTTTGGGTTGTTCGAGCCAGATTGAGAAGTAGCGACATTGTTCCAGCCAGATAGCGCGTTGTTGACACCTTGTCCGTCGAAGCGAGGACTAATAGGTGGTTCGCCATTGTTTTCAGATTGCGAAAACATGGGCACTACCGGAGTGTTGACCATACTGGCCCAGCTGCCACCTCCGACCATCGGACTCAGCTCTTCAAACGATGTTGCGCCAGCTCTAGGCGAGCGCATGAGGTTGTTGGCGGTGTTGCCGGCAGAAACACCATATTCCGAACCAGTAGATTTAGGACGTTGCGAGACTGGAGAAGAGGATCGAACGGATTCTGCAATGGCTTCTGGTGCCAGACCGCCCCACAAGTTGGAGCCACCGCCGGTCGAGTTGGAACCAAAGTTGTTGCTGCTTGACAAAGTGCCGGGAGCAGAAATGCGATGCGCCTGAGCCTTCATTTTGGCACGTTGAGAAGCCAATATGTCGTTGTCCATGTTCAGAGCTGAAGCGGGGGACAGATAATTGCCGCCTTCGTTGTTCGCACTTGCCCCGAGCGATTGTCTAGCGAATTGTCGAACGACAGGCGAAGCGGGCGACTTCAAGCCCATCGAAGCGAGCTTGGCTTCCATCTGAGCTTCCATAGAGGCTATATAGTTGTCAGTGTTATATATGAATCTTGCTATGTGCGAACTCACCTTGCTGAGGATTGCTCGGGCTGAAAAGGGCAGCGTTACTAGGGTCGCATCTGGCCATTTGCTGCAAGACGGTAATGAAGAACCGAATCTGGACCTGAGTACTGGACTGCAAAAGACTGTAAAGAGCGGCGGTCCGTTCTGCTTCGGAAAGAACGCGGAACCATTGCTCGATGGCACCAAGTTCCTCTTTAAAGTTCTGGAACAAGCCCGTCAGACTTGGCTTCAAAATATGGCCATAGTAGAGCACACCTGATCGAGAGAAGCAGCGGCCATCTCTTCAAGAGTCTGCTCGTAATGCTGCAAATCTTCGAACCAGCGATCAATAGCATCGGCTAGAGGCATATCTCAGTACCTGATTGTCAAGACTGACAGGATTTACTCACTCTCAGGATCTCCTTGGCCCATTGCGCCAGGTAACATCTCGCTAGTCGGCCTCGCACCCTTTGGGGCATAATAGGTTCCAGAAGTATTTCTAGCCGCGTCTACAGAAGCACGAAACTTGTTGGTATCTCTATTAGGCTGTAGAGTGGCACTGGCAGGGCTTTGTCTTCCCATTGAAGGCATGCCATTATTGGATGAAGGAGCGCCGGAATGGGAATGCGAGTGCTGATGCTTCGATTGGACGCCGAGGTGCGACTGTGTGACGGTCTGCTGTTGCGAGAACGAGCGCGAGACTGGCGGCGGAGTAGGTACGGGTGAAGTCATCTGGACAGAGAACGCGTTCTTTTTTGTACTTTGCAAGGAAGTGAGAAGCTCGACTTACGCTTGCAGGTGCTGTATCAGGTACTATAGAAAACGACTAGAGCTGTCTGGGCGAAGCAGGATTCGAGCGAGAGCGGCAGAGGCGAACAAAGGGGGTCGTAAGATTTCCTCTCAGAGGGCAAACAAGAGCAGCGCTACTTCCAGGTGAGCAGCAAAGGTCAGAACAAAGTCAAGGACCAGCCGAGGCGAGTGTAGGAGCGGGACTATGCGATGGTTCTGCTCCAAAGTCGCAACTCTGGTCGAAATAAAGGTCCGTGCTCTCGTATGCACTTGCACTGCATTGCGGATTCAATATATCGCTGCCCGACTAAGGGATCTCCTCTAGCAACAGGCTTGCCCTTTGCAATTCTCGCTAATCGGACGCGTCATCTAAGTACTACCTCTTGACCTCCGTCCCGCTCGAGCTGATCCCTGCCAACCAGCTCTTGACAGCCTTCGTCTCTTTATGACCAGCAGCTCGATCTCCCTCTTTAGCCCATTCCGTGCTATATGCATCAAACAAAGCTTCGGTAATGATCAAATCCACATCATCGAGTTTCTGCGGACTGGGTGTACCAGTAGCAGAATTTGGTGAAGGAGCTTTAGAGCCTGGGAATCCTGTTCCTTGTAGTTTCGGGATGCACTGCGGGCCCCTAAAAATCAGCTTTTGTTGCTATCGTGACTGGAGACAAGGCTTACGAGTTTCACACCGAGAGCAGCTCTTCGTGCAATACCTCCCTTGATGATTCCATTCTTTCCACTGAGCTCAATCACCCGCAAAAACATCCGATAAGCGAGTTCAAGATCACCAACAGTGTAAGCTGTTTCAGCGTAATGAAGGACGAAATGAGGATTCTGAGGTTGTAGGAGGCTCAAGTCGCCTAAAGCGGACAGAGCTTGTTGATACAATCCCAAGCTAGAATAGACGTCTGCTAATTCTTGCCAGGCTTCAGCGTCGGTGTATACTGTGTCTAGGTGCGCTACGAGCATTTCGATCCCTCGTTGCTGGGACAGTTTTGCTGTAGATTTGCTAGCCAGGGCTTTTGATGTAGAAGGTTGGGCGGTTGTAGAGGATGTTGCGCCAGAGTGATGCAAATGAAGCGCAATGAGACGTTTCCGAATACCCTAAACCCATCCAGATATCAGGGACGATGGTACCAGTGTAGACAGAAGCACTGACCATGTTGTTCTCGTCATCTAGCAGTTCCTTTTCATAAAAGAGCCTGGCCGCATCAAAGTGCCCTTCTGCTTCCAAACCCATTCCTTGCAAAGGCTTGACTCTTGGACTATCTGGAAACCTCTTGGCCAGTCGATCTATGCATACCTGCTCGCCCTCGCTCATCAGACTTGGGAGATATGCCTACTCTAGTGTGAGACACGCACTCTGGCCAAATCAAGCTTGCCCGAGTCCAAAGCAGCTACAGCCAGTTGATCCAAGAAAGCATACACGTCGTCCTTGAGCAAATTCGTGCCGTTGGCTTCCAAAATGGCTTCACCATGCAAACAGACTTGTCTTGAATCTCGAACGTTGTGTCTTCGCAGCTTGGAAAGGATGTCTATTCGCTCTGCTGTAGTTGGCGGAGGCTTGGGAGGGAGAACTCGTGGCATTTCTCAGGGTTGAAGTGTTGGTGACAGACCAACACTTTGGCTGGCTTGGAGCTGTACTTCGACTTTGTGTACATGTTCAGCTTCTCGCTCTGGCATGGCATCCATGGGCAGCTGAAGAAACGCTGCCTCGGTGCAGTGTATCATTTGCGCTGCTTGCATTTGGGCAAACCCATCAATTCTCTGGATTCCGCCTCGGACGCAGATCTGCTGAGAGCGCAGAAATTCGTCAACGACTTCTCGAGAGATGATCTGCCTAAAGGTTTCTTCTTGCTTTCGCTTGTCGTTGATGTCCTTGTTCCGATTCGTTCTTGTGTGTCTAGAGGCTTTGACTTCCTCCTTTTCGAGAAGCAGCGGACCCGGTGGTCAAGTCTCTTCCCTCTTCTCTTCTTCTCTTGCTCTCGTTGATACGTGTTGTGTTCAGAATGTCAATAAAGGTATCCCGTCTATCCGTCTCAGCTTTCAAATTCCCTTGACACGCTGCTCCAGTTTCGACGAAAGCGACTCTTCGCTTAGCACTCTCTTCAGCGTCTTCCTTCTTGCATCCTTATATCGTAGACAATCTTCGTGCTACTGTGCGTGCATGTGCCTGGCTGTTCCTCTTCCTTGTTAAGAAGTGATATCTTCCAGAATCATTACGCCAAGTCATCCGATAGCATTCTCGTTCAACAATCGACACATCGTACTCAGTCGCTCAACGCAGATGCAGCTCTGGACAAGCTGCATTCTATCATTCTAGACGCTGCGTCACAAGGTGGGCTCCTCGTACCATGTGTCTTCGCGTCACTCTAACAGTCTCGTAGGATTGAGAGGAGTCACATCGGATGAACAGAAGAGTCGAGTAGCCAATTTGGAGCAGTCGCAGAAAGCCAGAGTGAAATCGATGAAGAAGGGTCGAGCTCAAATAAAGAGCACAAGAGGAAAGGTCGACTTCTAGATGTATCTAGCACAGCAGGTAGTAGATGTACAATAGCTTTGTATGTCGTACGTGAAACAGATAGCCCGTCTCATCCATCCGACCATGGTCAAAGAACTCTCAAACGAGACAGACTACGCGCAGCTCATCGATACATGTACGCCTAGCACGCTCAAATAGCCTCCCAACTGATTCGTACGATAGACGACAATTGGCTGTTCGACCTAGATGGTCAGCTAAACGATCTTGCACAGGGCCCGTACATTGACCTTGCAGCGCTCTAGGCGTCGTCTGGCATAGCGAGCTCGTGATTCCTGGCGTCTTATCCGTCCTGAAGCATCTACGGAGCAAGAACAAGAAGTTGATCTGTTGGTCCATCTGTCGTTTCAGCAGCGCATACAATTCTAAGTAACAGCTGGGTGAGCAGTCGTCACCAACAATGCAACCAAATCAAGACAGGATCTATTGGCCAAGTTTCGTCGATTAGGGATAGAAGCTCACTTGGTCTGTCTGGTGCGAATGTCCCAGTGGAAAGCTTATCCGATGACAGGAAGGAATATTTGGTTCGGCCTTTGCGGCTGCTGCGTATCTGAAGTACAAGCTACATTTCCCTGAAGACAAGCATGTCTATGTGATAGGCGAGCAAGGACTGGAAACTGAATTGGAAGCAGTCGGAATCAAGCATAAAGGCGGAACGGTGAGCTGTTGGTGCTGTCTACTTTCGTCGTACTCATATGCCATCAGGATCCAGAAGACAACGTCTTTCTACCTTCCATGGATTTTGCAACAATACAGTCAGATCCGACAATAGGAGCTGTACTGTGCGGTTTCGATGTAAGCTAGGCTGTCTCACTGGTGCACTATGCTCAAAATTGTCCTCAGATGCACATCAACTACAAGAAGCTAGCGAAAGCGCATCGATACTTGATAGATGATCCGAATTGTCTTTTCATGCTCACGAATGATGGTCTGTTTTACTCTTTGCTGAATGGCCTTCGTTACTGAGATGCGGCGCAGACTCTTCATTCCCAGATAATGGGACAGTATATCCAGGTAAGTGGCTTCGTCTGCTCTAGGCGGCTCGCCTCGCTGAGCATCAATTAGGCTCGGGTGCTATTTCAGCTCCTCTGCGCTATGCTTTGCCCGATAGAAAGCCTATCATCACTGGCAAGCCCAACTCCGCTATGCTGGATAGCATAATCGAAACGTATGCTCCTGTTCTGCTGGACTGACATTTCACTAATCGCAATGACAGGCATAAGCTAGACAAGTCAAAAACTCTCATGGTCGGAGATCGGCTAGATACAGATATTGCGTTCGGTGTAAATGGAGGAATATCGACGCTCATGGTCTTGACTGGTTCGTACTAGACTTTCAGCTCCATTACTGCTGACACTCTGTGCAGGCGTCAACAAGAAGGCTGATTACGAGAAAGAGGGTGCACCGACTGTGCCGGAATACGTGATGACTAGTCTCGGAGACCTCAGCGCTTTGGCTCCGCCTGAACGTAAGCTCTAAATCTCAGTGCTGACCAGAAGCTCATTACTGTGCTAGATCTAGAGTCCTGAATGAGACCCTGCACCTGATGTTCTCACTGTTCGCTTGATGTTTCTCCATTCTCTGGGCCTGCGAAGTCTGTCGTCTGCCTTGGACTTCTGCTCGTGCTTCTGCTCAGCACCTTGCCTTTCTCATCTCTTGTCGTACCACTATTATGTCTCTCCCGACCGTCCACACTCTGGGTCTCCACTTCCGAGACATTCCCACTAAAATAGATGCCCGACTATCCGCTGTTATTGTTTATCGCCAATGATTTCCTTCTGTGGAAGCACTGCCGCTCATTTTTCCTGCTAATCTGCATCAAGCCTCCTTTATCTTCAGACGGTCATATCAACTTCAAGCATCCCTCATGACTCGGTTTCAGCTCTATTTGTTGCCGTTCTTATCTGCCTTGCTGCCATCAGCAGTAGCTCTGGACCTCATACACCTAGGACTGAGTCCGAACAATCTCAACAAAAATGAGATCTCCATGGGGTGAGCTTACAGCGTTGCTCTACCATGTCTAGCTAAGTCGTACACCACTAGCTTCCTTCCGGCTATCGTTCGTCGTTGTTATTGTTGTCGCAGTGCCAAGCAGCTAACAAGTCTCAACAGGGAGAAAGCAAGAGTCCCAACACAGCGAGCTCTCTCAATGCTCTGCTACCAGCACCCATGTCGGTCGTGAGTGACTTCATGCATCACGTAATCTGGGTGTTGACCTTTTATGCCCAGATTGGCTACTATGCTCAAATAGTGCACACGGATCCGGACTTTAACCAGATTGTATGTCATGTGTCAACACCAGGCCAACTTCCGCAGCTGACTTATCTGACAGGAACCATATATCGAAGACTTGCTAGCTCAACCTGGAGATAGACCGGTGTTCAATTTAGCGCTCATGCCAACAGAAGGCCTTGCAAACGTTACGCAAGACGTGGCAGATCGTATTGGTGCAAAAATGGCCGACTTGAACTCTCGCAACATCACCGTTTGGCTTCGATACGCTCATGAAGCAAATGGGGATTGTAAGACCATCTTGTGATATATTGGTATGCACTGACATTGTGTGAAAAGGGTACGCCTGGGCTCAGCAGCCAGAGGCTTATGTCGAATCATGGAAAATGGTTACAAATTCCGTCCGGGCTCAAGCAAATGACACTTGTAAGTGCTGATCGTTTTCAATGTTTGCCCAGCTCAAAATTACGATAGATATGCTGTGGTCGCCCAACGAGATGTACGCTTTCGATAACGACACGGCGAACCCTATTGGTGGCTACGAGCCGTACTGGCCGGGAGCTGAATTTGTTGAGTGAGGCAGAACAATAGCGTTCAGACGTCGCTGACCTGTAACAGCATCTCTGGCTTGTCTTTCTAGTAAGTAGTGAACAACCTGACGAGTTTCAGCCTTTTGACCTGAGCGACAGTCATTACGGCGGACATGAGCGCCTGAACAACTGGCCGAGCGAAGGAGAAGCCCTCAAAGTCATTAGCCGATTCGACGCAGTGAGTCGAGTCGCGCTTCGCTAATTTGGTCGAATCTAACTTGCCCGCAGCTATTCGGGTCTGCTCAAAACCGGAGTGTCGTGCTTTCCGAGACAGGAGCGGCCTACACTCGGGACATGGCGACCAATGTTGCAGCTCCGGGTAACGCTACAGAATCGTGCGCTCGTAAATTCCAAATCCGCGTTGTCGTGGCTGACAGTATTATAGCGATATCAAATGGAACTGGCTATGGCAATTAACTGGGCCTGAGATTGCCGCAGCTCTGCCTTGGTTTAGATGTGCTTGTTGGGTGAGTGCTTCTTGCCAACGTTAGACTTGCGAGCTAATAGGACATTCTAGTTCGAAGTGTAAGTTAATATCTCGTCAAATGGGTTCTGTTGAGATGGCTGGGCAGCATCAAGGATGAAGACGCTTCAATCGGTACAGAAATGAAGGAAGAAGACTTCCGCGTCATCACTGGCAATCCAGTCGTTGCACAGGGATCTTTGAACTTCTTCCATCGAGTATGAGTCTCTCGATTGCAGCCTGATTACCTTGTTGACCTCTTGAACAGGAAAACACTGTTACAGATCGACCAGTCCCAGAATTGGCGCCGACCTCTGGCTCGAATGGTCAGACAGCAGCAAAAGCAGATGCTGATCCAGAGTCTGGAGCAAGAAGCAGTCTCCCAACGTCGCTCGCTGTCCTCTTGGCGGCACTTCTGGTCAGCTTGTGCTGATCTATCAACAACGGTTTCCGCTGTAAAATTTGTACTTCGAGCTTCTTTCTGTTGTTGTACTTTCCCTTGTTGTTGTACTAGATTGGCTAGTAGTTATTGTAGACCTCATTGGAGACCTCAATTGACTTTTAATGCATGAATGATGACGCTTTATTTTGCTCTCAAACCAGCGCCAGAGCTCTAAGCATCTATACCCGCGCTCTGCAACAGATATCATGGCCGGTCTACTGCGCGTCTATAGTGCGTCAGGTCCCTTGCGCTTCAAGACGCGTATCAATTTTCGCTGCCAGACTCTGCGTCTTTAAGACGCCCATACATAACCAACAGCAGTAAGTGAACAAGCTCCGTGAGCTGGAATGCTGCCCTGACGCTCCGCTATTATGTTTGCCTTTAGTTGGGTCTGCAGTGTACATCATTTGGCCTTATCAAAGTCTGGCCCAGCGGAGCTCATGAGTTGTGTTCAGGCTATTCGGCGCAGGCGATGTGTTGGCGCAACAGGGTGTCGAATCAAAAGGACTGAAGAATCACGATATCCGCAGAACTGCAAGGCTCGCATTCTATGTGAGTACATCGATTGCGCACAATTCTCGAGACTCGAGCTGATGTCTTTAAGGGCGGATGCATCTTTGCACCACTGTCAGTCGGCAGCTTCTTCAGTAGCCCTCGGTTGCTCATGTTTACGCTCGCGACCGTCTAGGGTGACGACCTGGTTCCGTGCACTGAATAGAGTAGAGGTGAGCGCGTTTGCGACTCATTGCTACAGCTGGGCTGATTGACTGTTTTAGCTGCGGAGCAAGATGCTTACGACAGGAGCTCGTGTAGCTCTTGACCAATTCGTACGTATTGTACCGTTCTTCACGGAATACGGTTAGTCATGATGGCTGTTTCAGGTCTTTACACCTCTGCACTTGGTCGTGTTCTTCTCGGGCATGTCGATTTTGGAAGGTCAGGGCACTGCCGAGATCAAGAATCGGCTTAATACTGTGAGTTCGCTGCCTTTGATGCGACCGTGGGCTCAAATGTTATGGCACTAGTTCTGGCAACCAAGTAAGCTTTCACCTCTAGGTGATGGCTTGATCTGACCTATCGCCAGCACTCTTCCGCAATTGGGCACGTTTTAGCAATTCTTAACAGGTTCTCTGCTGATGGCGCATTGCAGGGTATCTTCGTACCTATTCAACTCGTCAACTTTGCAATCGTTCCGCCTCAGTAGGCAATGTCTGTTGTCGCTTTCGCAATAGCTGACCATCCGACAGGCTCCGCTTGCTGGTCATCAACGTAGTTTCGTTGTTCTGTGAGTCTTTCCGATATAGAAATGATGGTCATGCTGACGTGGTCTTCCAACTCAGGGAGTATGCTCTCTTACAGCGACACGCACCACCTCTGACTTTGCTTACAGATTGCTACCTGAGCTATGCAAATGGCCAAGCTGCCAAACACAATGACCCACCTTCTCTAGAAACTACAGCGGAAAAGTTGCTATGAGGGAGAGGAGCAAGGGGAAATATATCCATGCATAATGATACAAAAGGCGCAAAAGCCTTAATCCGAATTCTGCTCCTCGGCATCTTTCACCAACAGATTGCGTATTGCGCCTAGCACCTTGCCTGAATTCGCTCGATGCTTTGCGCTGCACATCACCACTGAATCTGCTTCAGCGTCGCTGTTTTCCCGCATCCATATGTGCAAACGTGCAAGCTTTTCTGCTGCCTCTTCTTGCCCTCCAACACACAGATCCGCTTTATTCGCTACCACCAGCTTAGCTCGCCGACTTAGGCCTTCTTCATAATTCTCCAACTCGGTCTTGAGCACATTCAACTCGAGCTCAGGATTTGATAGTGAGAGATCAACGACATAGAGTAGCAAGCGAGCTCGCTCAATATGACGAAGGAAAGAATGGCCTAGACCGACGTTCTGTGAAGCGTCGGGTAGTAGACCAGGACAATCGGCCATGGTGAATCGGAAAGCTTCTTCTTTCGCTTCGGACTTGTCGCGTCTGGCTTTGTAGATGAGTTCTGTCGAGCTGTCAAAGGTTTGCGGGATAGCTTTGGAATCTTGCACAGTGGATTTGTCGTGTTCAGTGTTTGTAGAGCCATCGGTGTAGAGGATGATGGTGCCGACTTGAGGTGATAAAGTGGTGAATGCGTATGGAGCTACAGTAGCTTGTGCATTGCTCAATGATCGCAGTAAGGTAGATTTACCCTGCTTTCCTTGTCAGGGACTGAAAATGACATCGAAGGTCTAGCTCACCCTATTCGGAAACCCAACGAGACCGACATCCGCAATAGTTTTTAGCTCCAGAAACAGCCTCAGCGACTCTCCAGCCTTTCCTCTCGTTGCAAACTTTGGACTGCGCACTTCACCAGAAGTGAAAGCTGGGTTGCCCGTCCCTCCTAGGCCACCTCGCGCCACTAGTACAGGCTCCATCTCGAGGACTGATAGATCACAGGTAAAGTCTGGGCTTTTACGCTGCCGCTTCTTAGCCCGCTTTTCGCTTTCCAGCAAGGCAGCTTCTACTTTGGCGAAATGTTGCGATTCCGCATAATGTTCTCCCCCATCTGAAGGATAATGTATAAACATGGCATCTCTTCTAGCTTGTATCTCTTGTTCTCGCTGTTCAGGAGATCGATACACATAACGATGCGGTTTGTATTCTTCATACGATTCTCGAGGTGGAAGTGCTTTGACTACCGTTCCGAGCGGGACTTCTAGTATGAGATCTTCACCACGCTTGCCATGTAGCCAACTGCCTTTCCCATTCTCGCCATTTGCAGCCTTGGACCTCCGTTTGAGCGTCCCGAGATCCGTCAAACTCGCGGACGGTTTGATGTATATGCATCCGCCTGGTGCGCCATTGCCTCCAGCTGGTGGACCTTTGGCTTTGAACTTTTCTCGATGAAAAGCAACACAGCCGTCTCCTCCTTTACCGCCTTCGACTTCAACTGTCAAATGATCGACGAAAGATGACAAGGGCTACAGACCAGCACACATTAGCGCGACAGCCTCGACAGCAGTCAGATACTATTCACCTTGTTTCTTTTAGCCAGTCTGCTTCTCCTCTGGGCAATTTCTCTGCTCCATTCGCTCCAAGTTCCTTCCTCATAAGTTTGCTCGTAATCTAGGCTGACAGGCTGAATAGTCTCGCTTGGGACAGTAGCATCACTCTGAAGGTATCGTTGCTGTAGGTATACGCGTCGAGGTATCACACGAAAGCATTGGCAGCGAGAGAGTGAAGACATCGCCGCATGACCTCAAGTCCAACAACAGAACTCTGTCAACGCATATATCTGTGCAAGTCTAATACTATGCAATATGCCTCATAAAGCCAAACTACGTCTCTATGTCTTGACGTCGCTGGAACCAAGCAGTGTTGCCTTGTCCCGAGCCACCTTCTGGTCATATTCTATCTTTCCATACCATGCACCTGATCGATTCATCAATTTGAGAACTCATGAAGCAGGGAAAAGAGCCTACCTCCTGCCAAAGTGAGGACAATGCCCAAGAGATTCAAAGGTGTTATTGTGAGATCGAAGATTTCGACCCTGTGACCAATGTTTAGCGCATGCAATCGCTGTACAATCTGTTCAACTCACGCAAGTATAATCTGTGAGTCGAGACGATACTTGAATCAACCTTTAGGCTGAAGAAACGTCCGACTCACGGTCAGAACTTGTTTGACATTCGCTGAAGCAAGTTCCATCAGTCACGAAACACCAGCGCATAAGCAGATCGTCTCACCAGACACTGTCATCGTCAAAGCACTCGTCTTCTTGTTCGCCGAAAAGCTGACAATGTTGAGCAAAAATGCAAAGCAGCCGTTTATGAGCAGCGCAAGAGCGCGTTGGGAAGTCATTTGCGTCGCTCCATATTCTCGCACTCGGCTGAGTTCGCCCGTCCACCACGAGTCTGATTGACGTGTTAGCACAATATGGCTGCTCGGAGGTAAAGAGCATACAGACGACGCATTGGACAAACGCGAGCGGTGACATTCGAAGCAGCAAGTCAAGCGGATGTAGTTTCAGCCGACCAACTTGAATCATGTTGGTCACTATGGTCTTGAGCGCGGCTAAGAGTGTGCCAAGTATCGTCAAGCTGAATCCAAGAGCGGTAAACTGTGGATAGTTTCAGACCGTAAGCCAATTTTACACATGACAGCCGTACCGAGTAGTCGCCAAACGTTGCAAAACCAACGCCAGCAACAACGGGTATCAACTGTCCGCTTCTCAGCTAATTGACAAGGCTTTCAAGAGTTCCGCTTACCGAAATATAGGTCTTTTGCGAGTATCGCTTGTGCAGCACGATCATAGAAATGGCAATGGTAAAGATTGGTGTTGTCGCCCGGACAACTTGATGAAATGGTACAGTAACGAGATTGAGTGCTTTGAAATGATTAGCTGTAGGGTCAGCAGAATCGCGTGTTGAACATACAAAGATTGCTAATGGCGATGTTTACGGTGTATAGTACGCTGAAAGCTACGAGAGTCAGGCTTTCTCTTTGCGTAAGTCGCGCTTGCACAAAGACGCCTTGCTGTAGTAGTATCGAAGCGCCAGCTGCTCCGCATAGGGTATGTACGCCTGTGCAGTGTCAGGCTCGGAAAGAGATCGCAAGCATTCACGAACCAGCTGTGAGGTTTCGAGGCAGGAATCAGCCATAAGCTGAAAACCGATCATCTGTTTACTCACTAAGTGCCCAAGGAAAAGGAAATTTGACGCTAGAGGGCTAAGATCAGTTCGGCTTTGTCACAAAGTATTGATCGACCTACAGAACGAGCTTGTTGTACAGTGTAAGGGAAAGATTGAGCAGAAAGTAGTAGACTATTCTTCGCATGAGCGATAGTCTGATAGACAAGCCAACGACTGACCAAGCCAAGCGGACGGTTTATCTAGCTTCGCCTGTAGCGATGGTGACATGCCGAACAAAGTCGCTGATTGGTGAGACTGCCGTAAAGGCAGACTGACACCATCTTGATCGTAGAAAGGCCTGGATGGTTTCCGATCTGGTGTAGGCCGTGAAGGTCTCAGACCATTCTCTTCATTCGCCTGCTTGCGCGGGTCAAAATCGACCATGGGAAAACTATCATCTCTTTTGTGATGCGCATTTGGCGATTCCACTTGCGCGTATGACGGTAGTGTGTTTGATCGCTTGGGAGGAGAGAATTGAGGTTCGGCATACATAGGATGTATCTGCAAGCCCTCGTCAACGGAGCCTTTATAATGTCTGCTTCGTGCATACCTGTGAGGGCGACTTAGGTGGATTAGAGTCATGGTCGCCATGATCTGGGAAAAGCCATGCTTGCGATTCGACTGACAGGCCGGCACGCGAGACTGGATCGTCTATTGGCAGATAGACAGAGGACCGTCTCTCTTCTGGCGAGCCGTTTGCTTGCCCTGTCCTGTCCGCTCCAATCTGCAGTCCCAAGCCTTGCGTCCCATTCTGTCTAGGTACAGGGCTACCATTCACACTCGGTCCTGTACTGATGCTAAGGCCTTGAGATTTCTGACGCGAATTCGGAGTTTGATGTGTCGCAGCATGCCGCGGCGAGCGATTGGTGCTGTCGTTCATATCGTGCAACTGTTCATAGAGGTCTTACCTTTCGACAAAAACTAGTCAAATAGTCGCAGCGCAAGATAACAGACTATTCTCGTCAATGCGTGATTTTGACAGAGGTCCGAGCGTCCTATGCTTTTCTTTGGCTACGTGCGCATAGTAACAGTCGCATGGATAGCATCAGTGCATATTTCTATGCCATATACTCTGCAACCCAATACTGCGATCCAACTTCCATTGTCTCTTACGAGCTTGACCCACTGACAGCCAACTGTACAAGGAGAAGATGAGCATACTCGATAGACTGAAGAGGAGGAGCATTACCTTCTTGAGATGTTCCACTGAAAGCGAACGAGACATTAGCAAGCATCAATCTGCAAGCACGAGCGCAACTCACTGAAGATTTGCAAAGACACATCGTCTGTGAAAATTGCTTGACCTTGACCTTGTGCGCTGTATCCACCTCCAGACATATGCTGGAAGGAGAACAATGTCAACACAATGCCCAAAGGGATAGGGACCGCTATTCGCTTACTGTAGTGGACGGGTTTAGTCTCGCTAGCACGAAACGGGCTTGCGAGCCTCCTTGATCACAGACAACCCAACGAGGAACAGGGAATCGGTCGGCGAGAAGATCCTAAATACTTAGATTAGCTGCGCAACCGGAGCAACAGTCTGACTGTGGGCTTACCTGTGCATCAGCAACAGGCGCATCCAGCTGTGCCTTGAAATGCGCAAAGTCTTCTTGCTCTTGGTAGCCAGCTTTCCGCCATTGTGCAACTTGCGAACCATGCCAGATACAAAGATGGAAGAAAGTGTCCAACAGCAAAACCGCATCTTCTTTGATCGAGACACTGTCGAGCAATGTTGCGACTGGTTCTTGGTCCAAGCCGTACGACATGAGCGTGGGCTGGATCATGATCAGTGAGTTGTTGACGTCTTCCGAGTTCATGATATGGCTAAGCATATTAAATCAGCCAGTGACTGGAAAGCTAGAAAAGAACAACTCGCCGATAGAAAGCCGTTTCATCAGGCGAATTGTTGAACACTTGTAAAAAACCGCTTCTCCTCAGATGGAACATGAATTGCGGGTAGATTCTGAAAGCTTCATGTAGCACAAAGCTGGATGGATCGTCTTTCCGGAACTCTGCGAACTTCTGACATAGGCGGATGAGCATTCGATCCAACCAGCGAAGGACATCTGGACTGTCGTCGATCTCCGCCTTGAAGACGGCTATACGAGCCATCAGGACTGCAGAAGTTTCTTGATCGAAGTTTGCCGCGATTGCTGGGTTGCCAGGCTCGGCGAAGTTTCGCGCAAGGGTAGTCACTCGAAGCCGGAATTGACCAGAAGAATGCTGGTAATGGGTAACGAATTGGATCATGCCGCGCGCTCCAGGTTGTACATGTTGACCAGCTGGAGTGACGACTTCGAAATAGACAGCATTGGACGTTCGAGGTGTGAGCGAGCAGATCTTCCACGCTGATGTTTGACCAATACCAATCTCCGTCTCTCCTACACAGCCCGATTTCTTGTTGGCAGAAATACCATGACCGATCATGCCAGAAATCTTGAGCTCCTTGGTAGTCTGGACGTCAAAGGTGGCATTGAAACCCATTTGCAGGTTGCCGTCGACATCCTTGTTGAAGATTCTCTGGAAACTTTGTTTGAAGATCGAGGTGGTGAAAGAGTCGGAGATAATCATGAAACCGTTGGTATAGTTGCTCAAACTCTTCATCTCGAGTAGGCCGACTTGATCCAAACATCCGGCAAACAGATCGATAGCATGTCCGTTGTTGGCCGCTCGTCTCGCTAAACCTTCATAGAACTGTAAGACGCCAAGTCTCGTCTCAGCCAAAATTAGGCAGGCAGAGTTTATGCCTCACCTTGATGGCTTTCTTGAAATACTTGACATTGTCCCGATCAATGTCGTGATGCGATCGAATAGGTTCCCTCAATTCCGTACTGGTGACCATGCCTGGCCCTTCAGTTGCTGGACCACCAGCAAAGCACATGATCCTAGCTCCAGTGCCGCTGAAAGCCGATTCTAGCAAGCCGACAGCGACGGATAGGGCGACACCGGTACATCTCTGCGGACGCTTGTCATTGGCTACTGGCCACGGGTCGCGCTGAAGGTTCTCGATAATACCGGTCAAAGAGTATTCGCATTGCGCAACGGGGAGGAGGAATCGAGCTGAACCAGGTAGCGGTGGAGGTGCGGAAGGGCCGCCTTGACCAGGTCGCATAGCAGGAGGGTTGAGGTTGAGCATGTCTTGGATCTGTTTTGGCGAGTATTCTTTTGTGCCTCTGAAGACGAACGATTTCGGGCATTCGAGGTAGCCTAGTTCGTGCACTTGTGTCTGGTGGGACTCATGAGCTCGTGATTATACGGAAGCCACACTGAGATCTTACCATTGTGCCGTACGTTATCAGACCAACCAAAGCATGAGGAGGGAGCAAGCTCAAGCTGACGACCAAACTTTCTTTGAGTGCTTTAAGGTCATCTTCGTCCAGGCAGGTATCTACGACGAAGACAAAGATGGGAGGGACCTGTGCTGGTCTGCCAAGCGTGTATTCGATGGTTGTAAACTTTGGCAGAAGTTCGGCTGGCAGGTTGGTTGCAGAAATGTCTTTGTAGTGCGGTGGGAAAGCATTGCGTTGCAGACAGAAGGGACAAATCCAAAGCTTGCCTCTCACGTCAATTTGACAGTAGGGCTGTAAAGTCAAGATCAGATGGCGCGCATATTAGAGTCAGGGGATGTCGGACTGACATTGAGTATTGCTCGACATGGCGCTTTGCATGTGACTGGCTCGTATAGCACAGGGCTGAGGTCCTCTCGCTCCTTCAAAGGAGTGTATAGCGCGGCAATGGGCACAACAGTTCGCGTTGCTTCGATTCTGGCCTCGATATCAGCTCTGGAAGCTATTCCTCCTTTATGTGCTTGCTCACCTGCTAGACGGCCAGGCATTCCAACTGTGCAATTACCTGTCAATAAAGCCAACAGGATGAACAAGATGGGAGCTCGCCTCAAGCGAATGCCGTCTGAACAAACATGCCACGTCAATTTCTCGCATTGAGCTGCTGTGTGGCATCAGCGCACCTCTGTCTTCTACTTCTTCCCACGCTAGATCCATTTTGTGATGTTGGTTCAAGTCGAGTCTCGAGAAGCTTGGGCATGTCAGGTCGGGTAAGCTGACCGGAAGCGTCTCTACAGATGCGAGAAGAGCAATACAGAATTCATATAGCCAGTATAGTACAAGAGCTCAATCTCACTCCGGGAGATTGGCAAGATCCAAAATCCACACCTCGCGTCCAATCAATGTTTCAGACCATTGGTCTGGCCGGCATTGCCTAGATCCATACCCTTGTTGCCTGCTTCGGCATTCTCGGGCTTCTCGATAGCAGGCATGCCAAGAGCAGCAAGATCCCTGTCGAAGGTCTATCAGCAGAGGCTTGCTGCAGTATCGGAAGACCTACTTGTTGACCTGGTCAAGCTGGTCGATGAAGCCGGCTCGAAGCTGAGAATACATCAGCTATTGTCGTAGAACAGTGCAACAGGTGACTCACAGGAAGCCACATCTCGGCAGTGTGAAGATGCATGGTACCACATCGATCCCAAGCGTAATCAGTGATGGTGAAGGGCAGACTGCTCTCAAACATGATCGCAATTGCGCCTTCCGAGATGCGTTGGGGAGTAAGTTCCATTTCGGAAGCTGCGGTAAATTCCTATTTGGACACAAAATGATCAGCTCAGGAATTACGATAGCCATTCAAGAAGACTGACTTCATAGGCAACACCATCTAAAAAGAAGGCGTGAGTCAAAGTATCGACTTGTAAGCGAGCGCGACTTACGAGGAACGAAACCACATTCATAACTTGCTCCTCCAGGCTGGAAAGAGTCGGATCGCCCACCATAACCACCCTTGATCAAGCCCATGAATTCACTTGCAGCGTCTGATTGATTGAGTCAGCTCATGTATGATCCAGGCATTAGCAAGCTTACTTCGATGGAAGTAAGGCGGTCTGTAAGTGTGCCTACAGCAAGCGAACGCATAAGCAAAGCGTAAAATAGGAGAACGCAAGCTTACGAAGCGACATCCCAACGAGGAGAGAAGATCAAGAAGTCGGCAAGAGGAGTGCCAGGCTCCGCAGTGGGCACAGTTAAGACACAGAAGATGGACGGATCGCAGTGGTCTATTGTAACATATCAGCGGCATTCTGAGCGATTCAAGCTGGCAACTGGCCAAACGAGATCGAGCCGACGTTTTGAAAGTTATCCAGGTTGTATCTGCGCAAAAAGGGATAAGCTCAGGCCCCTGCTTGAGCTGTCAAAGCATACTTGTAAGGGACGTAATTGCCTATGAGAAGCATTGATGAGTAATGTAACAAGACAATATGCCTGACGCTTACCGTGATACGCAACAACGTCGAAGGGAGAGTGCTCTTGCTTGCACGAGTGAAGCTCGCCCATAATTTTGTAGACGGACTCCCATCCTCCTTGGTCAATCTCAAAGTAGGCTACTGGGTGTTCGAAGTCTCTTGCGTTGGCCAAGCCGTTGGCACCAAGAGGGCCGAGTTCTGGCAATTCGTAGTGACCATTAAAGACTTCCTGAATGTAGCATCCTGTCAAGGCCATTAATACTGTGCAATCAGTTCAGCCTTTAATTGGGCTCACTGATAGGTCCGTCTGGGAGCTCAACCTTGAAGCGAATACCACGCTGGATGACACAGATTTCGCCAGGTGATACCATCATCTTGCCGAACTCGGCTGTTCACCAAAGATCAGCTGAGCAGTGCAGCTAAAGCGAATGAACTACTAGTGATATCAAGCCTTCCTTTCTCAGCGACGATGAGAAGATCACCACTGCAAGCGAAGTGTCAAAATATGCAGACCAGCGACTGAAACGGGCTTACTCGTTCGACACGAATGCTCGGCGACCCATAGACTTGTTGCTAAAGAGTGAGGAGACATGAGCACTGCGACCGCCAGACAGGTGTGATTACTTACGCAGCGACACTGTGAATAGCCAAGCCAACCTTGTCACCTGGGCTACCTGCGCCAGCGATAGTGCGCCATCCGTCAACAAAGTCGACCTCCTTGTCGTCTGCGGGCATCTTGAAGGGGGTCCACGCAATCTGAGTCGGCGAGACTTTGACTTTAGGGTTTAGAGTAGAGAAAGTAGATTCGAGGTCTGGGTTGTCTGGCAGACGAGTGAAGCCGGCACTAATCTCGAAGTTAGTTGAAGTTCCCGCAAGAGATAAAGTGACATACTGGGCGACAGCGGGACGGATTCTGTAAGCCCATGATCTCTGGTTCTTGTGTCTCGGCGCGACGAAAGAGGTGCCAGTGAATTGCTCTGTTTAGACGTGGTCTCCATCAGCTAGACAGGACGAAGGTGACTAGTGTGACTGACCAGCATAGAGTCCATACTTGACTATAAACGCGAGGTGAGCATCCGTGTGAGATTCCGTACGCAAGCAGCTTACCCTTCTGGGGAGAGTTCTGGCCTATAGGTAGAGTCTGCCAAGCCAAATGAGCCATTGAAGAATGCCCGAGCTCTGCAGACATACGCCTGGGATAGCTTCGCTCTGGAAGCTGTTGCCGAAGCCAACCTGGTCTGTTGACGCGTGAGCTTCAGACCAAGAGCCACAAAGACAAGCTTACAGGTGTACGGGTCCTGCTTTGGGTCTTTGCTGAAGACAGCGTAGCCTTGTTGCTGAGGTGCAGAGGGCATCTTTGCTATTGATCGAGGGATGAAACTGGCTGATCGAGTAGTAAAGCAGGTGGAAGGAACAAGCCAAGCAACGAGCAGAACCTCTCAGACGGATATGCTCTCGCCTGCGTTCCGTGTCAGGCTCCCGCCCGCTGATAATGTATTTTGCCATGTCAATAAAGAGATCCGGGGCTGGTCTGTCCGCGGAGATAGCATGGTCGCTGGTGGGAAGCTAACTGTACTGCTATGTGAGGCAGGTCGGCTAGGACCACAAGATGGGTAGGCGATAGGACCCAAATTGCGAAAGTCAACTTTAGGCTTGAAGCGACACAGCCGGCGTATAAGAGTATATGATAGCAGAGCAGACGGGTATAGAGGACATGTAGCAACCAGAGAAGACAAAAGCAGGAGTCGATTGTCATGATAAAACATGATGATGGTGCATGAACAAAACTATACAACGAGGAAGAAGACCCGCCAGCTCTGCTATTGGCGTCGCATCCTCATGACACGAAAGACCCTAGACCTTCAACGGTGCAGGCTGACTAGGTTGTTCCTGATTCTCTTGCGGCGGTAATTCAGGTAATTTGTAGCCATTCTGCTTGATGTCTGCTGCGATCTCTGGGTACACATTGCGAGCGTGAGATGCGCAATCGTGTCCTGTCATTGCTCCTTAGCATGTATCCAGTTCAATATGCAAGAGCGTACCGAGCAGCCACTCTTCCCGGCTCAGCTTGACCGAATCGGGGTTCTTCTTCGAGTCTTCTGCGCTAGTCTTGTGCCACTTGTTTCTGTTCGTCTCGCCTGTGATCTGTGCTCTTCGCACTCTTTGATAGCGAATCTTCTCCCAAGCTCGAACGGCTGTCGGGACATCTTCCTTTCCTGCTAGACCGAGGCAGATGGCAAGTGATATACCGTCTTCCATGGCTTGCGAAGCTCCTTGAACGGCTACAACCGATGTCAGACCATCCCAGACCAGGCACTTGTTCACGCACATGTTGGCAAGAATGGGTGAGCCTTGGAAAGAAAGTCAGCTTGATACAGGTTAGGACAAAGATACCACTCACGGCATCACCAATGATTGCAAGTCGGCCTTGCTTGGAGATCCACTGAGGTAAAGGGTCGCGGTATACTGTAAGCAATATAAGCTATCATATTCGCGTTCTTGCCGATAATATCAATACCTAGCTTCCAGTCGACAGCTGAAGGTGCTTTGCCGATGATAGCTGCACAACGCGGGTCCCATCCAGCGACGACCTTCTGACTGAGAACAAGTCACGTTAAGGTAATGCAGCATGTCTACCAGCTCAAACTTACACATCCTCGATCTTCCCTCTGTGATTGGTGCACGTCAGCGTGTGAAGAGAGTCCAACAGGATATAGCTTACGGGAAGGACCAGCTCTGTGGTGGAGTATCAGCCTTATGGATACTGAGTGAGAGAAGGAAAAGTAGCTGACCTCTTCGATCTGTACGTCATATCAGCACAAATCTCACACTGCTGTTAGTGTACTGACCTCTGCATCGTCTTTGTGAGTGATAACCCAGCAGCAATCTTCCGCATTCTTCAATACCGTGACCAAGAAATGGACATCTTCCCCTATTATGATGTGATCAGACGCCAATCTAAGCTGTACAGCCATCCAAGTTTTTACCGATCCAACCTGTAAACGAGTCATGCTCTTTGATGAGCCAGCTCGTCAAGGGGTCCTCCTTCATGTCGGTATCCTTAATCTGTAACAAAATGAGCAAAAAATCGCGAATAGCTGAATTAAACAGCAGACCTTGAACCAAGTGCGGTATACTGTGAAAAGGCATGTCAGTACACAAGATAGTCTTTACGGTAGACACTGACTAGCATAACCCGATGGCTTTGGCTTGTCGTTATAGCCCAAAATCATGGTTCGTGCGTTTGATCGTACACCATCAGCTCCGCTGTACTCGAATCAATGAGGTGTACTTCGATGTCAACTGAGAAGGAAAGCGCACATGATGATGTCGGCAGTATGTTTCTGTCCGTTCGCGATCAGCCAGGCTGAGTCTACGTCCTCTCCGTATTCGGTGACATCTTGGCCGCAGCGAATGTCAACACCAAGAGCGATTGCCTTGTGCCATAGGATCTGATGCAGTTCACCCCGATGACCGTTGTAGCTGCGAGCCCCAAAAGATTCTTGCTCAGTCGGTTGCGAGAAGATGAGCTCTCCTTTGTGGTTATACATGTCGAAGGTCTTCAAGTGGGCGCAGTGCTCGTACATGGCATCGCCGACACCCCATCTCTCGAATTGGCGACCAGCATTGGCACTTCCACCGTGTCAGGCAGATGGATGAATGCTTTGATCTGGATGAACTCACCCAAAGCTGATAATGTCTCCTAGAACAGCCAGCTTTCTGAAGCGCTCGAGCAAGATGACCTTGTGACCAGCGAGAACGGACTCGATAGCAGCAGCTAAACCAGCGAACCCACCTCCTACGATCAAGACATTGATGCCTGACGAAGGTCTCAAAGCTCCATTTGTAGCGGAATTGAGCTTGTCGGCAACGTTGGACGCGGCGTTCGATACTGCTTCGAGAGTAGTTGCCATCTGTAAAGTTGCTTGAATAACAGTGATAACAGGGATTGAGGATGAGTCGCAGCGCGAGCGAGCGGGATTAATGAGAGGCAATTCTATTCACCCAAATATCGGTTCGTAGGCGAATCGAGGTGAGCCATGGTGCTCCGGACTCTATGGGAGTACCGAATAGCCAGCTGCTACCAGACAAGCACTACTGTTGCCATTGCAGGTGGAGTACATTGCAGGACAAGACGAGGCAATCATAATTTGGCAACAACGCATTGCCAAGTCGAGAAAGATCATCAAGACACGTGTGCTCAGAGCCGCAATGCAGAGGGTAGAAGAGCTGTGGACTTCACCGCTGCATTGTCTGCTCAAGTCGAAGCCATCAGGCGGAAGGTCAAGGAACATCGCAAAGTTTAGACTTCTAGTGGATGTAAATGCTTGGTCGCATTGTCTTTTGGCAAGCAGAAGGAGTCCATCGCAGGACGTGCATTATAAGAGATGAGATACCGAAATACTAGAAAAACCCGCACTGCGAAAACCACGACCCACTAGATATACTGATCAAGCTTCTGGCTTTTTGGCAACTGCTCACGCGACCATCAGTCTATTGTATTCCTTTCAGACTAAGACACGTACCGAAAAGCATCATTGGCTGTGAGTGACAAGTCCGTCAGCAAGCGATCTCGCAGGTTGAAAACTCGACTCACAGTGAACAGCTTCCTCTTTCCACCTTCAACAAGGTTCACTTGGGCGATTTGCAGCGAAGCACTATACACCTCATCAGTCCAGCAAAAGGAATCAGCTCAGAAAAAAAGCTCACCCAACATCGAAAGTGCCCTTCGGCAATAGACCAACAGCTTCGGTCGCTTTGATGGCCGTCTGTGTCATCCAGGATCCCCATTTGGTCATCCTCCAGCAGATCACTACGTCCCATAGGTTCTGGCATTGCATCAAGTTCCCCTTTTCCATAATATGAGAATTGATCAGGGAGCGAGATACTTGTTACAATACCTCAAGTGGGTAGTACCATTTCTAGCAAACAAGTCAGAAACAACACTGAGTCAATGGATTTGGACAAACAATCTTGTCAGGTCGGTCTGCCAAGTCCTCTTCGTGCAATAATTCCAGACCGACAGTCTTGAGCGCTTGACGCGCTTGTTTGATGGTTCTCATTTCGGCAATACCATCACCGACTTCGATACCGTGAGAGATCTTCTTGTGACTTGCAACAGATGGATCCCACGCATCAGTCACTGTCCCAAAGATTAAGCTCTGAACAGGGTATAAAGGGTAGAGATTGACGCACTGCACCATTCGTAAATACCGACTACTCCTCCCGGCTTGAGGACCCTTTTGATCTCTCCGTACACACCCTCCCAAGTAGGCGCATGGCAAGTAGCTTCAATAGCATAAACGGCATCAAAGCTATTTTCACCAAACTGAGCAGCAAGGTTCATGAAATCGCCTTTAACGAATTCCAGTTGATCTTCCAACCCGTATTTGCGCGAGTATCGGTTAGCCAAATCGACTTGGTTGGCATTGTTGTTGATGCCGACAATGTTTGCTCCAGAAAAGCGAGCGATTTCTCTTGCTGGTCCACCAACACCGCATCCGACGTCTAGAACGCGCATGCCTGGTTTGAGGCCGACTTGAGCTGAGAGGTAGTGCTCGTGACGGGCGATGGATTGATAAAAGGGTTCGCCTCTGTTTGGGTGTCAGTGCATGATAATACTGAGAAGTACAATACGGACGGGTAGAAGCGAGAAAAGTGGAAGGATTGGCCCCATCCTATGGTTTATAGTGAGCAATGCATCGCCAGTGTCTACTTTGACGAATTACCGTATTCATATCTGTCTTGCATTAGCTCGCTTGTGATCCAGAAATGATCAGACACTCACAAGGCAGTTGCGCCATCATAGTAGCCATTCGTCAGCGCCTCATCTGTCATGACACTGAGGTCAGGGTACAGCTCTCCGCTGTCCCAAAAGAATTGGCGCACATGAACCGACTCGGCTTTCAGTGTGAGTCTTGTCGTCTTTGCTTGAATCCGCTTGCCAGTGCTTGGTGTCTGTCTCAACAATGATGAGTGCTGCTTTCAATGGTTGGAATGGCAGGCACTGACAGCTCGCGATCCCAGCGTGATTTCGCTTGTCTCCGTTTGTCTCTGGAGCGTTGACCATGTTTGCTTGTCAAAAGAGTGTAGGAGATGTTTGATAGACACTTGAATATATATCGCTTATCGCTAATGGTTGGGGAGCAAAGACGCTGTTTTCTCAAATTTCTCCCTCTTTGACCCCGAACCGCTTGGAGTCGCTTGTAATCGCTTGCATTGAAGGGCGCCGCACCAGCTCGCTGATACTCCTCGCTTTGATGCGAACGTCAATGCTTCCTTCTCGCAGGACCCCCGGATGAAAATTGGATTGAATAGAGCAGCTCATGCATCCATTTGACGGGTGTTCTTCCTTTTCCTTTTCCTGTCTCTCTGTTATTCTGTGCTCTGTCATACTGGTCTCTCTCTGTCCTCTTACGCGTGTAACAGCGACAGCTATCATGTATGCATTATCCGGCTGTTGTGTCGCCTCGCGTCAAGCTTCCTTTGCACTTGCATCTCATCTTGATCCTTTTCAAGCGCGACGACCATGGGGACTAGAAGTTCTAGCCGATGCTGGCTGTTTAGCTTTACGACGAGGAGTACAGCGGGGGCAGGCAAGTCATGGGTCAGATCACACATTCTGCGCACAGCAATGTTACTTGTAGCATCTAGTAGCTGTACAGAACAATGTATTCAGTCGAACCGAGTCATTCCACCATGCCTCAAAAAATAACTTTGTGCTCGATCTCAAACGCCCATGATTGGATCACCATCCTGGCTGAGTGCCGGACAGCGTGCTCAAGCTCTATGCAGCAACGCAGCTAAACGAAGAGGTCTCTCGAGCAAAGCAGCGCAACGAGCGCCTGTCATGAACAAATACAGTCGAACTATTACACAGCCAAAAGATCAGGGAGCCAGTCAGGTCCGCTTTATGCTTTTGAGACAGAGGAGGAGGAGGAGGAGGATAGCTGATAAGATTATATTATTGGGATAGGCCATGCTGTATGCTACGGACGAGATTCGCAACGATGATGATCTGCAAAAAGCAATGGTTGGTGTCGCTTCCGTCTGGTGAGCTCCGCTTCGCTTCTTACCAAGCTGTATACAATCTAATACGATGTGTATTGAAGGTACGAAGGCAATCCGTGAGCAATGGGGCAGTCGCAGTGGCATCCATCCGTATTGACAATCTGACTCAGATGCAACAAGCATGTCTTGGGATTAGGACAACGGATACGAAAATCAGTATGTGAAGCTGGGATTGTGGGCTATCAATTTGGCGTACCAGGAGTCAGCGATGGCATTTCAATGGGCACGTCTGGCATGAACTTTTCCCTTCAATCGAGGGATTTGATAGCGGATGCTGTTGAAACTGTTGCTGGTGGTCATTGGCTGGATGGTATGGTCGTTATTCCTGTTAGTCATCGTCCTATCTTGCTCCTACAACTCTCATCCACCATGGCAAATTCAGGCCTGCGACAAGAATATGCCTGGTACCCTGATGGCACTAGGAAGGCTCAATAGACCAGGCCTTATGGTATACGGCGGTACAATCAGACCAGGAAGCTGTGAAGGCGCACCTCAACTCGACATTGTTAGCGCTTTCCAGTCCTATGGTCGTTATGTCAGCGAAGGAAAGACTGATGCAGCGGAGAAGACGAGATATGACACTGTAAGGCACTCTTGTCCTGGGGCTGGTGCTTGTGGAGGTGCGTGGGCGATTGAAAACTTTCAGCCTTTGTGCTGATGGTCGTCATTCTGTTCCGCACAGGCATGTACACTGCGTAAGCCCTTCGTTGAGATTGATACTATCGAGTGAGGCTCATGGTGCGCCTTAGCAATACCATGGCTAGCGCAGCCGAAGCAATGGGCATGACTCTTCCAGGCTCAAGCAGTTTCCCAGCAGAATACCCTGAGAAACTAGCAGAGTGCGATTCTGTTGGTGCTGCCATGCGCAATCTGCTCGAGAAGGACATCAAACCAAGAGACATCATGACTCGCGCTGCGTTCGAGAACGCTATGGTGCGCTCAGTGTCAAATTTATTATGACAAATAGCTAATTATGCAACAGGTCCTAACAATGATCTTGGGTGGCTCGACCAACGCTGTACTACATATTATCGCTATTGCACACTCTGTCGGCATCAAGCTTTCCATCGATGATTTCCAATCCGTTTCGGATCGAATCCCATTCTTGGCTGATTTGAAACCATCTGGGAAATATGTCATGGAAGATGTTTTCAAGATTGGCGGTATCCCAAGTAGGTCTACTCTAATCGTATTTCTTGCTTACAAGCTAATCGGTCCGGGTGCAGCTGTTTTGAAATACCTCTTACAAGAGAAACTCATCGATGGCAACACGATGACTGTCACTGGAAAGACACTAGGCGAGAACTTAGAGAAAGCTGCAGACCTACCGCATGGCCAAGATGTCATCCGACCTATCAGCAACCCGATCAAAGCTACTGGTCATATTCGGTAAGCAGTCCACTCTGTCTCCACGAGCAACATCTCTGATATCCGTCTGTTACAGCATTCTGAAAGGTAGTCTATCACCCGGCGGCGCAGTCGCAAAGATCACCGGCAAAGAGGGACTCTACTTCAAAGGCAAAGCGCGCGTCTTTGACACCGAGGATGCTTTGATCAAGGCAGTCGAGAGCGGATCAGTCAAAAAGGGTGAGAAGACTGTCGTGGTACTGCGCTACATGGGTCCAAAGGGAGGTCCTGGCATGCCTGAAATGCTCAAAGTGAGTGGCTTTGAGATGACAGGGATCTACCTGACGCTGTGTGTAGCCCACGTCGATGATCATGGGCGCCGGTCTCGGTATGGATGTCGCGTGTCTGACCGACGGGCGTTTCAGTGGAGGGTGAGCCAACTCAAACATGTCCAAATCCTGCTGACAGTTGCTCCTTCCACTTAGAACACACGGTTTCTGTGTAGGACATGTCGTTCGTAAGTTGCTCCGCTTATAAGATATGAATGCACACTGACCATCATCTGCTACAGCTGAGGCGCAGACTGGCGGGCCGATCGGTTTGGTGGAAGATGGAGATGTGATCATCATCGATGTCAGTGTCCTCTATCTTGTCACAGAATGCTAGAACTAATCATGTATGATATATCAGGCTGAGAAGAACACCTTGGATCTCGATGTGCCGCAGGCGGAACTCGACGAGAGGAAAAAATCATGGAAACCTAGAGAGCCAAAGATCACCAAAGGCACGCTTAGCAAGTACATCAAACTAGTAGACGACGCGAGTCACGGTGCTATTACCGGTGAGTTTTCTTCTGTCCTGACGGAATACCGGAACTGATTGTGCTCTAACAGACGGTCGGCTGCCGTAAGTGGACGATCTGAACCGCACTAGAAATACACTTGTAATATTACACGCGACCGAAACCATGGTCTACTTTTTGCCGCTGCCTTTTGCGACTCTGCGCCTCTTCTCGCTTTTCGGCATCTTGGTTTTCCGTTTCTCCTTCTTTTCATCCTTCACAGCCTGTTTGCGATCTTTCTTGTCCGCTTTGTCCTCAAACTTTTTGCCTCTCGGCTTCTTGTCGAAGCGACTTTCTGCATCGTCCTCATCGCTCTCACCTTCACTACTGCTGCTGTCCTCCTCGCTTGCAGCCTCTTCGTCTATCTCCACAGCTGCTCCGTTCGTCTGGGTTGCCTTATTTGGTGCCAGACCTGAGGTCGAAGCATATATCAAATCTTCTCCCTTGCCCGACATCACCGCAGCGACATCCCGTTCAGCATCATACACCTCTATTAATTGCCTTGGAATATAACTCTGCGCAAAGACAGCATCGGTTTGAGACTTGTCGAGCGCTTCGCCATTGGTTGCTGTAGCTTGTGGCAAGGAGAGCAGTCGTTCCACTTCTTTGGCAATGTCTTCTTCTGTTTCGTCGCCATCTTTGCCCCAAGAGCCAGTAACGAGATCAAAGGTAAATTTGACGCCTAGTGTAGCTACATTCCGCCGACTAAAGAACTCGTCGACGTTCTTGATGTCGGATCGAAGAAAGTCGAAAGCATGGGGATGATCTTGTTCAACTGATTGAGAAACGTCAATCACCCATAAGTGACCTTGGTGATACCTAAATATGGGTTTTAGCAAGTCAAGACGCTCGAATATCTGTGAACCAACAGGATATTATACTCGCTCAAATCTGCGTGCACTAATCGACATTTCTTGAATATTGTGCGCATCATGCTGAGCATCTCAATGTATAGTGATTGTATCTGGCTCTCGAGCAATTCTGCGTCTTTCAGTCTTGGTGCTGCTCTAGGAAAAAAAGACTGAGCGACGAGACACTAGCTGAGATGTCCGGACTCACTGCCAGGTATTACCACCCTCGCCCAGGAAACTCATTACCAACACATTGTTCCTCACTTCTATCGGGTCTGGACACCTCAGACCAGCCGCATGCAGCCTTCGCAAGTTCCGCAGTTCCTTCTCTGCCCAAAGTCTGACCATCTTTCGAGGATTGGATCTCGAGTATCCTCCTTTGAATCGATATTCACCTGTCACGTAGCGATCTCGGTCTTTGAAGGTAAGTATCGAGGTTTTGTAGATTTTGATGGCTAGATGAGGCGGAAGAACGGCGACAGGATTTGAAGCCGCCATAGACGATTGGGTATCCGTCGAAAGGGCCATTTGCATGTCGCCTGATAGAGCGTGGTAGACATTCGCCTTTCATACCACCTGCCTGTTAGAGCACATTTATGCAGCCTCGTCTGGCGCTCACCTCTTTGCCCGTGCTCACACAGCCTTCTACTTTACTCAAAAGCCCTCTTCCAAGCATCTTGAAGAGTACCAGTCTAGTGCGAGGATCCAGCACTTGCTCATTTGTAGCTCTGTCAGACTTGTCCTTGTTGATGGAACGCTCGTTGCCTCCCTTTCTCGTAGCACCAGATCCAAAAGTAGATGTCGCACCAGCAGAAGCAAATACGGGATCCAGATTTACTTGCGTCGCATACCGCTGAGCAAGACTCGACAGGGAAGAATCGATCTTTGAGAGATGGGTTCCAGCAGGTGCAGATCCAGCTGCTGCTGTGACTTGAGATTTCGCAGGAACACGAGCAGGTCTATTCGTTGCAGGTAGCATGACACCTTGCGGTCTGTCGTCTGCTTGCATCTCTGTCACAGCGTTCGCATGTTGCCGCAGTCGATTGTAACGCTTGGTAAAGTCTCCAGCCGAATCTCCCCAATCTTGAAAATTGACCGCATCATTTTCTCCCTCCTCTGAGTACACATAGTCGCTGTCGTCGTCCTCCTCTGATGAATCGCTGTACAAGACAGAGTCGTCTATCCTTGCAAGCAATGGCGGAGCTACAGCGTCATGTTGCAGCACAGGAGCAACAGGTGCACTTGTGGGCTGAGCAGAGTAGATTTCTTGCTCATCAGCATCGTCGAATTGATCTGTCATGGCTTCGGCGCAAGGGTTTCGAAAAAAAGTAGAAATTGGCAAAACGCCGATCAACAAATCAAGCGTTCGTGTTACAATGTTTCAAGGTGCATATACATGAGCATATTAGGATAGTCACCTTGGTCCTCTCGGGCCACCGGCTTGTTTAAACATTGATCGCATGTTGAACCCCTTATCTTGCACTGGAGGCGGCTGCGTCAATCTGCCGCCTGAATACGGATTGAATGTGCTGGGCTTCTGAGGGGCAGGTTCCAAACCAGGAGAGTGAGAGCGAGGCATGTCTGGATTCGAAGGAGCTCCAGCTGGATGCATTGATCAGCTCCAACTTTGGCAAGAAGCAACACTGCTCATACCTTGATGTCGCACTTTGAACGCGAACAGCTCCGAGATATCATGTTGCCTGTCTCAAGGGCGTCAGAAGTTGTAACTGAACGTATGAGATTACCGACAGGCGCCCTTTCTGTTCTTTTAGCGCTCCGACCTCATCCAGCATACGTCGTGTCTAGGAAAAGAGTCAGCACAGTCGGAACGCCAACAGGCGATGAGAGTACTGACTTCGTTGGTGAGATTTTCTGCAAGGTGAAGTGTCAGGACATAAGGAGAAAGAAAAGCATATAGGTGACTCACGTTTGAAATCGCGCACTTGAGCGTTAACACCGTCGCTGCGCATCCATTTAGTACGAAAGAACCAGTTCCAGCTGAAGATGCTACCCACCGAATCGAATCGAGTATCTTCTCCCCATCTTCCGCGGTCGGGCTCTTGACCTTCATCTCCTCCTTTTCCTTCTCCTGTTGAGCTTGACCTATCAAGAGACGAATTATCTAGCCATAGTCAAGGCAAGTGAGAGCGATTTCTTACCTTCGGAAATCTTCTTCAGCAATGTATCCTGCTCAGCGCTCTTTGCTTTGAGAATGTTGATGAGCTCATCGATCTTGGCCTCTTTATTTGCTTGTTGTATGTTCTCAATTTTCTTGTCCATCTCCTTGGTTTTGTCTTCAGCAGGAGACTGACGAGCCAACATTTCCTCAAAGCGAAGTTCAGTCTGCCGCTGTCTTTCCGCTTCTTGATCTTGATTCTGCTTCAGCTGCGTCATGAAGGACTTCAAAGCCGTCAAGATGCCTCCGCTTTCTGCTGGTGCTGCTCCCGCCGGTGGACCAGGGCCAGCATTGTATTGTTGAGGCGGAGCAGAACCCATGCTCATCGCCATTGGTCTTGGACCTGCAGGCTGAGCGAAACTTGGAGCAGGTGGCATCTCTGAACAGGTTGGCTGTGCGGCCATGCCGAGGGACGCCATAGCTTCAGAAACAGCTATACCCAGAATCACTATGTGATTTTGCACACCCGGCAGTACTCACAGGAGTAACTTGCTCCAGCAGGATCCGCCGCTGTGGTCCGCGAGCGTCTAGACGACATAGACGGTCGCCTTGATACATTCATGATCTCTGAATGACCCCAGCGTTCAGCTCTGTCTGCTACTGGATTAGGACCACCAAATCTGTAAGGTAAAGATGAGCTAGATAAGATAGAGCATCGTTCGACCAAACTTACAGCCTGACAGACGCAAAGCCTGAAGTATTGATTTTGGGCATCGAGATGCTTCGCTTTCGCAAAGTAGGAGCTTTGCCTGGAGGTCTTCCTCTTGCGATGGACTCGTTCGGCTCTTTGGCGGGAGCAGATTGTCGCGACTTTCGCAAAGTGGACTTATCGCTGCCATCCGACACCTTGCGCTCCTTCTTTGACCCACTGAACGAGCGACGGCGAGTCTCTGCAAGGGACTCGACTTTCTGTTGCAATGAAGACACCGCCTGTGTCATTGCCTGCCAATCAGTCGAACGTGCCGTTTGTTCGCTCTTCAAATACGCGTCGAATCGTTGCAGATATTCGCCGACTTGCTTCTGATAGCCAGCGTTGCTTTCAGACGCTATTAGAGATTTAGTATTCGCAATGACATTTTCAGATGTCTAACTTACTCTTGCTTTGCTCCGTTATTGACTTCATAATACTTTGAAGGGTAGCTTGAATCTGGTCCTGATTCAGTATTTCAGCATACTGCCGTCTACAGTAACAAAGCAGCTGACCTGCGCTGGATTCGCATAAGGCAGCGACGTCTCGGACTTGTTGCTCGGGAACAAAGACCGCTCGTTTGCGTACTGCGCCTGACTTCATCAACGTCTCGGACAAACTTTGAAGCACCCACCTCGCGCGAGCCTAAATTGGATTGCGACGAATTTGCTGATTGCCCTTGCATGACCGTCGGACCTTCAATGTTCTGATCGCAGTGAATAAAGTGGATCAGACACGGTAAGATCTGCACTCAACAGAAACATACCACAGTGATAGGGCGCGAACCATCATTCTGTTGAGTCTGCCGGAGCACAATTGAATTCGAGAATGTATCGATGCACATGGATACTGACTGTAGCAGACCACCGGCTTTGGTTTTGTAGATGACTCATACTTTCTAAGCGCTCACGTGTCCGTTCGCGCTCAAGAGCTATGGCACCTTCGCTTCGCGGAGTACTTTGAACTGAAGCAAAGTTTTGCTGCGGCTGAGAAATGAGCATGCCTTGAAGGACACCCTAAGTCGTTGGCTAACCTTCTCGACTGGAGCAGGCAGTTGCGTTGACTCATCTGGCACATCTTGTACCCGAGCAGGTTGTGGAGGTGGTTGTGAAGATTTGCGCAATCGCGTAGGTGACTGCTCCGGCGAAGCAGCAGGTGAGCCATCAAGACGACCCAGCACAGTCGTCAGAAGATCTTCTATCCGGTTTAGAGCAGCTGCTCGCAACAGAGTCGAGTCATCTGTTGGTGCGGTCGGCGGATTGGTAGAAGGTCCAGGCGCTGGTTTCGGGTCAAGGACAACGCCTTCCTTTCGCAAGCTTTGTTCTATAGCGCTGCTGACTTTGTGCTGAGATTCCATGAGAATATTACATAGTGAAAGCATGTAGTCCACTAAAGAAAAATTTCAGCAAAGCGCAATCGAACGCCATAATGTCTTACCTTTGTCAGTTATAGAAGGTTCATCCCTGACTGTGACATCTGAATCACCATCGTTGTGTCCGCGCAGGCGTGTAGATATCGAGAGCAATTGTTTTTGAATGTCATCGATGTGATCAGTCAAACGAGTCGATTTAGCAATATACGTCGAATCTTGCCGCTCCATACTCTTCAGTAGGCGCTCCATGTCACGAGCGACTGCTCGGCCTGGTACGTAGCCAGGGAAGACATCGCTCTTGACAGACTTGCGATCAACATCAGACCAAGCTCCGCGTCGACGAAAGGCCGCTGGTTCTCGAAGAGAGCGAGCTGCATCCTCAGAGGTACCTCGACGAGCTGTATCGCGCAAAGCGTAGCGTCGTAGCGAATCAGAAGGCATTGATGAGCCCGGCAGCAGACTTGGTCGCAGAGAAATGGTATCGGAACCTGCAACAATCTTTAGTACGCGCAATGAGAATAAAACAATTTCTCTACTGACCGCCCATATAGTCTCGCTGCCCGACAGGCTGACGCACATCCATGTCAGAGTACGGCGAATCAAGAGATTGAAGGGAATTTGGCCGGCTTAGTGATCTGCCAGGCTGATCAAGAAAGCTGTCGATGCCTTGAAAGTCGTCGTCTCCTCCGCTGAAGTGTTCAACCAAATCTGATGTTGATTTGGTCAGCCTAGGATCAGGCAAGACCGCTGGTTGCATTTCGGTCTCGGGTGCGTCGGGCAGTCCTTGCAATCGCCTTTGTTTCTCTTGCCACAGACCTTTGATGCGGTTTGAAGGTGTTTCTGACTGAGCTGAGATGTCTGATGGCGGTTCCGAGTTCATCGCAAACACATCCAAAATATGAGCGAGCCACTGCACACGCTGAGTTGCCTTGACACAGCCAAAGACTTCAGTGTAGCCGTTCCTCCATGTCAGCTGAAACGCTTGAATAGGGGCAACTCCAGTCGAAAGTCCAAGCGGGTCTTCGATTTCGGCGAGAACAGCTGCATCAGCGCCTCGCAGGCTTTCGCAATGGTGACATCCTTGTAGATCGATCCTTCTTTCGTCCTCGGGTAATGCAGGATCTTCTGAAGCACAAGCGAGCAAGATAGCATTTAATGTCAGAACGGCTCGAGCTGGCCGCCACTGCCTTTTGCCAGAAGTTGCCTCAGCTGCGTAGAAGACTTCGCCATGGAATAGAATCTGAAGCGTACGAGACACCTCAGCATATGTCCAGCAGATCTCACTTGAAAGGGCTTACTTGGGCATCCGGAACAGAGCTGATTGAACTCATAGCCGACATCATGCTCTGAGCAGGTCCAGGACTACTAGGTGCAGGTATCCGGGCTTGAACAGGAGGCTGAACTGTCTGCTTTGGTACAGGCGGCTGGATAAAGATCTCCGGTCGAGGAACCTCTTGCGCATATTGCGAGACGGAGCTAGTCAAAGAGCTGGTCGACTGCTGTCTTTCATGACCGATTCGTTGAGCAGGCGCAGGTTTGAAACTGGACCGTAAGCTAGCAATATCGCTTCGACTAGATGCTTGACTGCGCAGACTGGCGACCGGCGATTGAGAGCGCAAAGACTGGACAGGCGAACCTGAGCGAATGGACGCGCCGTCTTCCGATTGTGATCGCTCGTGTAGTCCTCCAAACATGGCTGCTCGTTTCTGCAATGCTGGAGAGACACTCTTTCGAGAAGAAGCTGGGCTGGTAGATCGCAGATTTGGAGCCAATCTGGACGAGCCGAGAAAATTCTGCGCTGCAGACAGCTGAGCAGTGAGGAAGCCTTGCTTGGAAGAGACCGAGTCGTGTAATGTCGAGATCGAGCCCGCTCTAGTCGAAAGTTCCGTACGTTCGCTGAGATCCAACGTTAGCTGACTCATGTTGGAGAAGGACGAGCTCACGTTAAAGGACTCAGACTGGTCCTAAGCGTTTCGAAAGGATTGCCAGCCCGATCGTACTCGATTCCACGCTCAACTCTTCTCCCGGTCGAATCTTTGCTTTCCTCTTGCATCCGCTGATGCTGCCCTTTGACATCTTGTAGTATATCGAGAATGTCTCTCTCAGGTGGATGATCATAGCCGCCAAAGTCACTCATGTCTGATACGTCAGATTCCTTTGATGGTGAAAAGATGGCATCAGGGACAGGTGTCGCCGTTGCTGTCGTTCGGGAATTTGCTGAATTCTCTGTACTACCGGAACCATTTGAAGGTACGACATTTCGGACGGTGGTAGTCGCAGCGCTGGAGCTACTTGCTGTTCTGTCGTGCTGAAGAGGCGAACCTATTCCGATTGATCGACTGTCATTGGTGTCTTTCTCTGGTAGCGCTGGGGAAGCTCCTGTGATTTTGGTGTCGAAAGTTACACTGAGGGCCGGCGAGGAAACACTTTCGCTCTATCAACTGCTCTCAGCCACAAATGCAAAGATGCGCAATCAACTGACCAGGCTAGGACTCTTCACTTCTTTAGCCTTACCGCCCTCTGCTTCTGAGCCGAGTCTGTTTGCTCTCTTCGCTCTTCTCGCCCTCACATCAGCCAAAAATGTATCTGGACTTGCAGGACTCTCGGTACCAAACTCGACCGTTTCCTGACTCTTTCTCGACGCTACAGTCGGCGCTGTACCTGCATGTTGTAGCGGAGGACGGCGGAAAGCAGATGCCATTTGAGTGAGTTCCGAAATGCTCGATTGAGAATCTTGTGACCGCAGAGAAGCCATGTCGTCTTCTATCGGGTATTGCTTGTCTGTCGATGGGCATAAAGTTATGTATAACCAATCCAGGGAATCGCTGACCTGTTTGCCAGCCCATGACGGCATGCGTAGGTCTTTACCTACACGAAAGTTTATGACAGCGGGATAGGAAGCACAGCAATGAATGCTATGGGAAGGGTATATGGGCACGATGGCACGCGCAGACAGCAGCAGCACAATGATGGGCAGGCTGTGTATTGTCACGAAGGGAGCGAAAGCAGGACTTGGAGCAAAACAAAAGCAACGTGGATCATCAGAAGTGTTGAGAAGGCATCCCTTGTACGACTACAGAGCAACTGTGCAGTATACTGTAGCTGGCTGAAAAAAGCGAGCTACGTCGCTGGAGTACGCGGGATATGGTATCGTACCGTTGATCGGTTGCATGAGAACAACATTGAGCGAAATGTCAGAGGGCAGTCATATCTCTCCGGAGACAGCACCAATGCGATGCAAAACAGCTCATTCCCTCTGAAACAACATAGACACACCCATCAGGCCCAGCAGCGCGTACTTGAGCTCTGTGAAGATGCAATCAGATGATCTGGACAACCACTCAGGACAAGCGCGTACTTGGAAAGTCGTTCTGTCAGCAGCACCCTTTAGCTATAGTACATCTAAAGAGCGAGAGACTGACCATGGCTATCGTTACATAGCCTACGTATGGCAAGTAACCGTCCACTTTCCCGATAATGTTGCTTCGCTTGAGGTATTTCAGACCATTGTACAGCCCAATATCATCTGTCGGGTTGTTATCGCCTTTCGTCACTGTCCAAAGAGCACTTGAGCACTGTGCAAAGAACACCTGGTTGGATTGACTGACGTATCCATTGTTCTTGCACTCCGGATGATGTCGACATGAGTGTTGGAGGTGGAGAAGACTCTGAATGCGGTTGTCTGTATGAAGAAGTGCAGTAAGTACAAGCACATCTTGTGACGGACACTTACTCGTCATGAACTTCTATCACGCGATGCACAATAGGTATTGCTGCTCCAGGGACATTGTAGACGGTAATGTCTCCCACCCGAAGCGGTCTACTGGGTCTCAGCGTGAGGAAGAGCAAGTCACCGCGTTTGAAGGCAGGTTCCATTGAACCGCTGAGGACGACGACGATAGGCGATTCAGTGTTTGTAATGACCGACAAGCCTTTCCACATTGCTAACGCTGTTGCTATGACTGTCGCAATGTTCAGAGCTGTTCGACTTCAGCTTGGGCAGTTTGACGTGTATGCGATTTCCGTGTTACCTTGAAGCAATACTTTCCTCTGTCGCGAATGTCATGTCTTAGCCATTTCCAATTGATGTCTGGATGCTACTGACAGGTCCTAGCCTTCGCAAGGTCGCTAATTCGCTGCCAAACATGATGGAAAACGCTGTTGCTGGACGAGCGGTGCTTGATCTCATTCAACGACCTTGTCTCCCCAGTGCAGTGTGATACCCTAATGGAGCGATGGGAAGATGATATCGAGACTGAACAACAGTGGAAAGATGCCTTTCGTGCCAATCCAGCTGTCACAGTTACTCGCATGAACGGCAATGGCTCGTCAAGCACGGCTACAGCAAAGCCAAAGTCGAAATTTGCACTGCAAATGGAGCAGAAGCGGCAACAACAGCAAGGCGCAAAGTCCTTTACTGCAGATCTGGATGCACAGCGAGAACCTAGACAAGCTATGCCAATTGCTGGGCTCATGAATGAAGTACAAGAGAGACCGTCTGCAACTTCTAGTACATTCACACCTATCCCGCAAGCTACTGGTTTCCCACTGCCGAAACGACGATCTCCTTCGCCTGAACCTGGTCCGTCTCGTTTGAGCGCCGCGAAACCAGCAGCAGAAACATTAGAACCTTCATCAGAGGAAGACTATGCGAGGCAGAATGAGGATCGACTAGCTCAGATGTCAGCTGCAGAGATAGTAGAAGAGCAAAAGGAAGTTAGGGAAATGTTGGATGAAAAGACTATTGCATTCTTGATGAGCAGGGGGAAGGGCAAGCAAAAAGAAGTGCCACTAGGTATGCAGGCTAGATGTATATTGTGCTGCTCTGAGCCAAAGTATAGAGGATCCACCCAATGCACAAGATGTTTCGCATACTGTCCCTGCCTCGTCTACCGCAGCTACGTTCGACAGGCTTGGCAACAGAACGTCGTCTACGTTGTCTGCCGAAGACTCGCACGCGCAAGTTCACCTACATTCGCAAGCAGAAACATATTCTCTACCCGCTTTGATCAGCATGACTCGCTCTTCTGTACCTCAACAGCGCTCTTTCGCTCTTAATCTACTACAAAGGATCATCACCAAGCATTCATCAAATCCAGAAGTCCTAGCTCTGGCGCCAGCACTAGCAGAAATATGCTCTTCCCTGATGACTACCTCGCATATGTCCACTCGAACATCAGCAATCACACTCGCTGCTTCTGCGGCCGACATTCCTGGCTTTTCTTCAGCCATGCAAGACCTCAAACCAGGCGTATTCGTCATACTCTCTCACGTACTTGAATCGGATCCAGAACCTTCGCAAATCGTCCTTACCGCTTTATGTACAATAATCGGCTCTCTCAATCCAGAAAAGATAGCGCAGCATCTACTCCTCATCGAGCGCTTGCAAACGCTCTGCCTGGCTGTCCCTTGGCCTAATGGAAACCCCAATCCAGCATTCCTTGACATTCTCTCCCTCTTGATCCACCATTCGCGCACAACAGCACAACTAGTCCTCTCAGACCTGGCAAGCTTGCAAGTACTATCCAGATACCTCGCTATACCATTTTGGCAACTGGACGACCCTCTCGGTGCGCTTATGACAGCGAGGACAATCGACTTGATATCGTTGCTGGGTCACTATGGAATCGCATGCCAATATCGCACTACCCTAGCATCATGCTGGGCCGCTTACCTCTCGCATACATTCACATCTTCCGAAGAGGTTGTAGCGGTCAGCTGGGTGAGATTGGCTAGGGTATGGATGACTTGTGCTATCAACCCGCACGAGACGGATCCGGAACATACTGTATCGTGGTCTCAAGTATCGGAATGGGGCGAAAAAGTAGTCGATATCGCTAAGGTCCGATGGTCCGAAGGTGGAGAGATGCAGAGTGAGGTATGGAAGTGCTTGAGCATATGGAAGCTGGGTAGTGTGCGATATTGGACGGCCTGTGAACTGGAGATGTCTGTCGAGGAGGGCTTGGAACAGGCGGCGAAGGATCTACTGGCTGGAGAGAAGACACAAGGTTTGCTCATCGCCGGTTTAGGACTTGCGCAGGCTTGCGGTACTAAGAGCTTCGACAAAGAGATCGCCAAAGCAGTATTTGCCCAGCAAGCTGGATCGATGCACAATCCTACTGCACAAGACATCGCTTTACTGGTCGCACTGCTGCCATACCTTGAAGATACAATGGCCGCCAAGCTGTTCATCATCAGCATAGCTGGATCACTCGAGACGACCGCCGTCAACAGGATTATTCATCAAGTATTAGAAGAGCTTTCGCCGTCAACCGCACGTTTGCCAGTCAAAGACATTCTCTCACCCTTCCTGACAGCTGTTGTACCCACCTCGCCAAGCTATACACTCAAGCCTACTGAGATCAGTCTAATCACCACCCTCAATAGCTCAAACAAAGCGGACACGCCAGTCTGGCCGCTCAGCACACCTTTGCATGAGCTACTGCATTCTGCCGAATCGAAGGTACTACGAGCCTTGCCGGACAATTGGAACTTTGGCGAGGTAGAGATTGTCGTTGCCGGGCTAGTGCTGCTGCTCTATAGCATTGATAAGCTTCAAGCTGGTGAGTACGATTGGGCAATCGGTTGACAGCTCTGACAGTATCCCATTCTCAGCGGCGAGATCAGATCCGTTCTACCTTACAGCTCTTCCAACGGCAAATCAAGTCCAATTCCAGTTGATGAACATCTTCCTGCTTGAGCAAGTCGACGCTAGAATGGTGACATCCAGCGAAGCCGTCTTTCGCGACCCTCAAATCACACACCTTGCCAGTCAAGCACTCACTTCTACTTCGTCCTTATCTCATCCGCCCGCCGTCGACCCTCAATTCTACCAGATATATTCCGACTTCTTAGGGTTGTACGACTCTATGTCTTTGGGGCATCCTGTCTTCAGCGCTCTCTTGCTACCTCCTATACTCGATATCAAGAATTACCCTGTCGACTTCCGGCGATTGGTGTTCGTGGACTATGGGCATTTACTGCGCACCATCGAATCCCCTTTACCGACCGGCTTCTCGTTTCAGGACACTCCGGTCGAAGACAATGACACTCTCCTGGGCGCGTATCTGGGAGCGATGGTCCAGCGGAAGGTTGTGCCGGAGAAGAACCCAGCTTTGTACATGTTCTGCTCGTATCACCTCAAAGGCGCTGCGAAGACCAATGCTACCTGGGCAAAAACGATCAGGACCGAGCTCGGGCAGGAAATGTGGGCCAGATTACAGAGCATGCACTTTTAATCAGTTGCAAGTCTACTGCTACATTTGCCCTTCCTCTTTTGGATGTACCAGACCAATGTTGCAATCAGTATCACTACAGCCATGACGCATACCACTACAATACCTAACCACCCGCCGTCATTGATGGCCAACCAGAACCTCCACCATCGGCCCTCTGTGCATATCTATCAAGCTCTACACGGCAGACAACGGGCGAGGAGACTCACCCAAGCCAGACTTTTCCGCTCCATTTAACTGCTCAGCTGCAATTGACATGAGCTGCACGAACGCGACCACAAAGGCGACAGCAATTGACAGTGAAGTCAAGACCTGTATGAGCTTCAGCCTGAACTTAGACACTTTGCAGCAGACTGACGATACTGAGACTCGAAAAGGTAGCCATCTTTGTCCTCATCTGTTGTGCTTGAGCGTCTTCTGCATCCCCTTCTTTCTGCTCGCGATAAAATTGTAGCTTCTTCCACCCCTTGCCTTCCGCCTTGAGAGCGTCCGCCCCTTGACAGTAGGCCAGGACCATGATAATGCCGTCTAAGCTATCGACAGCCGTCATACCAGCAGTGAAAAGTAACGGCAGAAGGATCAGCTCTGCCGGATGATTTGAGAGAGATGCGGAAGCGATGGCTGATAATGATAAGAGTAGCACCGAGCTGGCAGTGTCGAAGCCGAGACCAAACACGCAACCCAAGGGATAGAGCTTCCATGGAGCATCAATCATCTTGATTAGTGGTTTGGCTAATCGAGATAAGCAAGTGTTGGAGGCTATTTCTTCTTGCATCGTTGCCATTTGTTCCTCTGTGAAAGACTGGCTGTCACGGAGGAAGCGTTTCCGAGCTTGAATTGTGCGATAGAGGATAACGCTATTGATGACAGCCACCAGGAGCAAGAATGAACTGCTGATTGAGACGCCGATGTAGCCTCCGATGTTTTGGAACTTGTCCAGCTTGTTGGCGACTGAAGCGCTGATGATGATGCTGTCCTTTGCGTCAGAACGAGTACAATTGGATGGATGAAAGCTAACGCTATCGTCGCGCAGATAACTACAGTCGAATGGCCTAGGCTGAAGAACGTGCCAACAGTGACCGGTACCTTCCGCCGACATGGACATCAGAATGAGCGCTCGATAGAGCATGACTCTAATACCTGGCTGCATTCATTCAGATGCGAAACAAGAGTTTTACGCAAAGTAATTACCCAAGGCTGATTAATCGCCGTATTGAGCTGTTCTGCTTTGTAAGAATATCAGATAGACATTTAGTGCACAGACTCACTTGTCTATTGCACAGATGCTGTGAGTCAATCTGCTTGAGCCTCATATCATGATCAGCTTGAAAGCTCTTACTGATCGGCATCTGCTCGCTACATGTAAGCAAGCCACTTGTAAGCCGAAGGCAGCACAGCTTACCTAGCGCATGTCGTAACCCCAGTGTCCATGCTACTAGTGCCAGGGAAGCGACGTTCCTCTTTTCGGGATGCGGCAAGAAAGTAATCAAAGTGACAGCCCACAACAGCACATTGATAGCCTGGATAGACTAAGGAATGGGTTGAAACAGAGGAGAAGCAGCCTCACAATCTCAACGGTCATTAAGAGGGAGGCCCTGCCTAGCACCGTCAGATTCTTGAGCCATGATATTGGTCGCTTGGGCGGTCGCGTGCTGTCGGACAGAAGAGCAGCAACAGGCTGTTCGGCTACATCTTGCGCGTGTTCGCTATCTTCTGCAGCGCTTGCTTGTCTCTTGAGCTTATCAGACATGGATGAAGGGGAAAGACATTATGATAAGGAAAAAGCTTAAAATGGGGAAACCTTTCAGGTTGTCGAGCGAGCACGAAGAAGAGAACTATGTATCAGCCGAGATGCAGCTACAGCGATTTATACGCGCAAAGCGTCTCGCAGTTGGTTACGTGAAACGCAGAAAACACTCGACCGGAAGAGCAAAGACAGAACAGAGGAGGGCAGCGTCTGGTCTATTAAAATGCCTGCTGGACGCGAGCGTGGGACCAAAAGCCTTTGGAGTGCACCGGTAGAAACGCTTTGGGTGAAAAGAATTGCTTGGAGCCGCTGTGGGCGTTTTCTATGGCGATCTCATTGGCATGAAATCGACTTGTCTGCTCTCTATTGTACCTCTCTCTGCTTGGTTTGAGTGCAACAACATCTACAGTAAAGCTTTTGCCCAAAGATAAGAAGCTCAGAAGAATCAGGAGGGTCGAACTTAGCCTTGAAAGGGTCCGAGCGAGCATCGTCTTTGTCTCACTGTCCTCCTCTTGTCCTGTTTGCACCGCTCCTTGCTTTCTCTTTTTCCTTGCTCTTTTTACGAATCTTTAACGACACCTTCTGTCTTTCCTTATCCTCGCACCCCGACACTCGGCTTTGCATTGCAACACAAACACAGCATCGCACCGAAACAACATGGTCTCACCAGCCGTCAACGAAGATAAAGCACCTGCTGCTGCTGGTTCGAGCAAGGGTGCTGAACCGCGTCGTGTCAGGTTTGTGTGCAGCTTGAAGCGCAAAGTCCATAGACTGATGATGTTTATGCAGGTTCAACGTCGGCTCGTGCGTAATCTTCAATTCTTGCTCTATGCCTTGCTGAAGTACAGTTGTGCTCATTAGCAAGTACCTTGTGCAAGAGTAAGCTTTTCGCTGCCTGGTCCTCTGCCAGCTAGATTGACAGATGTGCCCACAGCGTGATAGGAGAAGGAGCCTATGGTATAGTGGGATCTGCGATACATAGACCCTCTGGCCAGAAAGTCGCTATCAAGAAGATTGCGCCCTTCGAGTGAGTTTGTAAAGATGTGATCTAGCACATGTACTCATTTCTTTTGCCCTCGCAGTCAGTACGTCCACCGCCAATTTAATCAGCACGAGCTGATCGTCTTTACAGCACCATGTTTGCCTTACGAACGCTCCGCGAATTGAAGCTGTTGAAATACTTTCAAGAGCAAAACGTGTCTGAAAATGTACGCCCGTACATTAGAAGGACCGAGCCAAACCTTCTAATACCAAAATTTGTGATCTATAGATCATCTCGATTGTAGACATCATCAAGCCTCCCTCGCTCGAAGCGTTCAAAGAAGTCTACCTCATCCAGGAGCTGATGGAGACGGATCTACACCGCGTCGTCAGGTCGCAAGATCTCTCCGATGACCACAGGTATGTGCAAGGGCATCATTGAACGCAGCGCTTGGCTGACCTGCCTTAAACAGCCAATACTTCATCTACCAAACGCTTAGAGCTTTGAAAGGTCAGTCACCTGATGCGCACATTGTCATGCATCATCTCACATGCTGCTCAGCTCTACACTCTGCTGATGTGATTCATCGCGATCTCAAGCCTTCCAATCTCCTCCTCAACAGCAATTGCGATCTCAAAGGTGAGCTGATAGCATGTGAGACGCTTCTGGACCTGAATCCATCGCTGGTAGTCTGCGACTTTGGGCTGGCGCGCTCTATCAACACTGCTGAGAAAGGTAGACGACCTCACAAGATGATCCACATTCACCTTGTCTGATCTGGAAGCAGAGACCAACTTTATGACTGAATACGTTGCAACTCGTTGGTACCGTGCGCCCGAGATCATGCGTAAGCTTTCTAGGTGCTTTCTTTATGTCTATCAAGCTGACAATACGGTCTCAAGTCACCTTCAAGCAATACACCAAAGCAATCGACATCTGGTCTGTCGGCTGCATCTTGGCAGAGATGCTATCTGGCAGGCCGCTGTTTCCCGGTCGTGACTACCACAACCAGCTGCAGCTCATTCTCGATGTGCTCGGAACACCAACTGTACGTTTCCGTCTGTCACCTGGCGAGCGTTGTCTGATACCGGTGCAGCTTGACGAGTTTTATGTGAGCCACATACATCCTTACCTTTCAGATCAGCACTGACCTACGAGCAGAACATCAACTCTCGAAGAAGTCGTGATTACGTCAGAGCAATGCCGTTCAAAAAGAAGTGCTCTTTCGCCTCTCTTTTCCCTAACGCTTCTCCGCTCGCCCTGGACTTCCTGAGTCGCACCTTGACTTTCGACCCCCGCAAGCGCATTAGTAAGTCTGAATCACGATGGTTGGTTCAGGACTGATCGGTATTGTAGCTGTGGAAGACGCTTTGGCTCACCCTTATTTGGCTGCGTAGTAAGCTCACCATGCTTGTGTACTCTGTGTCTCGAGTCTGACCTCTTGCTAAGCCACGACCCTGAAGATGAACCATGCGCTGCTCCGCTTTCCGAAGAATTCTTTGCCTTTGATCGTAAGCCTGCCACTTCTTCTGTGCTACTCAGTCTCACAAGCCTTCAGATCTCAAGGACGAGATCAGCAAAGAAGAGTTGAAGCAATTGCTCTACGAAGAAGTATTGAGCTTCAAACCTTTGGCTGGAGCATAAAGAGGCCAGCTCATCTGAATTTGTATATTTGGGAGGAATTTGTACACGGAAACCCGTCATCATCAGTACCCTAAATGTAGTATACCATTACAAGTTATATAGAAGCCAGCTTCTTTACACGCAACCTCATTGTCATTTGTGCACCTGCCCGAAATACCCCTGATTGCACTGCTTGAGGATCTGCTCTAGCACCTGGCCACCTTGCATCAATTTCCTTGCCGTCCAGATCAATAATTTCAAAAGTTGGCGCTTCAATCTCCCTTCCATCCTTTGTAATGACTTTTGCATTCTCCATGTCGAATTCAAAAGCTGAGAGGAAGATGACGGCGATCGATGCCAGTTCGACGTTAGCAAAGTATCGACCAGAACAAGCGCTGCTCCCTCCGCCCCAGGGCGCAATATCCCGTATCTTCTTCCGGCCTTCTTCTCCGTAAAAGCGGTCTCCTTTCCAAGAACCAACATTTTCGCCCCAGACTGCTTTATCAACATGCATCGCTCGAGTGGGGACGATTACTCGTGTGTTTTTCTTGATGCGCATCACATGACCGCCAGCCGTCAATGTAGTATCTTCCAAGGCTATACGAGCAGAAAGGACAGAGGTGAAGAGTCGCAGCGTTTCTTGAATAGAGGAGGTGAGATAAGGACAAGTGCTAGCCAAAATCGCGCCATTCAGTTCAGGTCGTTCTAGATTATCTTCAGATGGAGGGAGGGCTTTGATCTCTGATTTGACTGTCTTGAGTAGCTCGGGAGATTGCAGAAGTGTAAGGATGATCCATCCCGCTGCGTCCGAAGAATTTGCTGCACATTTTCGATCAGCTTGATAACAGCGTCAAGGGTGTGAATTTTGCGCACCGACCAGAGTGACCATGAGCATACCCATCATGATACCAATCTCCCTATTTGTCCATCCACTAGCACGAGCCATAGCTTCCGTCCGTATGACTAGCTCTGAAGCTTGCGCAGTCCCATGCTCCTTCAGCCAATCTTCACACACGATAGCGACCCTTTCGAAAGCATCTTGACCCTCTGTACCGAGAAGATGTGTGGCCAGGCGACTCAGCGGCCATGGTAGTTGACCTGGAACAATAGCTGTTGCGAGGTGTGCAGCCATATGCCGGAGATGAGGTAGAACAAGCGGTGAAGGGAAGTTGTCCTGTCATACCGTGTGAGATAGTGTGACGATGCATTCTATTGTGACTCACGCCAAAGAAGGAAGCAACGGCAGAAAGAAGCATCATTTCGTAAAAGCGCTCGTTGATGGGTATCATTTTGCCTTCTGAACCGAGCTCTTGCTGTAAGTGGCCAACATGCTTGTAGATTTGGTCGGTGAAGCGATGCATGACTTCCTCCAAGCGAACGGGTGCTAATTCGGCATGAAACATGTGTTCTATCGTCGTCATGGTTTGGCTTCGTGTACCAGATGTAGGCAAACAATCTTTAGGCATTCGAAAGACTGAAATATCTAATTCCCTTTTAATATGAATATAGTCGAGCTGAGGTGTAGCGTAGTACTTTCGTATCAGTGCAGGTGAGATGATAAAGGTCTGCGAAGGAACGATAATCATAGGAAGGTGAAAGTAAGGATGCTGTTCATGGTTCTGGTAGTAAGCATCTGCATCCTGGCTCATGGCTTGTGCTTCTTTTATGCCATGGCGAAACTGTTTCCAGCTGGACCAATATCGAAATACGAGTGTTGCTAGCAAGACCGTCGAGGCCGCAAGGAAGTTCAATAGGGATATAGCGGCCATGTTGGCTGTTCAAGGTCATTTCCAAGCTCGAGAAGGACAATTGCTTGAAATATGGAGAACAAAAGAGCCAAAGCGGCATTTCCGTTTCAAGGTTATTATTTCATCTATGCTTCAAGTGATGGACTTGTACGTAGATGGACATCATCATAGATAGAAGGGCAGCGAAGACTCTGAGAAAGCAAGAACGTGGCGGCAGCACTTCGACGCCAATCAGCTTATCTTGCATTATCGCGGCCATGCTTGTTGGGCTGCCTACATGTGCTTAGTCCGTAGACCAAGGTTGCGGCGGATATACGCAGGACACGGGCATACCACTGGCGTATTGTAGGACGATAAGGATCGAAATATATAAAGTGTCTCTTCTCTTGGCGGACCATTCGGCTTTCCACAGCAAAGAGCCCTACTGGAGAGAAATATTTAATGACACCTGATGATGCACCACAATCCCTATTTCTTACTTCTCTCGCTGCTTGTGGTAAGTCCCAGCCCCTCTTTGAACAGTGCGGGGAAGTTGTGAAACACTTGCACAGGTCTGATATTTGGTCTGTCGGCTTGCAGAGCATAACGCTAGCATGCATCACTGATGCTCTGTCATCCTGTGAACAGGCGATATAGGTAAGTTGCACAGATCGCACCCACCTTCCCTTTCGGATGTCTAGCTAACGATATTTCTTTAGGGTTAGCTGGATGAAGCCATTCAGCAGCTATCGCTCACCTAGATTAATGCAGGACATCGCCTCTCTATGCTCTGAACGCCATTTTCCCAGCGGAGAATCTAGAAGCACCAACTGATGAGGATGTCAGTACGTAACGCCATCGATACAACAATGCAGTATCCTGTGTTGAGTACCTCATGGTCGCAGTTGGTGCTATCAGTGCCATCATCTGGGCCCTGTTCTTGGTCGGTATAGTCAAGACTGCCATAATAGCGTTGCAATTCGGTAGTCCTTCGGGAGAGTGCGTATCAGCTTTTACGGAACCCAGCAGTCTCTCTAAAGCTTCACTCGCAGAGGTGGCCCGGTTGTGCTGTATACAACACTCTTTCCTCAGAATCAGTTGGTCACTCGCTGATCTGGTCAGCGGACCTAAGCTGATTCTTTTATGACAGAACCTTTGTGTCCCGGCCATGGATGAAAACTCTCATGTATGCTATCCATGTCAAGCCATGATAACCGACCTGATTGATTCCTATAGCATCGGGATAACGCTATTCGCCGCTGCTTTGATGATAGCAGATGGTCTACTTGCGCCAGGTAGATAGACACTCGTCGCAACCACTGCACCGTGCTTAAGTATGTGCACTATAGCTGTTTCGGTCGTCTCTGCTGTCGGTGGCTTGACAGTCCACATCTCTTTGACAATCGCAGAAATCAAAGGCATCGCAGTCGCTATTCTGGCCGTGCTCTTCTGCATCCAACGACTAGGAGTAGCTCGACTCACTCACGTCTTTACGCCTGTCATCATCATCTGGCTCGCCTTCATCTTTTCCATTGGCATTTACAACATTGTTCAGTACCCGCTTATATTTCGCGCTTTCGATCCATCAAGAGCAGTATTATGGTTCGTGCGCAGTGGCTCGATATCGCACTTGTCTGGAGTATTGCTCTGCATTACCGGAGTAGAGAGTTTGTTCGCTAGGTATGCTTCTTTGCCCCAGTGAGTGAAATTCCGCTAACGACCTCACAGCATGGGTCAATTTGACAAAGCATCAATCCGACTTGGGTTTATGGCACTGGTATATCCGGCACTGACTATCAACTACCTCGGTCAAGGTGCTGCTCTGCATCAAGACGGCAATGTCATCAGAAACGTCTTTTACCACTCGATACCTGTAACGAACGGCAACGCGCTCTTTTGGGTCGTATGGATAGTCAGTCTTGCAGCAACGGTCGTAGCCAGTCAAGGCATGTAAGTACGATCATGTCCACTTCAAGCAGTTCTCATGGCCTGCGCAGTATCACCGCCACGTTCTCCCTAATCCAACATTTGATGGGTCTTCGTAGCTTTCGTATGTGTGGCTCGAAAGTACGAGAGCGTCAGCTGATGCTATGATCTGTAGCTCCCGTTCACACAGTGCACACGAGCGAAAGCAAGAGAGTACAAATCTACATCCCGGTAGTCAACTTTCTGCTCATGGCCGGCACACTGGCCGTAGTCGGTGGCTTTGGCAGTAGACAGGAGATCAGAGGTTTTGGAACTGATCCAGCTTTGACGAATGCGTAAGTCCCCGACGCTGGTCGAGCTGAAGTTGGGCTTAATGTTTCCCGTAGCTATGGTCTTTGTGTCTCTGGCACCCTCTTCTGCACCACCCTGCTGCTTTCGTTAGTGATGTTTTATGTAAGAGGGTGGAACGTCTTCATCGCGGTCGGCTTCTTCCTGCTCTCCGGCTTCATCGACGCTCTCTTCTTCTCAAGCTCGTTACAGAAGGTACCGCATGGCGCTTGGTTCACTCTAGTACTCAGTGTAGTACTTGGCGCGTTCCTATGCTTTTGGACCTGGGCCAAAAACTTGGAAGATCGGTACGCTTTGACACCAAGCTGCCTGTACAGACCTGATACAGTGAATAATCTAGCTTCGATGCAGAACATCGACTGTTCCTCAACGATGTCTTCAAGCATTATATTCCGAGCGAGAGCGAAAGCGATAGCGACGCGTCTTCGTCGCCAGTTTGGGAAGAAAAGTCGCCACCCTTAGCGGACATACGCGAACACGAAGAACTAGTCGAACAGCCAGCACAGCTGCGTGTCGTACATTCTCATGACGACGAAGAACCGCAAGACAATTTATTACGAGTGCCGTCAAACAACTTGGAAAGTATCCTGTCCAGGACAACCACTCAAATACACGATGGTAGACGTGTCAAGCTAATGGTCGATGATGGCCCGACCAGAGGTCTTTCGCTGCAAGACGGCAACGGAAAGCCTCTGAAGCTCCCGAGAGTCACAATGTTTTCGTGAGCTCACCACCTATCGCAAACCTACATTGCTGACCTTCATGGTCTGAGTAGCTTTTTTCACCATTTTGGATCTGGCATTGGCGCGCCGCATAGTTTCACAGCTCTCACAAGGCGTATTCTCGTTCTACCGCGGATCGTGGTCTTTCTGAGCATCAGACGGCAGCATGTGCCATGTAAGCTTCCAGGCTCTTTAGTAGCAACTTCGGTTGGCTCATTTTTACGCTTGCGACTTCCCCAGATGTGGACGAGAGTGACAAAATACTGTTGAACAAGCTCAAGGGCTTGGACGGCTTCTACATGATGACGTTACGACTGGGATATCGCGACAATATCGATGTGAGTGCATAAACTCATAGTTTGAGCGGAGCTCACCGAGATTCGTAGCTTCGTGGTCTCGAAAAGCCGACGCTGCAACGCATCCTTCGGATCGAAAGTGGTGGCATGACAACACTTGGACATGGAGAGAAATGGCACGCTCGAGTCAAGTCTCTAGAAGAAGCTGCAGACCACTGTACGCACATCATGCCGACCTACAATCCCGTACAATCAAAAGGCGTGTCATACAAGAACCCCATACTGCAGTGGTCTTTAGGTGGCATAAGGCGGTTTTTGCTCGAATATGCATACCGAGGAGGTAAGTTTTTGCATTTAGCCCATGCGACATCGCTCAACGCCTGTCTAGCCTCTCAACTGTTTCCGGAGAGCTCTCAGTATTTCATGAATGAGAGCCAGATCCTGCGAGTCGGTATTGGAGCCAAGATTGTACGTGTTGAGATAATGTCCACTGTTTCCCAGCTGACATGCGCAACAGTGAACACTCGCTGTACCATATTCATACGGAAAGACAGGGCAACGTGTAAGGGATTGTCGATAATTGTGCATTGTGTTCATGCGACTTTGGGTCTTGGGTATTGACTGAACGAATCTAAACGAAAGTACATGCTTCAATACCTCACAGAAGGCGATCCTCCACCAGTCACTGTACACTAGGCGACCGTACCGAGTCCGTATCGCCTCCCAAGGATTCTAGCAGGGAATTCAGCCGGACTTTGTTCGTGCCAAATTCTACGGATGGTCAACCATAGGAACGTCACGAAGGTGAGACTTGCTTACTTTGTATGACATGGTCTCTCAGTGGCTGCTGTAGGTTGGGTTGCTTTTGTATTACCTCTCGCAGTTGTTCCTTGGGCAGTTGTAAGAGGGTGCCGAAAGAGTGCGGCGCGGTTGTCTTTGCGCAACGAATGAAGCCTTCCCACAGACTTGGCGTTGTCCAGACTTTCTTTGTGATCAGTCTGGAGAGCAGATTCGATGAGACGTAAGGCTGCAGTGACTTGTGCATTGTCGCCGCTTGGATAACCTGGCATGATTTTAGCTTAGGGGCATACATAGTCTGGCGCGCACTCACTGTTCGCAGGAAGAGCGCTGGCAGAACAGGTTCATCTATCACTTGTTGCATGAATGCAGCTAGGATCTCCGGTCGGAAGATATCTTGCATGCTCAGGCACATGCTGATGACTGTCAAAGAGCAGTAAGAGATCAGCCGGAGGCTGCATGGAAGCGGGACTACTCTCACCTTCCTTAGTCGGTTCGAGACCAGTCTCTTTGATGCTGTTGTGCAGCAATATCAGGAATTCGACAGGAGTGAGTAATTCTGATTGGCGACTGCGAGGTAGATTGGTCGAAACAGTCCCGAAACCTTGCTGTTGCGCCAGAACATTCTCGATCACCGATTTGACTAAAGCTTTGTCCGCAGGTGATGAAGTCGCGAGGGATAAAATTTTCGGCAGCATCTTGACAAGTTCGGGCTAAGTAGAACCGAATGAGCTGATATGGACTGTCAAGATGCATGTAAACTACCTTGTCTAGATCGGCTACAACGGCGACCATATACCGCGGACTGAGCTCCCTCTCTGTCGCCATCTCTTTGATCAGAGCGACCAAAGGAGGTGCCGTCTTGCCCTTTTCGGTGAGAATAGCAATGACCCGAAGAACAAGCTCTTCTGCTCCAGCCGGTGCATTTTTGATTAAGTCCAGTATCTTTGCATTCTTGGCGCCCATAGAACGGACAAGCATAGTGATGAGCTTTTGAATATGAGTCTGCGTTTCTACAGCCATCCGAGAGTAAGATTCAAAGAGCCTGCCGCGACTCTCAGCTCCTGGACTTTTGCTCTGCCATGCACTTACTGGTCTAACAATTCTGGCGACTTTATACTTAGAGCTAACAAAAGCTCAATGTGCTGCACGACGACTTGCTCTGAAGTCGGCTGCCCAAAACCAGATACGACCTGAGCGTCTTGGACCACGGCGCACTTCTGCTCTGCAGCAGGTGTTACATCTGGCTTCGTCTCGTCGTCATCATCGTCTATAGCCATGTCGTCGTTCACGGCCATGTCGAGTCGGCCAAGCAGGTGGATGGCAAAGGTTGTGATTGTCTCAGCCATGGGCGATACTTCTGGAACCCATCGCTTGAGTGTCAAGATGGCTGCGTTGCGAACGACCTTTTCTGTATGTGTAGCAAGAGATAGAAGAGCGTCTAGCGCGGCAGAACGATTCGTTGTTCGATACAGAACAATGTCTCGGAGTGTGGTGAAGCCGAGTTGTAGACTAGCCCGCTGTCAGACTCTGTTTACACCCAAGCAAGAAAGGCTCACTGTTCTTGATGCTGACAAAGAGTGTGTAACCGCGCGAGCTCTACAGATGGAAGAGAAGGTAGGTCGAGGATGAATGAAGAAATCTGGCGCGATTGAACTTCGGAATTCTTCAGGTCAGGCGATAACAAGGTATCGAGTATTCGCGTCAATCCAGCAGAGTATGGCTGTACAAGGCCGTCAGTCCATCTGCATTGGTGCGATCTGAGTGAACTCACAGATTTATCTTCTGGATGTGGATGCGATAGCCATTCTTCGTTAAGCCAAGTCTGTGCTATCGGTAATCTGCTCAAGAAGGTCATAAATACAAGCAACACAAGTGAAGCACTAAGGACCGACCTAGTGGCCAAATCCTCTTTGATGATTTCAAACAGCGCTTCTCTAACCACATCTTGCTCCGCTTCAACTCCACTCAATCCCTTCGTGATCAGCCTTGAAATCAACGACAGCCACAGAGGATTCTGTAAAGTCGTCCCTTGCGATGGTGCGGCACATATTCGCGCAACAGCAGATACAAGAAGCTGTTTCTGCAGTTGGGGAGAGGTCGTATCGCTGACCGCCAGTTCAAAGACGTCCAGCTCACGATCTGCGGCATCCATGATTTCCTCCTATGCACAGGGTGAGTCACTTGATACGGTGGGGAATTGATCGGCTATACCTCCTCTTCCACTTCAGCTATTTCTAATTCATCATCTTCATCAGCGACTGGATTGATAGGTCCTCTTCGTTCGTCTCTGGCCACAGGTCCAGCGGGAAGTTCTCTCCGAATATCCTAAACAAGAGGATCAGGAATAATTCCCTTTGAACCTAAAGAAGATACGCACGCTAATAGCACCAGCCAAAGTCGCTTCCGTCACGACTTGGAGATTAGCGATAATCAATTCAGTCACCAAAGTTACGGGTAGAGTAGTAACATCAAAGCTAGCCAAAGGGTTTGGTGCCGTATCGCCCACATTGGCTCTCGCGCTAGCACTAGCGAAATTCCTCGTCGCAACAGCACTTGAAGTCGCATCCAATTTCCGCTTCTTGCCTTCTGGTTCAACATTCGCAGATAATTCATCAGTGATGCGTTCTCGTTTTCGACTCGCTTCTTCATCTTTTTTACGACGACCTTCTTCTGCAGCGACGAGCATGCGGGTGTTTTGTTTGTGCAAGAATTCAGTGATTGGTCCAGTGAAAGCTGTAGCGTGACCGGCGCGGAGTAGATGAGCCAGAGCGATGCGAAACGTTTTCTCAACAGAGCGGATTTGTAAAGGTGTGCAGGTGGATGCTGATGCTAGAGTGGAAGGATCCCAATTGACCATGGATGTAAAAATGGAGGATGAGAGAGCTGGTCGGGCTTTGATGAGACCGGTGTAGACATTGATGATGGCAGACATGACGTCTGGAGTGGAAGAGGTATAGATTTGTTTGCCGCATTCTTCTAAAAGGCGCTTCGCTTCGTCTTCTAGCATTTGAAGATTGAGGAAAGGGTGAGAAGAAGGACACATTGCTAAATTGGGTTCAACGCGGTGTTGCATCTGCACGCTTTCGAGTCAATCAGGGAGCCTAGTTCAACAGCAATAAGGACAAACTCTTGGATCTGCATTTCCTCTCGTCTGCGTCTGGATGATCTTTTGGACTGCTTTTGTAGCAGCTACTCGAACACCAGTAGACGAAGTAGTCCAAGAGTTCAAGACGGTGTTTTTGATCGCGAGCACTTTATCCCACGTCGCTTGGTTATGCTTGACGCAAGCTTCGCGAAACATGAGAGGATAAGCAGAAGCAAAGCATTGTGTTGCGGCTTTTTTAATTCTGTGATCTGCATCGTGCAACAGAGGTGGAAAGTAGTCCAATGTTTGCGTGCACACTTTGTTTCGACAATGGGAATCAGACCGCCGTTTTCTCGCATACATACGCATTCAAGGCTAGTCACGTACATTGAGACTTTTGCTCTACAGGCAGCGCAGGCAAAGACAGAGCAGTTCGAAGGGCAGAGTCGAGAATCCATAATTTCAACCTTGGTGTAGTTTCATCGTTCCCTAGCCTTTGAATAAGAGGTTGAAGCAATATCAAGACGAGATTAGGGTGCGTGGACAGATAGGCGGCCAGTTCTGTTGCAGGCTGCTCTTCGCCTTGAGTTCTGATGACAGCCTGCAGAAGCGTAGACGGGTCTGCCGCTGTTTGACTCATTGCTGTGTGCGCTGTAGCAATGGATATTCCTACTACTGTCCTGTCAGCGTAGTCATGTTCGTTCAGGAGGAGAGTCGTTGCTTCTCGACCACCGACGAGCTGCGATAATCATGGCGAGTTCTCAATTGTCTTTGCCGCTGCTACAGATCTCCTGATACTCGCTCGTTTGAACCATATTAGGCCTCTTCACAAGGAATAACTGCTTTGCTTGAAGCAGAGAAGGAAGCCCAGAAGATTGCAAGTTGCCCATCTCTGTCCCCCTATTCTGTCTCTCTCTCTGACCTCTCTTACCCGTATACAGGTACAGAAAGCGCGTGATTGTTCGTGTCCCTTCGACATGTACTGTCATCGTGCATACGGCAAAGGCTAACCCTAGGTTGCGTGTGCGAACACAGACCGCACGGCCAGAGTCAAGGAAGCGAGATCAGAAGCAGCCAAAGAGATTGAGGCTTACAAGAAAGCCAAAGAGGAGGAATTGACAAAGCACGAGAAGGAGGTCAGTTCGCTTTCAAGTCAATGGCTATCGGCTTGTGCTCATACATCGGATAGAACTCTGGGGATAACTCGACCTTGCAATCCGAGCTCGATGAAAACACCCAGAAGCAGATTGAAGAGCTCAAGAAGTCGTTCGAGCAGAACAAGGCCAAAGTAGTCGATGACCTACTGCAGAAAGTCATTCAGATCAACCCAGAGGTATAACATCATCTCCTCTTGGTATAGATTCAAGCTCATAGTCTCTCTCTTGTATTCCAGCTCCATCGCAACTTCAAGGCCCAACAGGCTCACGGCAAGGCTTGATGGGTTGACAGATTGCAGAGCTGGTGGGGAGCATAACATGACCCGAATGCAAAACCTCTCATGGTTGACCTTATGTATATGAGCATAAAGTCTCCTTCATTAACAATCTCCCTTAAGAATCAATTCTAAATCAGAAAAAAACAGCATTTCTCCCCGCTTCATGCTTTAGCTCCCGTAGTATTCTTGCTCTTGCTCGCCTTCTTCTTATGCTGTGCAGCTCCTGGAGTCGCTACAGAAGGTGTGGGCGCCGCTTCTTCCTTTTCTGGTCGACTTGATTCACCCGCATTAGCAGTAGTCGAAGCGCTCGGATTCCTCTGTTGACCCAATCCCGCTTTCCCACCTCGTCCATACTCCCTTTGCGGTGTCGGTCGATCACTGTTCCCTCCGACTGGTCCACCTTTCCTCTTTGGCTCAATGACCAAACTGCTACCACACTTGGGCAGCAAGACTTCTCCATGTCCACCACTACTGACAGGCAAACAATACGCCACTGCTTTCCTCGCACTTTCCACAGTGTTGAACTCCAAGAAAGCACACGCCTTATCTTTCACTACGTCAATCGCTCCGATCGGTCCGAATTTGCTTTGAAGCACTTTTTTAAGCTCGTCCGCGTCGGTTTGGAAAGTGACACCTTTGACGAAACAATTTGGAATGTTGATTTGCGAAATCATTGAAGTCGTAATGGAAGAACTGAGTTGAGCTGTAGGTGACACGACGGTTGGTTTTGATGGACCTGTAGAGGGTGCAGATCCACGAGCGCCGGAAGTTGAAGAACTGCTTGCTGTTGGTGCTGGTTTCTTGCTGCTGGCGGCTGCTAGATTCGCCCAAGTTTTCACAGCTACATGGTAACCTTAGCTCAAATTAGACACACGATACATCTGGATCATACCTGGTGCAGCAGGCTTTGGCGCTACCGCATGAGTTGGGGCCGGAGTGCTGCCGCTCGAGCTACTTGACGGTCCAGCGATGGGCGAAGCAGTCGGTGCAGTAGAAACAGAGGGTGGATTCGTAGGTGCTGATGTGCCTTCGGAGGTTACAGATGGAGCTGTCGAGCTAGGAGTGGAAGGTGTGGGCTGCGAGGCTGTTTCGACAACAGGATCGGCGCTTGCATTTGCCTTTGGTGTTTGTTTCGCAGGAGCCGGTACAGCTGGCTCTGGGACGACAGGACGAGGCTTCTCTTCTTCTTTCGCGGCTGGCTTTGGCTCGTCAAGGTCAGCTACGGATTCTGCTTTGACATTTTCTGCTTTCGGCTCTTCAACGGTAGCCGTTATTTCAGGCTGAGGCTCTTCAGCATGGAAGCCATTGACTTTCGGTGGGTCTTGCACTTTCTCAGGCGGTGGTATAGGAACTTTGACTTGAGCAGGTGGGTTTGGTATCCGTGCTACTTCGGGTGATTTTGACACAACGGGAACACTGGGTAATTGTGGACTTGATGCTGGAATACCAAACGCCTCGCTCCTCGAGCTTTGCAAATCGATCCCATTGCTGGTAGAAGAGTAGTCGGGAATGTGACTGCTACTGGCTGGTAACGAGCTGGAAGTAGCTGATTGACCAGACTCTTCGTCATCATGCTCGTCCTCTTTCAGGTAACGAAAGATGTCGTTGAGCACGAAATAACCATTCTGCTGTTCAGCGAGGAAGAAGGTTTGAGCAAACTTGCGCCAAGGCTGGTTTTTATTCGAGATTTCACCAAGAACTTGAACGATAATGCCTCCTTCTGCTGAACTTTGACTGTCGACGTTGGAAACGTATACTCTGCAGTCTTGGAAACCTAAAGCAACGATGCGATCATGTATTTCCTATAATCGTCATGCGCATGAACAAACGTCCTCGCGATGCAGTGAGAAGTGTTCGACCTACCTGCTGACCATACTTGGGCGGACACTCTTCCCCTTCAGTGCCATGTATCAAGGTCGATCGTTTGGTGTACTGTGGCCGTCAAATTAGTTTTATAGCGGACGAGTTTGTCAACGGAATAGCCCACAAAGCAATGTAATTTGCTAGGCTCTTTATTGAGGAAGGTGTAGTATTGCCTAATAGTACATTACAGGCACACGTAAGCTCTTTGTAACTAGTGAAGTTCAGGCGATGCGAGACTTACGGAACGAACATCCTGCGCAATCAAGGGAAAGCGATGAGTACTCGAGACACAATACCATACAAGGCAAGCGATGCTCACCAGCCAATCTCGTTTGGCTCTACTCTAGCTTGCGACATGACGGGCTACTTTCAGGAAATGAATCTCCAGCGGCAAAGTCTCGGTTGTTGCACGTTGTGCAGGCAAACAGATAAAGGGTTGCAAGGGTATCAAAGCGTACTGCGAGAGGTAAGCAGCACAGAGCACAGAATCAAAAGACGTCGTTAGAAGTCAACTCATGCTCGAGCCCGAAGTACGTTCTAAGGTCATTCTCGTACGCTACAATACATCCCATGGTCCACAGTGTTACAACATTGCTACTGAACTGAACTGAATCAAACCTTCACTTCTGTCGAAATTAAGTGGGCACGACCCAAGACTGGTCTCCATCCATCAGAATGCCAGACCACCTGTTCACAAGCGAGTCGAACGTGCGCTGCACAACATCTTGCCATGTATCGGTTATTTGTAGATTCCAAGAAGCTGAGATTGCTTGGGCTGGTAAAGCGAAGTTGCGCGGAGAAGAGTAAGAGGCGTATTCATGCAAGGTAGGGTAGAAAGGATCGTAATAGCTCGTTAGGTATTGATGTCGTGCATGCGCAGAGGCGATTCTGTACATGTGTCAGTGTCTTTGTACTCGCACCCTCTCGAGACTCACTTGTATAGGAAGCAGACCAGCGCAATTTCAGCACCGATAGCCCAGAAAAGCCATCTATTCCGTCGGCGAGTCTCTACTTGAAGCGTGGTATCCACCGCTTCGCTAATCTGGAGCAACGACGATTGAGAATTTCAGTTCGAACATACGCAGCCAATGCGAAACTCACCCTCGCACCGACTCTTGCGCCAATCTCCTCGACCGTCCGCTGAACTTCTATAGCTCGCTCTTTCAAGCTACTATCCAGTTTCTGCGCTTCCATAATAGCTTGCAGCAATGTATTTGATGTGTCTCGGTCCACGCCTTGTCGTTGTAATTCTAGACCTTCGTCTTCCAATGCAGCTCGTTCTGCATCTGTGGAGCTCTTCTTATTCGAGAGTCGTTTCTTTAGACTGCAAAACGATTGTTTGTACATCAGTGATCTGACCTGAAAACCCAACAGTAGTAAAGGCTTACCTCGGTTTCCGATCCGTCTGATCTTCCTCTTTCGGAGGTAAAGGCAATTTCTCGTCCGACAACCCCGATACTCTACTATCCCTTTCCTGATCCTTCCCAAGTTCCTCTGCTTTCACTTTATCCAGACTGACGGACAAAATATCTTCCCTCTCTTGCATCGGCTCAGCCTGCCATTCTTCTCCCTGTCCGCCCACCAGAGATCTCTCAGCGTCGAATGTAGAGCCCCTTAATCTACTGAATCGATGTTCTCTAGATTGAGAACGATAATGTCCAGGCGCAACCGGTGTAGGGTAGCTCGATAAATCTAGATTTCGATAAGTCGATGCGAAAGATCTCGATGGCGTGCGTGGTTGTTTTGCTGCGGCGTTCATATAGTGCGGTTGTTCAGGTTCGTTTTGATCTTCTTCATCTGCGTAATATTCGTTTGGCGGGGAGCGAGCATCTCGATCGGTGGATTCTTCGGCGCGTGCTTTACCATGGGGTTTCGCTTGCCATTCGCTTTGGGTGAATCGAGGAGAGATTCGTTTCGAAGTTGATGGAGTTGGCTGGACTTCTGCTTCAGGGGAAGCTGTAGGGGGAGATTGGGAGGCGCGTAGAATGCGATCAAAGGCTTTATGTATTCTCACCGAACCAGAAGATCGCAGGGGGTACGAGGAGTCCATTGCGGGTTCTATAGATGCGCGAGCGGGGACGGAAGAAATATAGTCTGCTGCAGAGAGTCGATAGGACTCAATCGAGGCTGTAGGGAACTCTGATACAGTCTGTAATTGAGGTTCAGGCGATTTCAAAGTGCGGTATCCCTTGTAGTTGCCTTCAATGCCAGATTCATGATCCACAAGAGTACTCGATGAAGTGATAGAAGGCGCTTGCGAGACTCTCTTTGACACTTTTAGCTGACTTGTCGGTGTCTTCTCAGAGGCTGAAAGGCGATTCAAAGACCCTCGTGATAGCTTATAACGCGGATTCTGGTTTTCCTCTTCTTGATCGCCTAGAGACTCTGTATCGCTCGTTCTAAGGCTGAAATCACGCCGAGTACGCTGTTCTGGAGAGCTAGACTTGCTCGACGGCCTTCTCCTAGAGCGTTGAGGTGTCGAAGAAGCTCCAAAACGCCTGAACGAAGGCGGACTGGTCGATATACCGCGACGGTCTTGCTTTAAATCGTCTAGATCAGTATCCGAGCTATCCATCTGTTGCTGTTGCAGGTGCGGCCTTGCATTGGCTTCTTTGTAATGTCCAAGCGGAAAGTTGTTGTTTTGGTCGAACCCGCGTTTCGTGAGATTGACGCGACAACGGCCAGCCGTGATGTGACACAGATATTATATACTGACATTGAGATACAACTCGTTGCGACAACTCATGTTGAAGCCATCGAAGCCCAACCAATCAGCTAGCATCTGGCATAACAGAACTTCAAGCTTTCTCTGCCTGACCAGCCTGTGCTGTTGGCCTACCCATCCTGCTCTTCAACCTTCCATTGCTGGCCGGTCCTGACCGTTGCGTTGCGTGGCCTCTCCCCAACTGAGATGAAAAGATACAGTAGGCAGCTTGCGCCGATTGCTGGGATCAAGAGCACGCTCCAACGGATGAAGAGCGAGTGAGCTTTGGTAATAGAGCTGTAGACAGAAGGAGAAAGCAAAGTGTCGAAGCATCGCATAGGCGAAATCAAATGCACAATATAAATTACAAGCTGAACCTGTTTGAGCCGGCATGGATCAGAACGAGATACAGCACACGCAATCAAAACTACTTACGACTCTTTACATCCACATTCTGAGCTGACGTTTGGGTTGTTGAAAACAAAGCGTTGACTCAACCTCGTATCCTCCCAATCCATTTCGCTCCCAATCACACTGAAGAGCGCTTTGCTATCAATCACGACCGTCACTCCATCCTGCTTGACCACTTCATCAAACCTTTGCGGTTTCGTCACGTATTCCAAATTATAAGACATGCCCGCGCAACCCTTGTTCTTGACTCCTACTCGTATTAATTGTGGTGTATCGCCTAATGACAGTCCTCTTAGACGTTCTACGGCATTCGGTGTCTGTTTAAACCCCAAAATAAGTTTCCCGATTGCCACATTGAAAGAGAACTGACCAGGGTGATTGCGGCCTTTTTCAATCTAGGTGAGGTCCGAGGCTTATGTTGCGAGACTATCGGTTGTTGCAAGTCTGCTGTAGAAGGCTGGGCTGAAGAGGTAGACGCAGTAGGTTGGACAGATGACATGCATCTTGTGTATTTCCTGATCGGACGCTGGCAATGCCGCTGGGCCATCAGCGGGCTGAGTAGAGACAACAGTGGGTTCTCATGTATCGTTACAGCGCGGCGAAGTAATGACATGGTGGATGCAAGTAAACGAACGAATCAAAGCGCTCCTAAAAGGTTGACCCTCTAGCCGACTATACAGAGACAAGATTACAATAGTGATATCTATGCGACGCGCCTGTCAACCTCTTGTTGCGGAGGCGTTCCGATGGGCTTCAAGGCATAGTCGTCCTTCTTGTTGCCTTGATCTATCTGCGCAGACACCGGTAGATCTGTCCTGACAATAGACGCAGGTGGTGGACCCTATTAAATCAGATCAGCAAACGCATTGCATCATTCAGGTTAACAGCCTCACAAAAGGATCATCGAGCACTTCCTCTTTCGCTCTCTTTGCAGCACGCTTGTCCTCTAACATTGACTCTGCTTCCGCTTGTCTCTTCTTGTACCTGCAATGACGGAATTCAGGCTGAATTCCGCATCCTACTCCAAATTGAAGACTCACAATGCAGAATTGGGATCCTTTTCCGGGTTCTTGCAATACCTCAAACGCTTATCCACATTCCTAACACTCTCCAAATCCACACTCTGTTTCGCCTTTACCAAAATCGGCTTTATCTCTGCAATCACCTTCCTCATCTCGTCCATACCTAGTCCTTCTTGCGTGTTTAACACTGCTTTCACGCTCAACCAACTCTCTGTCAAACCTTCATCTGCAAGGTGAAAAGCTGCTAAAGCGATTTGAGAAGGCAGATAGAGGAATTCGAGGTCTGTTAATCGAGCCTGTCGGAGCAACCCGTCCACTTTTTTGTATATCGGTTGAAGCTCTTCTGTAGATGGAGGTAGTGGAAGGGAAGTTTGCAAGTCGAGAAGGATGCCGTAGGCCGCTAGTAAAGGATGATGGACTTTATATTGAAAGCGCAAGGATTGCGAGACGAGAAACTCGAGCGAGAGAATGGAAGATGGTGAAGTGCCCTTAATTTTAGAGGCGAATTGAGCGATAGAGATGACGTGGTTCTCTGTCTTTGTAGCAAGAAACAGACAGGTGAGCCTGTTTGAGGGCTATCATCAGCCTCACATCCGCCTAGGAGACAAACGCAAACAGACATGACGTTCTTGGGATGATAGTCCATGCATGTATTGCGTAGATAGAACCGTTTGAGATAGGTCATTGCAGTGGAAGCTACCGAGTCAGGGAAGCCATAACCCTTTTCGGCGAGGAGGGTAATCTTTGTCAGGTAGAAAGTGACCAGATCTAGCTCGTCTTGAACTGTAAGATACTGAATCTCTGATGGTAGAGGTTGTTCTTCTGTAGGCGCGGCATCTGCTGTAGTCTAGGTCATACCACATCAGACATGACCCAAGCTACCCTCGCAAGTCAGACGGACTCGTTCTTCTTCCACTTTGGTCTTTACTCTGTCTACAGCAGACTGGTTGAGCTCTTGCCTAAGCTCAGCGAGTTGTTCAGCAGAGTATCGCCAATTTCTAGACACCCAATCAACACCTGACGAGATCCGCACGTGAGGACTGACCTGAACTGGCTGCTCTGCTCATACAGAGACAGAGGCTGTGGAGGTGCGCCGAATGCCATAGCTGGCCGTATCGCGACTACCAGCTGCTTGACCTCATTCCACCAACGCAAGGCGAGAGTAGACTGAACAGCGTCCTCTCCGTTTCATACAACATGGCAGAAGTACACAGTCTCTCGCTGGAACCCTTGACGGCCCACAGCTACAACTCGGACAGATCATTAGGTGCGGGCATCCTTCGCTCTCGCACACGCAGCGCTGACAATTCCTTTGTGGATTGATAGTGGCCGTGTGCGAGAACACGAACCAAGCTCAGATCTACAACACTTCAACCTGGAAAGTAGAGCAGACCTTGACCGAACACGACAAGTTGATTACTTCTATCGACTTTGCCCCTCAATCCAACAGGATCGTTACCTGCTCTCAAGACAGGAACGCCTACGTCTGGAACCCTTCACAAGATGGTACTACCTGGAAACCTACGCTCGTCTTGCTTCGCATCAATCGTTCAGCAACTCAGGTCCGTTGGTCGCCTACCGAAACTAAATTCGCCGTTGCTTCAGGTGCTAGGACTATTGCAGTCTGTAGCTTTGACGAAGAGAGTGATTGGTGGGTTGCCAAACACATTAAGAAGCCGCTTCGAAGCACAGTCTTGAGTTTGGATTGGCACCCGAATGGTGTCTTGTTGGCTGCAGGAAGCGCAGATATGAAGGCTAGGGTGTTTTCAGCCTTTCTCAAGGGCGACGAAAAGTATGCTTGAATAATGGAGATGAACTCGACTTGGGCTGATATGCGTTGTTGCTAGACCGGCACCTTCTGTTTGGGGCACCAAGCTGCCATTCAACACGGTCTGCGGTGAATACAGCTCTCCTGCTGGTGGATGGGTTCACGCCGTGGCATTCTCGCCTTCTGGTGACTGTTTGGCTTTTGCAGGTGCGCATCAATACTCTATCGCTCATATCCCAAGCTGATCTATCCATCCAGCTCACGACTCAACTCTGACCTTGGTCTATCCTTCCGGTCCTGAATCAGCTCCTCAAGCCCTCTACACTATTCGCTCATCTTCCTTGCCATACATGACCCTCACCTTTTTGACTGAAGAATCCCTCGTTGCCGCCGGACACGACTGCGAACCCGTCCTTTTCACCGGTAATGCTTCAGGATGGGAATACTCTCGCTCACTCGACGACGCTTCTGCTAAATCTTCCGCCCCTCGAGCCAGCGTCGGTCGACTCAACAATGAAGCTTTCAACAGGTTCAGAGCGGCCGATAGTCGTGGTGCGCCAAGCGTGGGTGCTAAACCAGGAGAGGGCAGAGTGACGGTGCATCAGAACACTATTACGAGTGTCAGGCCATATGCTGGGCAGAGCGGCAATGTTACAAAGGTCAGCACGAGCGGCGTTGATGGTAAACTGGTAGTCTGGACGGTAGGAAAGTGAAGGGAAAGTGAAGGGCATGTGTAATTTAGTAAGCAGATTGCAGTAGCTACGACGTCAATGCAAACCATGTTGGCTGTCGATAGCATCGATAGTACGCGATATCAGACTGGCATCCGGGATCTGCAGCACTCTATGCATGCGTTGATAATTTTACATCTATTCTTACAGTTTCGAAGCTACCTTGAGCCCTCAGTAACACTTCATCACTACCGAATACTCGCCAGCGGATCCAATACCGAACGATTGATGGAGCTGTTCTTTGGCGCAGCCTTAAAGCAATCCCAGAATCTTGAGCAACATTTAGCTGGATGTTCAGGAAAAGGTGGTGAGATCGGCATACCTCAAAGTCTCATCCCCGGCACCCGTCACGATTGTTCGTCCATCCGGACTAGCAGACAAGTAGAGAACACGATAAGTATGACCTGTCAAAGTAGCCACTTGTTGCATCGATGGGCTGAAGAAAACATCAGCAAGGAGAATACTGATGCGACAGCCTTGCTCACTATTTCCAGATGCATACTTGATTTTGTACTGCTCCAGCTGAGAAGCCATGTGTTGATACCAGTTCTGAAGAGGTAGTGCTAAACAACTGCCCCGGAGCATCAGCTTTGTCCGCCCTGAAAAGAAGTGAACATGCCAGATTGCAGATCTGCCACGAGAGAATCAGTATGTGTAATCGAGCAAGTGATACAGATGAAACTCACTTGAGAGCCAGTGTCGACTTCGCTCAGCATGTTGCCAGTGATGGTATTCCAGAAGCGAATCTTCTTGTCGGCCGTACCACCACCACTCGCAAGAATACCCTGCTGGTGTGGATTCCACGCAATAGCTTTGACCGCTGCCGAATGCTCGCTGAATTTCCAAAGGGGCGCATCGCTTCTCAAACCATCCCACACAAACAGCTTGTTATCATTCCCACCGCTGGCTAACTGCTTGCCATCAAAACTCCACTTTAACCCGCAAACTTCTTGCTTATGCCCAGGTAGCTTTTTGATCCATTGATCCGGTATCCGCACATCTCGATGAAAAATCATTCGGTCGCGCGATCCAGAAGTCAAGATGGCCTCATTCCAGGATAAAGCGCCGACTCGTGAAGTATGCCCGCGCATTGTTCTGATGAATTGTTGAGTTTCCGCGTCCCAGATTTCGACTCCTCCAGAATTTGTGCCAATGGCAATGTGAGGACCCTAAGGGAGCATGAGCATCCAATGTCAGAATGATAGGACTTGGGATATACCCTGTTCATCCAAGCCAAGCTGGTGATAGGATCATTCCGCTCGGTGAAATCGCATAACTTGGTGACTTTGCTGGTGTGCGCGCTCCAGAGGTAGACGCAATGCCCCAAACCGACACCCAAATTATTGGCCGTACTCCAATCAATCAGGTTGAGGTAAAAGTCGTCTGCAAGATCGGGCGCATCAAGCACTTTGTATGGCACTTTCGACAGGTTTCTAGGTGTTTTTCGAGGGCTGAGTAAAAGTTGTTGCGATTCATAGCGTACGGGTGAGATTGCATAACGATCTGAAGTAGGTGAGTCTGCGCCTTGTGCTCCAGCTGTCAGGGCGAGGCGTTTTCTAGAAGGAGTCGAGAAGGAAAAGAGGTTCTTGCTGGCTGATCCGCCTGAACCAACAGAGCTTGGTGTTCCAGGAGGTGTATGAGAAGCGATTGGGTGTCCTGAGGTTGAAGAAGTGTACTTGCGATCTCCTGAAGATGCCAAAGGACCACCGTCGAGCTGAGAAGCTGCTGCTAAAGATGTCGGTAGAGAAGCAGAATGAGAGAGATGATGGGCTGGGGCTCCAAAGAGCTCTGATTTGAGCAAAGCGTTGAACGTCCGGTTGGCTTCATCCTTGCGAGCGTCAATGTCTGTCTTATCGAGTTTCCGCTTGCCCTTGTTGCTTGAACCAGGATAACCGCCTTCGCCCATTAATTGGTAAGAGGTAGCTAGATCCATGCCGTTGGTATCTCGCGCTGGAATGAAGCGGTCACCATACGTCTTGTCTTTGTTGACCGACTTGCGAGGTGATGACGGGTTCATAGACAAGTCAAACATCCGCTCGCTTGAATGCCCAGAAAAGGATTCCGACCTGTGATGCGGAAACAGTCCAGACCGGGTTGATGATGATGCTTGAACAGAGGATGCGGCGCTGCTGCTTGAAGCTGAAGTGCTCGCTGTGCTGTCACTGACTCCCGTCGAAGGTCTCAATCGTTTAAAGTGGTCTTCCATCTTGTAGAAATGCTGTTGCAATACTGGAGACTGCTGCAGTGGACAGCTTGAGCGACTTTGAGCGAGTCTTGCAATAATCAAAGCAAAGCAGCGCGAGATCTGTTTCCCTCTGAGCGTTGCCAAGCTGTGCCAGTAGTGCAATTGGCGCAAGGTATCCCTGCCAGTGGTGCTTGTATTTGCACTCAGGCTGCAATGGTTGGAGCTCGTCAACCTTCCCTTCGGCATTCAGTCTCATGCCTGTCTAAAGGTCATTTAGCTTTCCCTGTTCTGCGCTTCAGCTGCTTACATGCGCTTCCGAGCTGAAGTATCTTCCCTCGCTACTTTCTCTCGTCAGTTCCCACTCTGCGTCATTTCCAACCCTTATGTTGATTTCCTGTTGTCTGTGTGCTTGTTATAGGCGTGTGCCAGTCTATCGAGAAACTCTCAAAGAGATGCATCCTCAAATTGACGCGAGAACGCATTCATTTCATTTGCGCGAGTGAAGACACTGGAGGTGTTCAAGTTTGGGCGTGAGTAATTCTTCATCCCTTTCTGGAGAATTTCTCGCTGAGTATGATCCTATGCAGTCAATTTGATACGGTCAGCTCTGAGCGTTGATGTTACAGCCATTGTCGAGCTAAAACTTTGTTTTCAAGGACACCTTGTTCAAAACATCAAGGGTGGAAAGCAATTCGAACAATGAGGTCTACCTAGAGCTACTGACTGACTCGCTACAAAAGTGTGTCTCTCCTTCTTCTCCTACGCTAACAATCCACTAATTCTTTCGATAGAGCTTTAAAATCAGCTGTTGGAGCTGTAAATTAACATTGTCGCTCTCTCGAAATCTAACCTGACACAGAAACTGTCTGCAGACCGAAGTCATCTTGCGTCTGACCAAGAAAGGGCTGTTTCCCGTCCTTAGCATCTCGATCAAGAACGCTGTTAGTAACCATTTTAGCGGCCGAATGCATTTCTAAACCGTCCCTATTCTTACAGAGCGGATCCGGGAGACAGCTTGATGTCGTACAAGATATTTCTGTCAAGGTTCTACCAAATCTAGCGAACGTCAAAGAACCAATGTGCCCAGATCCGGATGTACGTTAATGGTTCATTCAATATAAATATACTGTACAGATAGCTGATCGCTTCTCTTTTTAGCTGCACATAGTCCTTCCTCCTCTAACAGCTCTCACAATAGTCTTGATGCGCCTCCAAAAGATTTCCTCGACCATCATACTATCCGCCAACAAAGCAGGCTCTTTCCGCATGGGCGTAGAAGTTGATCAAGCTACAGTCACTACAGAATGGCGAGGTCTACGACATCCTGAATTCCTGACTGCCGAAGATGACGCCGCATTAACTACACCAGCAGCTGCGAAAGATCTTAATGAATTTTGCAGCGTCAAATTGGACGCGAAAAGCCTGTCTAAATTTCTCACGAGTCGAGCAATTGCTGGTACAGCTATAGCCTGTGATTATATCCAAACTCTCTCTTTTATTTCCCAAACTGATGAGCTGGTTTTAGCGATCTGTACCGATTTTTGTGCCGTCTTTTACGTGTACATTGGTGCTGGACCGGAATCAGGCGGTGTGAGTCTACTTTGCGCAGCGTACGGGACTGCTCTCATTGCCTCATCAGGTATTGACCTACTTCTGCCCTGGACTCAATCGAGACGATTCATGAGCGGAACACCACTCGTCGAGCGATGCTATTCCATGTCGTCAATGTAAATAGCCGAATTCCAAGGCAAATGAGTACCAAACGAATTGCAACTGGTGTATGTAAGGGACAATGCAATGATCAGTGTCTACCAAATGCTAGCTCGCAGCAGCAGTGAGTGCTTCCGCCAGTTCTGTTGCCTTTTCCGGGGTCTTGACTTTCGCCTTGACAGCCTTGTTCTCTTCGCCAAAGAAGCCCATGAAGGAAACCTCCTTTCCACTAGCTTCAGCCTTCCACCCTTGCGGAATGTTAAAGTTCTGGAATGCAAAATTATGAGCGGGGTTTGAGCATTTTGAAATATGTTGCCTTACCAGTACTATCGATCCGCTTGTTGTGGTAGCCAATCGTGCCAGCACTCTCTTCTTTCCAGTCGTTTTGGCCTCTTTGACTTTTAATCTGTAAACAGTCGTTATGCAGACATGAGTAAGTGTCATCAACGGGATAGGCTACAAAACTTACAGAGTCACGCCTTTATTCGTCCATTTAGGACCAACTGGATCCATGACGTAAACGGCCGCTCTTGCTTCATACAATATTTCCTCGTCCTCTTCGCCCTCGCCAGATGTTGGCAAAGTGGGTTCCATCGTCTCAGGTTGCTCTTCCTCCCCGCCTTCAGATGGTGCCTTGCTAGAGCTAGCAGATGGAGTATGAGTCGGAGGAGTGAATGAGAACGCTGCCGGTGCAGGCTTGACTTCACTGGTCGTTTTGCTAGTAGCAGCAAAAGGACTTGTCGGCGAACCGAAAGTGAACCCTACGCTTCCCGCAGCGGAGGGAGCTTTAGGTGCCGCTGTGCCAAAGGAGAAAGTAGGAGAAGGAGTCGCATCGCTTGTTGCAGTTTTATGAGCACCAAAGGTGAATTGAGGCAGAGTTTTCGCGCTTGATGTACTTCCTCCTCCAAAGGAAAATGTAGGTGCAGCATCTTTTGCAGTAGTGCTTACAGCGCCAAATGAAAACGTAGGTTGCGATGTAGACGTAGTACTGCTTAGAGCGGAACCGAAAGCTGGCGTAGGAAGTTTTTCAGTAGAGGTTTGTGCAGCTGCAAGATTTTTGAAAGGGTTAGCGATGGTGGATGCGCTACTTGCTGCCTGGGGCGGCTTCGCAGGTGGTGTCGAGGTGTTTCCAAATCCACCAAACGCAGCAAAGGGATTGACTTTAGCCTTTTCCGATGGAATTTCTGCCTGCTGAGACTTGGTTGCGGAAGGCGGACTATCCACATGGGAACTTTCTCGTAAAGGGGATGGACGAGTCGGGATATTGATAGGTGCTGGTTTTGGAATCTCCAGCTCAGTCGTTGAAGTAGTACTTTTCGTAGCTGGCGCTTGAACGGGAAAAGAAAAGGGCGACTTTTCTGCGCTCTTTGATACTTTGGACGCATCGAAAACGAAACTGTTTGAAGGTGTCGTTGAACTAGTCGACTTGACCGAGTTTCCTGCTTCGGGAGTGCCCATCACCTTGCCACCAAACGAAAAGCCGTTTGTAGGTACTGTAGGAGGACCATCGGGTTTGGATTTGGGCTGTGCGGCAGCTGGAGCGGACCCGAACGAGAAGCCAGCGAACGGTGCGGGCTTGGATGCTGTTGCGGAAGAAGTTGTTGGTAGACTGGGCTGAGCTGCCTGGCCAAAGGAGAAGGTAGGCGCTACTGGCGCTGACGACGCAGTGGGTAGCGCTTTGCTTGGGACAGGTTGTGCAGTGGTCTGACGATTATTGGATATCCGTGATCTCTCGGTCGAATATGTCGCAGCCATGGAGAGCAACTTGTCTCCGAGATCAACAAAGGCATCTTGGTCTACGAGACTCTGTATGGTGTCGAGGACAGAGAGGTTGAGCCCTCTGAGCGCGACGTAAATGTTCGTAGATGCTTGATCATTGGCTGTTTTAGGTAACTGGAACTGTTGATTCTGTTGAATTTGATAGCCATTAGTGAGAGTGTACCAGGCCTGAGTGAGACGAACCTCTGTCGTTACTTTTGGGGTCGTTACTGGTGTACTAGATCCAGACCGTCTATTCGGCAATGCTTTGATTCTGCCATAGCAAAGTCAATACTATCGGACGCAATAGCCATAATGCGGCCCTTACTTTCTAGTTGAGAGCTGTTCTGGCGCTGCCTTTGTAAAGTCCTTGCCTTCGTAGGCCTGATCGTCGTCGTCCACATCATCGTTAAACTAGATACAGAGAGATGACCCCAGAGAGACAGAGAGGGAAGATTGCAATGCAACGAAGAAGGGAGAACAGGAGTAGAAGCAGATCAAATGAGTAACCCGAAGGCAAAAAGCAACAAAGGCTCTCGAGACTGACGTTGTCCTGTGTGAGTTGGTTCTCGGCGCTGTGCAAGTGGTCAGCATACAGCGTCAGTGAAGGAAGTAACGCTGAATGTTAGACACTTACATTCTCTTGCCCATCTCGCGGAAGCTGGCAGATCGTTGCTTCGCGCTGACCTCGGTCGAAAACACCTTGGACCGCGACCATTTGACAGAGTCCGCGCAGTCTATACCCACTCGCTAGCCTGCCATATTCATCGCCTCTACGGATCTGAAGATTCGTTGGTTCCGACACGCATAACTCGTACCTTGACGAAGCAATTGCCTCTTGCTCGCTTGCTTTGTCCTCTGGCATCGCTCGTTCGCGTACTCACCTGAGAGTAGCTGCATCAAATCATGTCGTCTTCCTCTCCTCTGCTATATTCGCCAAAGAAGGTGACGCAAGATGTCGACTGGTCTCCCGCTATTCGGTCTATCATTGCCAGCGTTTATGGCGAGAAACCGGATGAATACACTGCCGAATGCGCTGCTCTCAATAGGTGCAGGCAAGATGCATTGAGAGGCACAGCTGGATCAGATCTGACAGCGCGTGATCTGCTGTACAAGTACTTTGGTCAATTGGAACTGCTAGAGCTGCGTTTCCCAGAACTCAGAGTACCATTTCCTTGGTGAGTCGCTTGTGATCACTGCCGAGTGAAGCGCTGAGAACGAGGTGATTGCAATAGGGCTGATGCCTTTACCGAGAAACAAATCTCTCAGCTCTCTCTTGCCTACGAGAAAGCGTCAGTCATCTTCAACATTGCAGCAACTCTGTCTGCCCTCGCCGCAAGTCAAAACAGATCATCACCAGAAGGCCTCAAGCGAGCTTTCGCGTACTTTAAACAATCTGCCGGAATGTATACCTACATCAACGACAATTTCCTGCATGCGCCTTCCACCGACTTGTCGAAAGAAGTCATCAAAGTCTTGATCAATCTCATGCTAGCACAAGCTACAGAGGTCTTTATCGAGCGCATGCCTGAAGAAAAGAAGGGTTCTGGTCTGAAAGCCAAAATCTGCAACCAAGCAGCCGGAATTTACCATTCGGTGGAAGAGGATGTAAAGGATTTCGTCAACAAAGGCTGGTTTAGCAGAAGCTGGAGTTTGTTGATCCAGGTATGTTTGCCAGATCGTATGCCTGTGCGCACATAGCTGAATTGCATTACGATAGTGTAAAGCCAGTTATTTCGCGTCACTCGCACAATACCACCGCGCCACAGCAGATACCACCGCAGCCAAGTACGCCGACGCATTGGCGAGGCTTACAATGGCTCTGGAATCTGCAAAAGATGCCTCTCGATCGGCATCGCACTTCCATGCCATCTTTGCACCCGGTCCCAATCCCACACTTCCCGCTGATTCAGTCGCAAGCTTGAATGAAATGACCAAGACGCATCAAGCGCTCGTCACTGCGGCATTGGCGACAGCAACAAAGGAGAATGACCTGATATACCATGCGCGACCGACAGCTGAAGCCTCGCTCCCTGTTCTAGACAAGACTTCTGTTGCAGATCCAGTACCAATACAAGAGGTATACAGCAATCCAGAAGTGCAAAAAGTTGTCGGTCCCGACATTTTCATCAAGTTGGTTCCTTTGAGTGTTCACGAGAGCGCTTCAATGTATTCCGAAGAGAAAGCCAAGTTGATTAGAAGCGAAGCTGAAAAGGTCGAGGTTGCCGACGGGGAATTGGTAACGACCTTGGAGTATTTGGGACTGCCTGGATCGCTCGCGCGCTTCAAGACTGGTCGAGCTAGTGACTCGCCGACAGAGCCAAGTGCTATGATCAGGAACTTTGCAAACGAAGTGCGCGCGCAGGACCGGTCACAATCGACCAACACAATGTTGACTACTCTAGCAACCGTCAAAGCACAATGCTCGACAGATCTACAACACGCGTCTGCTGATCTAGCGAATGAAGAAAGGGAATGCGAGAATGCGAGGCGTCGGTTCCCGACTACCTTTGATCAACCTCCTTCTGCTTCAGTCCCGATTTTCAGAAGCCTACGCAGCGATATCAAAGAGCGTCAAGATGCGATCGAGCATGCTGCTAGCTCTGATGCGCAGGTGTTGCAAGCATGGAATGAGTGTCGAGCAGACATTGAGATCCTGGCAGAGGCTTCGGGACAATCTTTACAGCGCTTGTTCAGCGAAGCCGTTGGCTCTTCCTCAAACCAACAGCAAGACCTACTTGGTGATCTGAACAGCAGCTCATCTCCATCTGAAGATGAACAGCTTCGCAATATGGTTGGGATGGTGGAAAGTCAGATCGATCGCTTATACCAGATCAAAAGAGAGCGAGCTGAGGTCATGAAAGACCTGAAAGAAAGGGTACGTCCAAATGATGCCTACCTTTGGTGAACACTCATCTTTACGTTTTGTCTGATCAGACGCAAGCGGACGATATTTCGCACCTTCTGATACTGAATCGCAAATCGCAAAACATAGAACCTACTCTGTTTGCTGCTGAACTGGACAAATTCCGCGCCCATCAGAATCGGATTTCTTCTACCATTCATCACCAGCAGGCAATACTGCAAGAGCTCTCGAACAGTCATCAAACGCTCATGCAAGGCTCACTTGCAAAAGGAATTCAAGACACCTGGAATAAATCTGAAAAAGGTCGTAACACCATGGAGACTCGCTTTTCGCATGTTATGGAGACTTATGGGGATGTGCGAGCTGGACTAGGGTCAGTTCCAACTTCTGTCTGACACTGCTGACATATCTAATCTTGCCTTGTGCCTTACACAGCAAAGGTATAGCGTTCTACCGCGACCTGGCAGAGCTGCTCTCCAGTATTCGTGCCGAAACATCCAGATATGTCGCTTCTCGTAAAGCAGAGAGGGCCAGCAGCATTGCATCTGGCGAAATGGCAAGCAAAATTCAGGATGCAGGGATGGGCTCCTTAGGTCGATCGATGGCAGACATGAGCGTATCGTCGCCAGCTCAGCAAGGACAGCAGCCTCGTTTGCCTCCTCCGCCTTCACAGCAGAATTATGGTTCCATGCCACCATCGCGTCCATCAACATCTCAGCCGTCCCTCTATGGTCTCCCTCCAGCTTCAACTTCATACTCTTACACTCAACCAGCTATGCCTGCACGGCCTGCCTCCGGATTCGACTCATCGAGTCAGTACCATCAGCCGCCTCAGTCTCCTTTCCGTCCGTCTTCTTCGTCCTCTGCCTCACCGTATCCTGCACCTTCCCAATTTTACTCCTCGACCGCAGCTCCTCAAGTTAGTCCGTACCCCTCCGCGGCAAACTATAATACTCCTACTTCATATCAGCATCCACAAGCTCCTCTGAATCCAGCTTATGGCTCAACGAAGCGGCCACCGCAACTGCCTCCTCCCAGTGCCGCTTTGCAATATGGCCAACCATACAGCTCGCCTTCCTCTCAGCCACAGCGGCCGGCAGCCTACCAATCTGCGCAATCAACACCGCCGGCAGCTGGATATGGTTACACGTCTCCGCAGCAGCCTTCAGCTCCTCACTCGTATCAACAGTATTCTCAACCAGTTCAACAGCCGACATATCCTGGACCGCCTTCGACACAAGCACCGGTACAGCAACATCAGTATACGGCTCAACCTCCATCTGCACCTTCGCCTCCCGGTACAAATTACTATCAAGCGCAGAATCGACCTTATTATTGAGACCTATAGTGGAGCATGTTGTACTGTAATCAATGTAACAATTTGGCGGGCGACAACAAGCTGTTGCTGTTTGAGAGGACACATGGTAGTGCCAGTTTTGTACGAAGATTATAGCATTGAGACGTCATGCTGCTACCCCTTGTGACATTGCTACTGGCCAGCCTACAAATGCTGAAACATGATGGTGCGTAAACTCGTGACCTTGACCTGACAGCGCGTGTTATTCGACAGCTCAATTGCCACGCTTTTTGAGGTTGGTTGACAGCTATTGAATGGTGAACTCGTAAGCCTATACTCGATGGCGTTACTCGGCGTCAGACTGACCCATTCTAAACCCTCGTATAGACCATCTCCGGAAGTAGCGCAAGTAGCTTGAATGTACCATGTTCTTTGACGAAGAGAGTGTAGGCCCAACTTGTCGGTAATCTCGGCGGCGTTCTCTGATAACAGCACAACAGATCAGCAAGACTTCTACTTTCGCAGCTTATGAAAGCCACGTACGGGCGTTGGGCAAATCCTGCTTGTTTGCAAAGACCAAAAGCAGAGCATCGCGCAGCTCGTCCTCGTTCAACATGCGCTGAAGTTCTTCACGAGCTTCGGAAACACGTTCGCGATCGTTAGAGTCGATAACAAAGATGATGCCCTGAGTGTTTTGGAAGTCTGATTTGATTCGGGGTTGAGCAAAGTGCGACAAGCTACTTAGAAAAAGATGCGAAAAACGAACAATGCCTCCACAAAGGTCTGATCTTGTCCTGTCCTCCGACATCCCAGACGGTGAAGGAAATGTTCTTGTACTCGACAGTCTCGACGTTGAAGCCGATCGTTGGAATGGTAGTGACGATTTCTCCGAGTTTCAACTTGTAAAGGATGGTCGTCTTGCCGGCCGCGTCCAAACCAACCATGAGAATGCGCATCTCCTTCTTGCCGAACAAGCCCTACAAAATCCGACAAACATTGCATTCGTAAGAACAGACCTTTTTAAACCAGTTTATCAAAAGACGTACGGATACTATCGAGACCGCGCCGGGTTTTGTTCAGTTCATGTTACGCGTTGATTGAAAGCTGGCAGTCCACAAGACAAGGAGGCCATCTGAGTGTCACTTACGCAATTTAGAAACTGAAAGACCCATGTTTGCGAGTTCTATCGCCAAAGCAACGCGGCAGTAAGCGAAAAATTCACGACAAGGCAGGCCAGATGATCAATAGTAGTCCCAGTAATGCGAGGGAAGCACGGCGTCGTGTCTACACGAGCACAAGACGTGGCGATTTGTGAGACCTCCCCGAGCGCAAAACGGGGCACAAGGCAAGTTTTGGAAGGGAGATCCAAGGGAATTTGTTAGCTAACCTGTGCGTGTAGGGTGTGAAGACGTTTGATAAGGACCGCGACTCTGTGTCTTGTCTATTGGTCGCACGCAAAACAGAGGCTGTCTCAAAGTCTCGCTCGGCGGTCCGATGAAGGGTTGTCGAGACCTCCCGACATCCCGCTCGTTCCATTGCCGTTGATAGGAAACAAGGTCTCTGTAAGGACACGCTGCCGACCATATAGCAGGAGCTAGGTGCAGCTTATGCGAGTCAGGCCAGTCGACGAAAGTCAAAATAGTAGAAGCAATGCAGTTCGATAGTATGCCAATGCAACCCGATCCAACCACATCACAGATCCAGATAGCCAAATACGACGGTCTGAAACTAGTGACCAGCTCTGTATGATTGCATTAGTGACGGTGACCCGGTTGTCTCTGATAGAATAGGCTGACCTCCTCTGTTCAGCAATAATGTTGGTCAACTCCTCAACCTTTCCCTTTGCTCGCTTGAGTGTGCCCAGTCTCTTTTTCGCAAGCTTGCGGGCCTGTAAAAATAGGTAAAGCGCAGTGAGCCAGAGCCCTAATAAGATGGTAGAATTGTGCGGTTTTGGCTGCAGAGGAAAGATGCGAGGTCGTCTCTATCGCATGGAGGCGAAAGACAAGGTGCGAGGGCGAATGAAATGCAACAAGATAGACCGCTTTCGCTCCGACAGAGTGGTGATGCAGTCTGTGCTTGTTCAAGATAGTTCCTGCGCCAAAAGATTTGACATGATAGCGCGAATATCGGAGGGCGAAGAGTAGAGCGAGCCGAAAGCCACGCGCGAGCAAGAGAATAGCCTATGAAAGTAGACCAACCTTCTTGTCTTTTTGGTTACGGAGCCTATACGACAAGCGTTAGCTGACCGTCGATAGCGCAGAGGAGAAAGAAGGACCCACAATTCCATCACACGCCTCTCGTAAGGGTTGAAGCCAGCAACTTCACGAACAATGTTCTTTACGAGTTCGTGGGATCTGGAAGATTTGCCCTTCTTGTTGACTGGCTTTAGAGGCAGAGCCCTTTGCTTGGTGACATGACCACGGTTGAGGCCGACAGGTAAGCCTAATAAGAACAGCGTTCAGAGTCTGCATGACAAGTTTGGTGAAAAAGGTGTATCGACCTGATCTTTCAACTGGAGCTCTGACCCTGTGGAATCGCATAATTCGTCAGTTCACGAGCAGCATGCGCATGTTGCCAGACGCACATCTTGACTTGGGTCTCTTCGGAAAAGGAAGGCCTTGTATTTTCGGGCAAAAGGGTCCGGCTGAAGTCCGGCTTGATCCCAAAATTTTGTGACTTTGGAGAGAAGAGAAGACCGACGCTTGCCTCTCTGCCCCCGTCAAGAATATCAAAGTCAGCGCTCATACCAAGCGGCTTTGCAATTACACAGCGCTGACATCGATAATAGAAAATGGCCCGCGCAGGAAGAAACCCAGTTTTGAGCTCTAGCTCGCACATCAACAAGCTGTCCAAGACTGCGCTCAAGCAAAAGAAGGGCCTTCACAAGCGTCTCGACAAGCCAGCAGCAAAACCAAAGGACGTCACTGACCCTGCTGTTGCTGCCAACGAGACAAAGACCAAGAAGGTTGGGGGCAGCAAGAATGGAGAGACCAGACTCGTTCCAGTGCACAAGGCTTCTCGCTACTACCCAGCTGAAGACACTGCTCAGTTGAAAAAGACGAGAAAGTCGACCCCTTCCGTCCCTACTCTGCGCAAATCAATCACTCCCGGTACCGTCCTCATCCTCCTCGCTGGCAAGTACAGAGGCAAGCGTGTCGTCACCTTGAAACAACTCCCTTCCGGGCTTCTCCTCGTCTCTGGCCCCTTCAAATTGAACGGCGTCCCAATCAGGAGAGTCAATCAGGCCTATGTCATTGCTACTTCGACAAAGGTTGACATTTCATCCGTCAAGGTATGTTTTGTCCCGTGCTTGCAGTCAGAACTCAAGCTGATAGTCTGGCCTGTTCAGATCGATGACAAGTTCAACGACGACTTTTTCAAAAAGGCAACTGCTTCTCGTGTCAAGGGTTCGGAATCGGAATTCTTCAAGGATGGAGAGAAGCCGTATGTTACCTGCCGTGTTGTACTACTTCAACAGCTGACCATCCGTCGCAGTGAGCCAACTGCTGAGCAAAAGGAGAAGAAGGCTGCCAAGTCAGCTGACCAGTTCGTTCTTGATGCGTTTGTTCAGCGGTCCAAACCTAACCTCTCATTCGATCACAGGAAAGCGCTCGACAAGTCCCTACTCGAAGCCGTCAACAAGACACCCAACATGGCCAAATACCTCGCTTCCAGCTTCTCCCTCAGCAAAGGTCAATTCCCTCACTTGATGAAGTTCTGAGCAGGCGTGGGACGGTTGGATGCATAGTAACTTTTTCGTATAGCTAGTCGTACGGGATCCTTGCATTGATAGTTCCTTCATGATTTCTGTTCTACTTTGCCTGTTCACCTTTGGAGTGGTACCAACAGCTCAACAAGCTACCAAGATACTATTCGACATGCAGAATCTGTTAGGGCGATCACGAGAAGACGTGCTCGTGAGATATACAAGCCTCAGATCAGCAATGTGTGCTCATACAGAATGGCAATGCAGTCGCTCGCAAGCATCAGAAGCGTCCTCGCGCGATTGGAAGAGACCATCATTTTCTGTCCGTCTACATTCCTAAGCCTATTGTTATCACATGTCCGACGAAGCTCTTCTCCTTCCTAGCTTTGATTGAACGCGCTCAATTCGCTCAGAATCCTCGAGTCTATGCTAAAGATGGCTTCAAAGATGTTTTGCACAAGGATGGCTTTGCAGGCTCTTGGCTAGATTGGTTCTTGTTAGAGTCTGAAAGCATGTGTGGTAAGTTCTTCAGGTTGAATCGATTTTGAAGCTATTGAACATGCGTGACAGCGAAAGTCAGGCGCTATGAGAGGTAATGCTCCGTTCTTCTAGTAGAGGGATAGGCTGTTAATAAGACGGACAGCCCCGACGAGTACCCTTTCACTCCTCAGTCATTACTACCTCCGCCTATCCTTCCAGCTCAAGACTATCCAATCATCCTACATCCAGCCTCTACGAAATGCATCAATGTGAATCCATCCATATTAGCGCACTACGTCGACAGTATCGTTCCAGCTATCACTGCAAGTCATCCGCTAAAAGACGACCAGAACTATGGTAGTTGCGCAACACGTGATTTAGAAGCTCTACAAGCAATCAGTCGACGTGTACATTATGGTAAATCCTCTGTCTATATACAACGTTTGTGTTGAATTAAAAGTATCGCAACAGGCATGTTTGTGGCCGAATCTAAATTCCTCTCGGCTCCTTCTTCTTTCATACCGCACATTATCAATCCCAACCCGGAAGCTTTGCTTTCGCTGATAGTGAAACCAGAAGTTGAAGCAGCTTTGCTCGTAAGGTTACGCAAAAAGGCGGAATTGTACGGCGCGGATTGGGATGTGTCTGGTATCGTTATAGCCAGCGAAAAGAGGAAGATTGATGCGGAAGAGGTGGTCAGGCTGTACCGGGACTATCTCATTCCATTGACAAAAGACGTCGAGGTGCGTATTGTAGGCTTGCCTTCACTCGTTGTCTGATGAGGTGTTACAGGTCGACTATCTGTTACGTCGCTTGGAAGGGTTGTCGGAAGCAGAGATCAGCGAACTCAAAACTACCGCTTGACTGGCGATCGAGTACTGCTTGACAGTCGCGCTCGCCAGTCATACTTCTTCTGCGGAACAGATTTCATGACCCAGTGGCTCTTTGATGGACACTAGGCTGTAGCCTGCTTGCATATGTCGCCGTACCCTTTGGTAATTCAAGAAGATTGTCGAGGAAGGTTGCACGGATGATTTGACATGTTGATCCTCGAACGACGAACCTCACCAAGCGACATTGATGAGCACAAGATCCTGTCTAGAAGAGTTCCGCCTGCATACGTCGCTCGACGTTGACTGTAACGATGCGTCGAGTGCGCCGGATTCAGTTTATAGCGCCTTCCGAATTCGCTCATACCAGCTTCAGTCGCACAGAAGCACAAGCGTACGCTCAGGGGCATACCAAACACCTGCCTGGCTGACAGTATATCGCAGCATTCAACGACATGACCTCGAACCAACTCATTGTCCTGGGCGAACTACAAAAAGCAGCTCACGCCCGTGTGCTCAAAGAAGCCGTACAGAAAGCCAAAGAGCTGCAGAAGAGCTTTGATATATCAGATCAAGAGATGCCTGCTTTCGTGGTGGATTGCGCTGTGAGACTTGAGACATGCTGCTCTGTCATAGGCTGACACCAGAACAGACAGTCCATCTAGGCATGCTGGTCATGCCTCACCTTGAACCCAAAGGCTTCTTGCATGCTCAAGCAAACCCAAGTCAAGCTGATGACCGCGATGCAACGGTCGCGCATGCTTTACGTCTCGCGAAACTGTACGAAGCTTTCGGTCTGCCTAAGAGTCGAGTGTGCATCAAGATTCCTTCTACTGTAGCTGGACTGGGTGCTTGTGCTGTACTTGAGAAAGATCATGGTGTTCGGACCTTGGCTACTACTTGTTTCTGTCTTGAACAAGGTCTGGCGGCTGCTGAAGCTGGTTGTCTTTATGTTGCTCCTTATGTCAATCCACTCTGTCTGTCTTTCTTTCTCTAGTCAGCCACTTTCGACTGAACGTTTATATAGCTGTCCATTTCGTTCCGACAGATCACAAGATCTACGCAGATGCGCTGACCGAGATGCCGGGCATTCAAGTTTCTCGTAATATACAAGCAGTCTACGACAAGCAAGGTAGCTCTACCCAAGTTCTAGCTGCGAGGTCCGTCTTCTAAAAGGCAACGTTGTCTTTGGCTCATAAGAATTTTTCCGTAGCTTGGTAACAGCAAACGAAATCATGTCACTTTGCGGTATCCCACATGTCACCCTCTCACCAGCAGCTCTGCAAGTGTTGGCCTTGACGCCGTTCGATCAGCATTATAAAGACCTTCGAGATCGGGCATTGATCAAGGCTGAAGCTACGACTACGAACGAAAGTCTAGAGCAAGCTTTGGACCAAGAGCCTGTCAAGTCATTGCAAGCTGATGCCCTGGCGAGATTTATCAAGGCTGAGAGGGAGTTGGTCGAGATGGCCAGGACTTTGTTGTGAGGAAGAACGCAAGAGCTACGTTCAACGAAGAGAAGCTAAGAGACGCTGTCTTTGCCAGAGATGCATGACATGGTTAATCGGATTTTGGTGAAATGGGTGACGAGCAGACATGGGCTCTTATCAAGGCTTAGCGCGATACTGTCAATAGAACAATCTAATGTAGGCTGCTGTCATGTTGCCTGCATTTGTCATACGAAAGGCTTTGGGGATGAGTCGAAAGAAAGCAATTGCACCATTTCTTGTCCTGCAACCGACAAGATGGAATCTTTGGCTACCTCCATAGCTTCTCTAGCCAGTCAAGTGACCTCTCAAGACAGCCCTAGCACACGACCTGATACCCCTGCGACGTCCGTTGGCTCTTCGAGGAAAACGAGCCGAGCGTATAGATTAGCGACTCAAGTAGTGACTGTCGAGAATCCAGATCCGCAACATCAGGACCAATGGGGCAGTTCCAGCGTGCCCATCTACCAAACGGCCACGTTCAAAGGCATGGGCGGACAGTATGACTATACTCGCAGCGGCAACCCCACTCGAAGTTTTCTTGAGCATCATATCGCAAAGATCTCTGGCTCTCAGCATGCTTTCGCCGTTTCTTCTGGTATGGGCGCATTAGATGTCATCTTTAGGCTGTTGAAACCGGGTGACCATGTCATTGCTGGTGAGCTCAGACTTCGCTTATCAGCCATTCCCGAGTCATGCAAACCGATCAAAATGATAAGGAAATGATCTCTATGGAGGCTCAAACCGACTGCTGGCCTACTTGAAAGAACACAACGGCATCATCGTACATCACATTGATACTACAAAATCAGAAAACCTTGCGCCGTATTTGTCAAAACCGGATTCTCGCGTGGCCATGGTCTTGCTAGAGTCGCCTACGAACCCGCTTCTTCAGATTGCCGACCTTGCTGCTATCTCAGATCTCGTCCATCAACATGTACCTGAAGCTTTAGTCGTAGTCGATAATACTATGATGAGTCCATACCTGCAACGACCGCTTGAACATGGCGCAGACCTTGTATACGACTCTGGCACGAAATACCTCAGTGGACATCATGATTTGATGGCCGGTGTAGTCGTATGTGATCGGGAAGATGTCGCCAAGGTGGGCAAGAATGACAGACCGGTTGATGCTAGCTAACGAAATTACAGCGCATCGCGTTCACCATCAACTCTATTGGCAATGGTCTTGCACCCGTAGATTCCTTCCTACTCCTACGAGGCATCAAAACTCTCGCTCTCCGTCTCGAACAGCAACAACGGTCTGCGATCCGCGTAGCAGAATACCTTCATGCCCTCGGTTTCAAGGTTCACTTCCCAGGTCTTGCATCACATCCAGGCAAAGACATTCATGACCGGCTTGCAAGAGGACCTGGAGCGGTGTTGAGTTTCGTTACCGATGATAAACAACTCAGCGAGCGGATCGTGGCTGCGGCGAGGTTGTGGGGTATTAGTGTCAGCTTTGGTTGCGTCAACAGTTTGATCAGTATGCCTTGTCTGATGTCGTACGTCGTCTGAGCCTGGTCGAAACTCGATCATAGCTCAGCATGATAAATAGGCACGCTTCTATCGACCCGGCTGTTCGAGCTGCTCGTGGACTTCAAGAAGATCTCATCCGTCTCTGCGTTGGAATAGAAGACACGGACGATCTCTTAGACGACCTCGAAGCTGCGTTACTCGAAGCAGGCGCCATCACGCTTTCGGAAGATGGCACACCTTCGCGAACTGGCTCAGAAGCTCAGCAACTCTCTCCAGCTTTCGCTAGTACCTCCCTTTCACCGAATAGCGAGAATCTGCTTGTGTCTGCGCCAGGAAAAGTCATTCTCTTTGGCGAGCACGCTGTTGTGCATGGAGTTGTAAGCCTGGATGTTTGTCGAGAGCCGTCTGGTCTAATGCCTAGATAGACCGCAATAGCTGGCTCAGTCGATCTGCGCTGCTATTGTTTGACAGAAGCAAGGCATGACGAAACCCTCACCCTTCACCTGTCCGACTTTGAACTTTCGCATGACTGGAAGCTTTCTGATCTGCCGCTCGACCATGAATTCACTACACCAGAAAATCAGCCCGATGAAGCCCTGCTACATCGATTAGCGCCTTTCGTCCACGGTCTCGATCACAGAGCGGTGCATGCTGTGCAAGCTTTCCTCTATCTCTACATCAAGATCGCAGATCACAGCAGAAAGTCAGTTGCAACCCTATGCCACTCTGATTTTTGGCTGATCGTGACAGCAGACTCGGCCAAAGCTTTACCATACGGACAGCACTACCTATTTCTGCTGGCCTTGGCTCATCGGCAGCATATTCCGTCTGTGTTGCCTCATCCATTCTTTACACCCATCAACGCATCGCTCTTCCTTCCAAACCTCTCTCAGCCGACCAGGCAGGCCGAAAAGCTCTGCCTTTTGCACAAGCAGATGCCGTCAATTCTTGGGCGTTCTTAGCCGAGAAAATTATCCATGGCAAACCTTCGGGTGTAGATAACTCAGTAGCCAGTCACGGTGGAGCATTATCATTCCAGCGAGCGCTCACGCCCGGAGGAAACGCAAAGATGGAAGGCTTGCATGGATTCAAGAGCCTCAAGTTCTTGTTGACCGATACCAAGATGCCTCGAAATACAAAGACGCTGGTAGCGGGCGTGCAAAAACTGAAGGATGAGCAGCCTGAAATGGTTCAAGGCGTACTGGATGCGATACAGTCTATTTCGGATGAGGCCAAGCGATGTTTGCTTGATACCGACATGCCGAGGCAGAAGCAGGTCGCCACTCTAGAGGTGCGCTTGAGCTTATGCCAAATGACACAGTACTGACATATATATACAGGCATTGATAGAGGAGAACAGCGCACATCTCGACACCCTGCAAGTTTCGCATCCTTCGCTCGAGACTATCAGAGTCAAAACCGCTGCTGCGCCGTATAACCTGAAGACGAAGCTCACTGGCGCTGGAGGTGGAGGATGTGCTGTGACACTCATTCCCGATGGTCAGTTTGCCAAGAGCTCTGCTTGATTTAGCTAACTCTTCTTTAGGCTTTTCACCCTCCAAACTCGCGGATCTCAAGCGCGAACTCATATTTGCTGGTTTCACCTGTTATGAAACTCTCGTCGGAGGATCAGGCTTTGGTGTTCATCTCGGCGCTCCTGCTTCATCTCAGCGGGAGGCAGCAGAAGGAGGAAGTGAAGTTCAGGTCGTGCCAGATCGCATGCGATTCGTGCATTCTACTGGCGCTGAGCTGCAAGGATGGGCAGAGACGCAGGGTGATTGGCTGTACGTATAGTACATTTGAGGTCTTGTACAATATTTTCAGTTCGTCTCTCTTTTTGTCGCCCCGAACGTCGATGTTCAACGATAGTCACCTCGGTCGCTTGTATCAATCATGCAGCTGGCAAGACTTTAATTGCTTCTCGACTGATGCCGAAGCTTGTCGACAACATGTTGTCGCCTTCAAGTTCTTGTTATGAACAAATGTACGCATGCTTGAAGCATCTACAGAGCGACAAGGATGCCAAGTAGATCGCCCTCTTCCGCGCTTTGGGGATTTGTGCTTGTGAATAGTGATTTCATGTGGATCCCGCTCAATTACATTCGTCTGGATTTGTTTCCTTTCAAGCTACACCCAACTCCAACTTGAGCTGATCAAGCTCGTCTAAGCCATCTTCTGCGCAGGACACCTTGATTGAATGAGAGAAATCAAGAATCTTAATCTGGCAAGTAGCGGAATCGATCACTACGTTTCTAGGTTCCACGTCGCCATGAAGAATACAGTGAGCGTGTATCGCTTGCAGATGCTTGCAGACTTGCTGGCTGTCAAATTCATGAGTATGAACACCTGCACCTAGCTGCTGGTCACTCACGCATACTCGTAAGAAAGCTCCTTCCACTTGCCCAATGGACGGCCAGCATATTCCGTAACCAGAACCGACAGCCCATCACCCTCAAAAATTCCATAACACCTAGGTACAGCCGTATCAAACAGCTCTTTGAGATCAGAGTAGATCCTCGCTTCTGCTTCCAGCATGTCCCCGCCTTGATACCCTGCATTAGCGACTTTTGCGACCACTCTGACTCCATCCAAATCAGCCAAGAATGCACTCGCGTATAATGAAGTGTTTAGTCTTTCGCCAATAACGAGCTGAGTCCAGGTACGGTGCTGTAGATCATCCGGGCAGCGTGGATGTAAGAGGTAACGATCGGGAGGTTGGTATTCATCGACAGGTCTGAAACTCAACGAGAGCATCTGTTAGGCGCTATCAGCTTGAGGCAAGCTAAGCTAGACGAAGCACGAACGTCTGCAAACAGTATTCCAGAATCATTCGTTGCTGTTCTCCACCTGCCTCTGTCCTGCGGCTGCTGATCGTTCTGTTGGTTGTCAGAGTGGTTGGCTAGCGATTGGCTATTCGATTGGGAAGTAGAAGCGAAGACGGTGCGATTCGTCATTACCGGATCTGCGATAGCCCACTGCGTGCTCGATTCGACGAGACTTGCTGGAATCTGCAGCTCGAAAGGTAGACTTCCACTCAGTAGATCAGCCGCTAATATTGTGGAGAGGAGGACCTGGGGTAAAGGGTATTGCTGATCTGCGACAGAGATAAATTCGGTGAGGAAGATGGTATGACTGCCATTTGCAGATGTGTGTGCTTGTAAAATGCAGTATTGCTTGGCGTCCGTCAAAAAGGCGAAGGGAAGCTTCTGATCAAGCATCAAGCAGACGAGCTTGATCAGTATCGAATACGCGCCACTTTCCCTAAAAAGCTTGCTGTTGTCCTTGGTCCAGTCGAAGCGCACATGCATGTTGGAGAGAGCGTGCTGATGCGTGCTCAAAACAAGGCTAGTCTTATCTTCTACCAACAGTTTGAGGTCGTGGATGCCATCAAGTATGACTATATCTGGTATAATCCCCAGAGATGAGCTCCCACTTTCCTGTGACTTGACTACCCAATGTTCGGCAGCTGGTCGGAGGGCGTGCGTGATGTCGAGGCAAAGCTCGACTTGTGGCCTCACCACATCATCGACCGAGCTTTCCCGCGTCTGCATCTGAGCGCGTAAGACCTTGTGCGAGTTCTTGTAGGCCACCGTTGCGTCGTCTGTGACTTCTTCAAGCATGTTGGAGTCTTCCTTGCATAGTTTGTGAAGGTAGGACATGAGACGGTTTGGGATATTGTGGTCTTGTCCGACGCCGGCTGGCCGCAAGTGAGCTTGATGCAATAGACTGACATTGGTGAAAGGGGCTGTCTTGTTGGAAGTCGGCGGGAAGGTTGGGTCTAGTCTCTGCTCTTGTGTGACCAGATTCGGAATCCATTCAGCGAAAGTAGGCATGTTGTGTGGGTATAGCGAGACGCTGCAGTGGTATCATCAACGCGGGTATTTATAGCTGCTGATCACTTTGAGGGGCCTAATTGTTTCTTGCAAGCGTTTAAGAAAAGGGAAGGTTGACACAGATCCACGATATCCTGCTTCTCGGAGCGCCACGAGCACTTGATTGGTGTACCAGGGTCTTGTTCTACAGTACACCCAGAGACTAGACTGGTTGATTTCGTACAAGACCAGCCGCAAGCGTCAGGCGCATCGCATTTTGTGTCGCGCGTTGCTTCCTCTTGCTCTCTTCTTCTCGTACGATCGTTTTCAAGATGTCTTCTATGACTTCGGCTGGCTACAACAGCTTGGACCGCTTCCCATGTACCTTATAGCCATGCGTTGCTACGCTCGAAGCCTGTTTCAGAATCCAGGCGAAACTTCTGAAGGGGCAGCGTAATGCGCTGTGTTGATTCCTTTCTTGCTCTCATGCAATAGCCGTCTCTGTATACCTAATCTACGCATACCTGCTGGTCTATTATGCTGTCCAAATACACTCCCACTCATTTCATGTCTCTTCAACAAATACGCTCGTTTCTATACTCGATACTCCTTGTGCTTTCTGTTATAACATGGGCTGTTGGCATCGCAACAGTTGTTCAGGTGGATGCGGCTATCAAAGAACACAGTGAGCTTGCTCGTAGGGCATGAGGGCCTCGCTCACTAGGCTGCAGCCTACTCGACTGGTGGCTATGTACCGTCTACTGCCTGTGTGCTGTTCACATCAATCTTTGCAGCATTCATAAGCTTGTACTAGTAAGTTCCGAACGCTCAAAATCAAGCTTTGACTGATAAGATGTCAACCAGTCTGGCTGAGAGCCTCGACAAGATACGTTGCAAAAAGCTAGACCTCTGGCCGATCGAAGTCACTTTCCAGCTCGTCATATTCGCCCTCTCTTTCGCTGGTTCTGTCGCGCTGGCTGTCGATTTCACTCCGACCGAGCTGTTAGAATGCTCAGATGTCCACTTGTGTCAAGTAAGCTGATTGTCTAGTTGATCTATCGTCACTGATAGTTGTGTACAGGTGCTTTCCGCGACTTCAGCTTTCAGCTGGTTCAGTTGGGTCGCAGCCAGCACTTTGATCGCTGCTTCCATCTATGTGATTTGGTCAAAGCGGGTCGAAGGAGGATCTCTGCGCTGGTCAATCACGACACGGGAGCTGCTGGAACAGCATGTAGAGGAGAGAGAGCAGGAAAGGAAGGAAGAGCACCATCATCCAACACCTGTTTGGTTGATGCATCAGAAGACACCGAGCTCGAATTTCTTGTCTCGTCAACATCTGCGCAATAGATCTGTATCACTGGCAGGCTAGGGAGCAATGCATGTAGGCTTGTCGCTTGTACTATAATTCGGCCTCGACTTTCGATTTGTGTCTTGCCTCTTCGTCCGCATTTGGCGATATACCAAGATGTTGACTCTGCCTGGCTTTACTATGCTCGCAAGGTACATTAAGACAGCCAGTCTGTTCTGCGCTCTCGGATCGTCTCGCTGTCGCCCAATTTGGCAACTTGGAGCTCAGCCATTCGTGACCTGCCAGCCTTCAGATAGTCTTTGCTCTGTGCTGTCTGCAGCCTTTCTTGTCTTCATTCACACCTGCTTTGTATCGAGCAAGCATAACCTTGATACCACACACTCAGCTTGACCGATTTCAAATTCCTCGACGACCAGACTTGGCTCACGCTGCGCGTTGAAGCCTTGGTCTTGCATTCGTCCTACTCTCCTTCATCAGCGACCTCACAAACACTGTTAGCAAAGCTAGTCAATTGTACGGGATTTCAGGAAGACCTGTCACGTAAGCTGCACTCGTTGTGGAAGCACGAGATAAGAACTGACCCCTTGAACAGATCATGGCCACTGCCTACTCACGTCACAGCACTTCTCTAGCCGACGAGAACGCCAAACTTCGAGCTCTAGTACACACAATGGGCAAGGGCAACATGCCAGATTCACCTCCAGCAACGGAAAAGTCCCTCAGCGAACCCTCATCGCCTTGCCCTTCTTCTGACTCGCTACCGTTCACATCCATCGCAGAATCAGACGACCTGAGTCCTCTCAATCTCGGTCTATCCTCTTTGGCTTCAGAGGGAGACTCTGCGATGCAGGCCGTCATAGCGCTCTTTCAACAACAGATGGCAGCTCAGGCAGCTGCTCAAGATCAACTGCTATCACAACTCGGAGAACTCAGAGCCTCTCATGCCAATCTACAAGCGGCCACTTCCGACGTCAATGACGAACTCACCATTTTGCGGAATACGGCAGATCAGCTGGCTGATCAAGTTGAACAAGAGCGCAAGCGGAGAGAAGCAGCCGAGGCGGAGAAAGTGGCAGAAGCAGAAAAGGTTGCCAAACTTAGGCAAACAATGGAAGAAAGCCGGAGAGCTATTATGCGATTACAAGAGGAGGCGGCGAACAAACGTAACAACGACAGTCGACGCGGCTCTTTACCTACCATCTCGCAATCAGTAGCTTCGGATAACCGACGGTCAAGCATGCAGCTATCTCGCCGAGTCTCGCTTGTCAGCCCCGATAGACGGAGAGGATCAGAATCGGGAGTTGGTCTAGGTCTAGAGGGCGTGATGATGGAAGCCTCTACACTCGCTGGCAACCGCAGATCATCTGTCGCAGCCATTGGCACTCGATCTCGACTAAGCTCTGCAGTTGATGAAGAGGCACGCTCTGGGCTGAAGAACATGGTTCTCGCTTCAGACAAGGAGAGCGTCTCGCCAGACGAAAATGACTTTGGCTCCCTTAACAAACCAACAAGAGCTAGCCTGATCTCGACAGCCATCAAGGAAGACGAGCATGGGGTATCTCCGATCAGACGAGCCAGCATACGTTCCAGCTATCGCACCTCTGTCGACCTTGGCTCCTTCAAATCACCGCTTACTCGACCACCTAGTCGCTCATCGCTACCTGACGTTCACGTCGCTCAGGATGCATCCGAAGTGGCCCTTCTGAAAGCTCAGCTGGCGGCTATGCAGAACAGGCTGACACTGGCTCAAGAAGCAAAAGAAGCTAGCGATACCTGCCTGTCTGCACTAAAAGACTTTATCGCCCTACCAAAACTCTCTCCATCGGTCTCGTCCGCAATGAAGCTGCCCCCTATGCCGACTGACGATATACCGGATGAGGATATCGCACCTGTATCTCGCCGAGCAAGCATGTGGCGATTGCCAGGCTTTGGAGTCACTGCGGCTCCCGCGGAACCAGCAAGAGTCGCTCCACCTCGCTCGCAATCTCTGGCTGTCGCAAGTACCAGCAAAGCAGATGACTCAAGTACGCTTACTGCTTTTAGCGGCTGGTCCGTCAGAAGGAGAGCATCGGCAAACTCGATGAAGGAGAAGCGAGCCTCACTTTCTGCGCCGACTGAAGATCTTCCACTCCCATCTACCTTTGACGGCTTCTCGTTCCAATCCCGAGCGCGCAACCCAGCTCTTGATGACTCGCCAGCCTCTCCAGGTCGTGGTCCACTATCAGTCAGCTCCAGCGAGAGCTCCAGTCCTCCTTGGTCAATGAAGGTTCAGTGTTAATTTGGGGGTTATGCATAGGGTGTCGAGTGCGATTGTACCAGGTGTGATGCGAGATGACTATGACTTCCCAGCTATCCTGTTTCTGAGCATGCCCAGACCCATCCTACTTGCTTGACCGACAGTAGCGAGACCCTGTGCTGCACCTTGTACACCACCAGCCCATAATTGGTTCAGACCACCTTGACCCTCTTTCGCCCCTGCCTGTGCCATAAACAGGTTCTTCAAACCACTCCATTCATTAATCACTTCCATCCCAGTGCTTCTCGCCCAAACAATCGGTCCTTCTTCCCTTGAGAACAGCTTGTGCAACTTATCCGTCGCGCTGAGCATTTTATGATTCTCGCTATAGCGTTCTTTAGGGTAGCTAGCGAGGGAAGTGGGATGACCTAAATCACCACCAACAATCGCCGCAGTGTGCAGTGAATCCCTGAGTGATTTAACGTCTGATAAACCCGTGTTGAGTCCTTGACCTGCTAGAGGGTGCATAGTGTGTGCTGCGTCCCCTATCAGGACTGTTCGGTTTGGTGTTTCGATACCGGCTGGGGGTTGACCAATGTAGGAAATGGCATGACTGAATCGAAGAGGGAAGGAAGCGACTGATTTTGGTTGGATGGAAGTGATGCGCGGTGGGACGAGGAAGGAAGTTTCGGATGGTAAAGTAGGTGAGACGGTATGTGAAGATCGCCAGCGGATGGTGGAGATGATTTCGTCAATGTGAGCTCCGGCTGTGATCAAGCCTGTTACGAGTTCGAGTGAGTGGTAAGGTAATCGGAAAGCGGCATTGACGAGTTCAGCTAGGACTGCAGGGTCGAGCTTCTTCAAGGCGCTTGCTATGTCTGGCTTCGTTGACCAAACTAGGGAAGCTTTCGTGTCGCTCAGCTGACGTAGCAGAGTGAGATAAAGCTAGAGACGAGTATGGATGTACTTACGGGCAGGAACGCTATCGGGCCGGTAGGCAAGAACCGCTGAAAGGCTGTAAAGTTGTCTATGCTAGGCGCCAGATCCAAAGTAGCAACCAGACCAGTCGCGTCATACGCCCAGCCGAACGACTCTATCGCAGCGTATTTCCTCACTGGCGAGTTGAAGCCATCTGCGCCGACGAGTAATCTAGCTCGTAATTTCCTGCCGTTGTCCAGCGAGACGATAGGCCAACCACCTTGATCTATTGATTCTGCTTGGATGCTTTCTACTTTGGTCTTTGATAGTAATTCGACTTGATGTGAATCGAGGTGTTTGATCAAAGCGCGTTGAAGGTTCAGGTTCTCGGTCAGCCAAGCCATTGCTGGTCCATCTGCTGGATCGGCTAATGGATCATAAGGTGTATCGGCTATGTCGTGTATGTTGAATTCGAGCTTTGCGTCTGATAGTCCGTCCCATACCTAAGATGGATGAGCAACGATCTTGCAAGCAGGGAAGGTACTGACTCGCATTTCTTGGATTCCCCTAACACGAGCCTGGTCTACATGCTGCCATACGCCGATCTCTGTGACAGCCTGAGCCTCCCAACACAGATAGCTGATTGAACGACTACTCACCCTCCAACAATGCCTTTGACTGGTTCGTGATCGAGCTGACCCTGTTGGAATATTCTGTTTCCCCTAAACTCCAATGTCGACTGCTGTCCAGATCACTTGCTTCCAACAAAGTAATTTTGTGATTCTTCGAAATGACCGGATTGGCAGCTGTATTACATCGCATTAGCCTCGCTATGCACCTGACTGAGTACTACGAGGACTGACAGAGAGAAGCGGCTAGAGCCAGACCCGCTATACCTCCTCCTACAATGACTACATCGTGCTCTTCCACTTTTTGCAACACTGGTTCAGGTTTCGCAGTCGCATTCCACCAAAAAGCTCGATGCTCTGCTTTTTTAGCTCCTCGAGCTAATTGAGCACATCTACGACATGTAGAAATCATTGGCAAGTCTTGGGCCGTTCAGAGGCAAGAGGCGCGTCATTTCCGACTTCGCGTTGATTCGGCAAAGCGAAATCAAAACAAAGCTCTTCCTCGTACTACCATAGCATCTCCAACATGTCCTCTCAACAGACTCTTCCCTTTGCCCCCTCTAGCAGCTCACAACAAGCATCAACCAGCGCTGCACCAGATAAAACAGTCAAAAAGCCACGTACTTCTAAAGCGAAGGAGGAATTCGATCCGACCGCTGGTATTTATGATGTGCGTCTTTGATCTGTTTTGCGAGACGACGCGTCTGATAGAGAAGGTAGAGACTGTAACATGATTCGACGAAAGATTCGCGCGTATTTGGCAGAGGGTGCGTTTTTTGCTTTGGAGATAGAGAGATATCACTAAGACGTTGGTGTAGGTAACAAGGTCACTCAATTCTTGAGGGATATTGGAGGAGTGAATAGCAATTCGTATGTTTGATTATTCTGATGTGATTTGCTTGAGCTGAATGATTCGCTTAGGTATGGACGCTTCGTGAGTGTATGAGCCATCTTGATCCTTGCAGCTAGCTGAACCATCTCCGCAGATGAACGCAAAAGGCGCTGATGCGGTAAGTCATTCAATTTCAAAGATAATAAACAAACCTGACGCTTTTAACAGGGACAAGAGAATGGGACTTATAGCGGAGCTTATTACTTTTTCGAGAAGAAGCGTATAGCGGAAGGAAAGCCTGTATGTGTTTTCAGGCTGCTATTCGATGGGTAGAATGACTGATTTTCGCTTGATTCTGCTTAGAACAGCAAAGGACGTCTAGCGAACGAAGCTGCCTGGATCCAAGGTCATGACACAGGTCGAGAGAGTAGGGGTCTTTGGATCTGCGCTCGCTGAGCAGTGAGAAGGCTCAATCTCGCTTGGATGGGAATGACGAGGGAGACCGATTGTCCATATTTTCGAAGCATAGGCGTATCTTTACTGGACGGCGTTCCAACTTGACGACTTTGCTGTGAATTGCTGACTGATGCATGTCGTCGATCATTTCTGAAAGTATATCTTGAACTTGAACTGCGACTACCTCTCAAGATGGCTATTGAAACACAGAACAAAGAACATAAGGCTGTCCCTCTTCCACCTGGTATGGTGCTAGGCCCAGATGGCAAACCATGCAAGGTGAGGCTCGATCAAAAGCATTGTAGTGTCATGACTGATATCCACTGCAGGCCTGCAACGCTGGTGCAAGTTTCAAAGCCTGGTCTCAGATGCAGAAGGGAGCAACGACTACACCGAAAAAGATTATCGAACAAGTCAGAGATCTCAAAGAATGCCCAGCAGACGTCGAAAGGCTCGGTCGACATACTTGGACTTTTTTGCACACTACAGCTGCTTATTACCCTACTAAACCCAACGAAGGGCAGAAATCATCCATGCTTTCCCTTTTGAAATCTTTGCCTGTGCTGTATCCGTGTTCTTCGTGTGCGAGCGAATTGAAAGAAGAAATGAAGCGCGATCCGCCTGAACCTGCGATTGCTGATAGGGGTAGCTTGAGCTTGTGGATGTGCAGGATACACAACGAGGTCAATCGGAGGCTGAGCAAGGAGGAGTTTGATTGTAGTAAAGTGGATGAGAGATGGAAGGATGGGCCTTCTGACGGGCGATGTGATTGATTGTGAGAGTGGCTTTCATTACTCAACTGGTTGGAGGCTGAGTAGGTACTGTAAACAGGGCTGCGCCGACTGATGACCAAGCACCGCTTTCCAAGTCACGCGGACGTCTAGCACCGCTTTTATGCACCGCTTTCTGACTTTTGCACTACTACTTCCGAACGTTCCGTCTGTCTTTTGTGCGGCGCTTTATTATATTCAAAGACCAGCTGACTGCGACGGTGCACTGCCCATCAAAGGCGCGGACGATGAAAATTGATTAGCTGGGCTATGAAAGGCGTCTAAATGGCTTCCATCCTCTTTTCCGACTCTTGAACCTACATCCACAACCAAATGTCTCGAAGCCGAAGCAAGACCATCTCCCAGCGCGCTTCTTCGCCAGCATCTATCAACACTGGTTTCCTACCCGACATGACAGTCTTTAGCATGCCGACGCAACAAACTACAGTCGTCCCGTCTACTCTTCTTCCTCCTTCACCTGAACTATGCATGTTGCCCATGTCGGAAGACATTAGTCATCTTCGCCGCGCGCCTCAGCCCATCATATGCGACGGTCATGAAGACACAGCTTGGGAAGATGGACAATTGTATGTTGATCCCTCACTTCGCCCTGGTGCATGTCTGACACGTTGTACAGATTCAAATCAGACAAGACCCAATTTCAGTCGCTGCTCCCACTCGCTCGACAAGGTCACAAACGTCGTCGCTCAGTAGACATTCACGATCCTTTGCATGGCGCGCAACTGGTACCGCATTGCAGTAGGAAATCAGCAGCTGAAAGAAGGGAGGAAGGTTATAGCAGACCTGTGATTGCAAATGGGGAGATGAGCGCTACTGAAGCTGCTAGAATGAAGGAAATGGCTTCGAAGCGGAACAGGAGGAGTGAGGTGCAAGAGGGCAGACCGAAAGTCGTTTTGGGTAGCAGGCAGTGAGATGTTCAAGGCAAGCGAATCAAAAGGGGATCCTTTGGGGAAGGGACAGATGATCGATGAGTGGTGTAGCTGGTATCTGGGAGCTTGTTGCAATCCGAGTCGTCTTTTGTGCCACTCTCATGTCTCTTTCATTCGGCAAAATCAACAAAGGTTAGACTTAGAGTTCGTAGTCAACAACGAATACGTCGACAAGCCAGCGCACGCGCAAGACAGCTGCAGAGACTTCTGGACGTGAATTCGCCATACCGAGTATACCATCTGCTCTGCTCTGAGCAAAAAGCGGCCCAAGCTTCTTGTCGTTTCGGAGGCATGTCAACTTAGACCTTTGGGAAAGCAATCAAGAGCATTTGCTTAGAACAGAACACTACAAGAGCAACAGCAATGAATTCCTCGACGTCGAATGGAAAGCCTGTCATTAGGCATCATTCCAGCTTTACAGGTCAGTCTTCCGCTCGCGCTCGTTTCTACGTTGTCGTCAACTGGGCTGTCGCTTCTGGTGCGCATGGGTCAGATGAGCTCTAGCTCGTGCTCGAGCTGCCTTGAAGCTTGTCGCTATGACTTGCATCGCACCTTGTCATGCAGCGCGAAATAAGCTTTCTCATCACGAAGCTTGCCATTACGACAGAGGACAGTAGCTGATTGCTTCTGTCTCTATTTCTTCCTATATTCCCTTGCTATCTGGCAACAACGCATCTCTATATGACTACACGTCAACTCCTATGCTACGCGGTGGAGAACAGGCGGCGGAGCACAACCGATAGGCAAGAGCAAGCGACTGTCAGGCGTCCAATACAGTGCTAAAAGTCCACCGACGTCACCTGTAGCGCCTAAAGCGGAAGATACCTCTCATCATCCTGCGTATACCGCTTTCAGCTCCAGCACGCCAAAGAAGAAGCCTTCGCTCAATGGTCTAGGCAGTACTTCTCCGCCTATTGCACCATCTAGTCAGTTCAGACGCAATCCGGCTAGTCCTTCTCAAAGCTATTCCAGCACTCTTCTGCCGCAACGACCAGCACCAGTCCCACCTGGTGCAGCCTCACCGCCTCAACCTGGTCCTTCTGGATCCTACTTTACTCAAGAACCGAATGGCTACTCTTCAGATTTCGTCCTTCCCGACCTTGGTCTCGATACTTCAGCGCCGGCCGCTACCAAAAGGCGAAGTCTACAGAGTGGTGTTAAGCCCCAGAGAAGCTCGTATATTGCTGGCTCGAGGCCTCCTTTCTGTACAAATAATTCAAACATGTCTAGCCCAACTTCACCAGCTTCCGCTACGAAATTGTCCAAGCGTCGGCCGAGCAACCCTCCTTCTCCTGCTACTTGGGGCGTCCCTCCTGCCACCTATTCGCAGCTGCATCAAGAACCAACTACATTGGGCGCTCCTTGGGATCTAGTTACAGATGAAGTACCTTCGCCAAGCGGTCTAGATTCCGTTTATGCTTCACAAAACACCTCTGGCGGCAGCAAGAAAATCCGCAAACCTTCCGCTTCTGCTCCTCCTCCTACAAGATCTCACGCATCACCAAAAGCACCTAATCGACCTCAAGTCCCAGTTTCGCTCCTGCATGATCCAGATACAGCCGCTGCAGCTTCCTATGCAGCTTATGACGGCTTACCTGCTCCAGCACCATTACACGAACATCTTCCGCCTATGAACTTTGACTCGCCTACCTCTAGTGCAGTGTATTCTCAAACTCAAACTTCACCGACTTCGGATCCGAGGAATAGAAGTGCTAGTGATCCTCCGGAAGTGGAAGGTGGTGGTAGTAGTAGCACAAGCTCGAGTACGAGACCAAGCACTTCGAGGCGGAAAACGAATGAAAGCAGGAATAGCGGGATCAAAGGTGTTTGGGGTAGTCTGTTGGGCGGCATGTCAGGTAAATTCATCAATCCGGAGTCCCGGTACGAGTGCTCATTCCGGACATTCGCTTCGTGCAGATCTATTGTCTGAGCGAAAGCGCATGGACATTTCGACACCTTATGATCCAGTACATCTGACACATGTTGGCTTCAATGCTGATACGGGTGAATACTCGGTACGTCCTGATCTCATGCATGTGTTTGGACATTTGGTGAGTCTTTGGTGTGCAGGGTTTACCGAAACAATGGCAACAAATGCTTTCAGATTCTGGTATTACCGATCAGGAGCAAGCTGCGCATCCTCAGGCAGTGGTGGATATTGTCGCCTTCTACCAGGTGCGTCTCTGCCTTCATCATATACGTAATACACAAACTGATAGCTGTTCAGGATGCCACGAAACACGACGGCTCAAGACCAGGCGCAGCAGACGATTCGGTATGGCAAAAGTTCGGCGGACAAGAGCAAGAACGCTGGGCACCTCCTCGACCTGCACCTCCGCCGCCCAGCGGTCGTCGGTCACCTTCTTATGACCCAAGCGGTACTTGGTCGCCTACAGGCTCCTCCCTTGACGGACCGCGGGTACAAGCACCTGCGTTTCAAGCACAAGTTGCTCCGCCTGTACCGAAGAAGGAGAAACTATCTCGCGCACCGAGCAATTCTGCACAAAAATCAGCTGGAAGCAGTGCAAGCTCGTCACTTGCTGCTCTGCAACCGACTAGACCGCCTCCACTGCCGCCTTCTGCTGATGTTTCTCCATCGACAAATGATGCTTCTGTCCCGATACCGCGGAAATCAAAGACCAAGATGAAGGATGCAGAAGTGATAGAGAGACTGAAGGAGATTTGCACCGATGCGGACCCGACCAAGCTTTATCGCAGTCTGGTCAAGATTGGTCAAGGGTGCGCTTCCAATTGACCAGCACCACATTCGTGCTGAGTTAGAATCGGTTGCGTACAGTGCCTCTGGCGGTGTTTATACAGCATATCAAGTCGGGACCAATCTATCTGTCGCTATCAAGCAAATGAAGTTGGCAGACCAGCCCAAAAAGGTGTGTCCCGTCTTACACAAATTGCTCACTGCTTGATGTCTATCTGCAGGACCTCATCATCAACGAAATCATCGTCATGAGAGAAGCTCGTCACAAGAACATAGTCAACTTCATCGATAGCTTTTTGGTAAAAGCTGATCTTTGGGTCGTCATGGAGTACATGGAAGGCGGCAGTTTGTGCGTGGCGGCGAAGTATAAGCTACTTTAGCTTATCTCTTTTCCTGCCCGCACAGAACGGAGGTCGTTACTGCCAACCTCATGTCAGAAGGTCAAATATCGGCCGTAGCGAAAGAAGTAACGGAAGGTCTGCTCCATCTACACACTCATGGTGTCATTCACCGGGATATCAAGTCCGACAACGTGCTACTGAGTGTGGATGGAGACATCAAGCTTAGTACGTGTAATTTGATCATTAATTATACCTGCTAATCGTGCCATGTAGCTGACTTTGGATTCTGTGCCCAAATCAATGACTCCCAATCAAAGAGAAATACAATGGTTGGTACTCCCTACTGGTCAGCCTCCCAAAAAATCATCTCTTCCTCTGCTGACATGTAACGTAGGATGGCGCCTGAAGTCGTTGGCCGTAAAGAGTATGGCTCGAAAGTGGTCAGTGCTATGAGACGATCGTCCGGGTCTGTCTGACCATTAGCTGCAGGATATTTGGTCTCTTGGCAGTGCGTACGATGCTTGCTGACTCCTGACAACAACTCAGATTGTCTTTCGCTTTCGTGCAGTCCTGTGCATCGAGATGGTGGAGGGAGAGCCTCCTTATCTATCTGAGAATCCGTTGCGGGCTCTCTTTCTGATTGCAACACATGGCACGCCAACAATTCAAGAGCCAGAGAAGCTGTCACCCATTTTCAGGGATTTCTTGGCTGTCAGTCTATCGGTTGATGTAGCTCGAAGACCAGATTCCGCTCAGCTATTGAAGGTACGTTGGGATCAGATGCAGTTCTTCTCGAGTAATGACCTGAACGCTTATGAACACAGCACCAATTCTTCAAGCTGGCTGAACCTCTCACTTCACTCAAACCATTAATCAAAGCAGCGCGAACCAAGAAGACGGCTTCCTGATTCGCTCAAGGTGTAACTGGAGGGAACATGCGTGTGTTATATTACTTGGAAATGCGCAAATTTTTCAATGGTCCATGTTACAACGATTCTGATGTCCCTTCTATCTCCCTGCTTGCTCACTTGTAGGAAATGATAGCTCGCTGATATAGACGGGAGTCTGAAGTGTTTTTTGATCTCCCGATTGCTCCGTTTCCCTTCTATCGTGCAAGCGATAAGAAGGAAGCAGGCTCAAGTGTCCGAAGACAGCCTGCATCAATGGTTTCTTTTCGTTCAAACGTTCTGAAGATAGAGATGAAGAAAAATTGTTCATGCGTGGAATTTGCAACAGAGACCAGTTGTAACAGACGGCAGGATTGAAGGCTCGAAAGTAGCGCGAATCTTACAGTCTCTCGAGATACACGCACTGCTAGATGATGCACAGGATCTGAAGGGAGGTCTCGGTTGGAGAGCAACCCTTCGCTCGCCCAAATATCACAAGTCAATGGCAACGCTATCCAAACGCCAGGCAATAGATCAAGCCTATCTCGCCCGATTCCTCGCTCAACGAGCCAAGAACCCAAACGCGCCATCGCCCTTTTTACCGTACAAACCACCCAACGCGAAATCGTCACAGCGACCTCGAATAGGCATCAGACATTGGAAGCGTTTATTTCTAGCTAGTAATTTCGGTCAAGGCTTACCATTGGGTCCAAGAGGTCATGCGGAAAAGCTGATAGAGAGGGAAAGCAAGAGGAAAGCTTCTGTAGTGGAAGAGTCGAAATTGATGGGATTGGCATGGCAGCATTGGCCTCCTGCTCGATCTAGTACACCGAACCAGCAGGATCAAGGAGGATTAGAGGAAAGAAACAGTTATTTGAAAGCTAGAGGACCGTACAAAGGGCGAAACATGGCAAAAGCGTTCAAGGGTCATAAATGGGAGACGGCAAAGTCAGAGAGGCTGCAGGAGATTACCAACAGGCTGGAAAAGATGCCTGAGAGGATAGCCGAGTGGAAAAAGGTCCGTATGCTGTCGTTTGATCGATGTGAGCTGATATGTTTGACAGACAAAAGTGGAAGCTTCGGCGAAGAAGAGGCCTACATTGCCATTCTGAAGAAGTAGGTGGGCTGTATTCTGTATAATATTTTGCGTCCATCGCATGTTTCACTATCCCCGCCGTCTCTTCTTCCTTTGGGACTCAGCTTGCATTCTGATGTGCCCGCTCTTCGCTCCCTGTGATCTGTCGCCTTTGCCGTCGCCTGCCATTCTTTCTGTTGTTCCCTGCCTGCAGTCAAAGCCGTAGATGCTTAGCTGCCTAGCTTCAAAAAGCTTTCAAGTTTGCCTTCCTGGTAGTCCGTTCAACACGTTAAAAGGCTAATAGCATTCGAAACTTACAACTCATCCTCCTGTAAAACGAGGGCCTCTAAATCTCCTTGGACCCGCTTTAGTGCTTGCAAGCTTCGTTCAGTATCGACTCTGTTGTCGCTCAGGGCAAATGATACACCAACCGCTGACAAGCGTAGAGGACATGCCTTTGAATAATCTCCTTGATAATCACCTCCCTCTCTTCGTGCTTTGCGTTGCGTTGCGCTTTGACCCTTTGTAAGTGTTCTGAGCTAATTTGCCGCTTCTGCTGTTCAATGATGGATACTATTCGGTACAAATGTGAGTCCATGTCTGACGAATTTCAGTATGACGCAGACCTACAGGGCAATAGCTGCAGCAAAAGAGGCATGTCAGTATGTGCTCGTGAGCGTTATTAACGATTAGACAGACTGATGGTTGTCCTTTGGTGATAGCAACAACGCTTTCGCTGCTCGAAGAATCGCAAGAGAGACAGGTAAGGCAAGCGACAGAGAGCGAGAGGGAGTTGAAGTCGTCAAAGACATTCTCAACAGTTGGGCGCGATGAGGCGGAGGGTGCTGGCGACATGTATTATCGAAGCTTCATGAAGTGCTAGAGTACTACTGCGGTGATAGCTTCATCGAAGTCTGGAGCGAAATGCATCGTTTGTTATTGTTTTGTGCTCATCTCGTAATCAACAATCACGTAATGCAGAGAGCGCGCTAGCACGCACGATTCATGCTTGTAAGCCGACTAGGCGCTTTGCGTCCGACAACGAGTTTATGTCGCTGGCAGAGCGCTCTTGAGATGGAGAGCAAGAAGTCGATCATTCGTAGACACTGAGGTTGATGCCGATGATCCTGATCAATATCCAATCGTCAACTATACCGATGCAGGCACGATAGAGTACCTGCGAATGCGAAATGTAGTTCTGCGCTCGACTTGTCTACAAACCCGAATCCAATTCACAAGCTCTAGCACGTATACAAGATTTACTATACCACATCTTCAGCTTGATCATTCAGCTGTCTTTTCTGTTGCTTCTCCGTATCTCTTCTCGCGCGCTGTTCGGCCAAAGTCATGACCTTTCGATCAACTTCATCCTACACCTAGAACTCACTTTGGTAGACTGTCACGCCGCAATAGGCGACCTCATAGGACTTCCCACACCCGGCGACAAAGCCAAATTCTCCTTTCGTTGCCCTTCGACTGGCGCTCGCAAACTGTCTTCCCTCTTCCCTTCGTCTTCCTGCTGAGACAGTGCGACGAGCTTATCTTGCGCCCGATTGACCTTCTCTTGTTCTTCCAATTCAGTACGCCATTGTCTTAAACGTTTCTAAAGGGTCGCAAATAAGGATCACCATTTTGAAAGGTATCACATGAAAGTCGGCGAACCTTTGTATAGCTGATTAATTCACCTGCGTCGGACACATGAGCATGCGTACACATAATATGGAGAAGAGGGGAGGAGCATACGTCTGTATTCCACCAGAGCGGACTTTAACGCAATTTCATCAACTTCCTCGTCCTCGTCTTCGATCTTCAACTGTTCCAATTCGGATTTGAGCACCTCAGGCGACATGGCGTCTGTAGTCATGCTTGAATACGCAGGTGAAGCGGTGCTTGGCAGAAGAGCGGAAGAAACTTTATTCTCCAGATTGGGGTGGAGCGCGTCATTTGCCACCGGATTTCCATGAGGCAGGAAGGGCGATTCAAGGGGTTCCAAGATGCATAAAAATACGATGACCACTACATTATTCTTGTTCCTCCGAACGAGGTACGCCCTCCCAAGCTGAATCGAAGCCCAAAGTCGACCTATCCCACTTACCAGCTTCTGCGCTATCCTCCCTTGCCCAACCTATGGTATCCAGCTGAGTAGATTGATCAGTACCTGACAGAAGATACGCCAAGGTACGTACAGCCATTCCAGCAGCCTGAATTGCAAATCAGCACGCAGGTAAGGGCGAAACAGGAGGGGAAACGCACCCGTACAAAGATTTGACCGTCCAAGAGATCTGATTCGGGTAAAGCAGACTTCCACACGCCTGCAGGTGTTGTTCCCCAAATGGACGCTGCGTACGCCAAACTTCTGACCGTCTAACGGAAAAATCAGTATGATCAAAAGGACACTAAAGAGAGCAGACCTTTGTAAGATGCTCATCAGGATGATCAGCCGCACTAGCCATAATCGAAGTCCATGGATTATTCGACGTGTTCCTCGCTGGAGTAGCCATCGAAGAAAGAGTAGGCGTCTTGACTTCTTGATCACTTGCTTTCTGTCTACCCTTTCCTTCCGCCTGCTCTTTCTTTTCCGTTGCTGCCCTTTCTAGTGCTCCAGGCATGTAGAGCGGCGCATTCGGTGGAGTAGGAGTAGCCGTAGCAGCGAGAAGAGTATCCTTGATGTGTAGCGCGGGTCGACCTCGAGAGACCCAGTAGCCAATCATGACCTTGCTGAAATCGGACCAGCATTAGTGAAGTCACTAAAGAAGTAGTCGGACACCTACAAATGACTGTAAAGCAAAGCGATTCGGCTTGCGGGTTTGAGCACTTCCACTAAAGAAGGTAGGAAGATGACACTGGTGAGCGCGTGCATGAGAAAGAAGTCGAGCTTGTGCTCTTGATAGCCTGGTCTACTGCTGGCTGCGAGAATGACAGTCGCCATCCTGTGACCGTATGAGCTTTATCTCTTTCGGAGACATTGCTTGCTTACCAGAAAAGCTCTTCAGTCTTGCTGACAACCTCTTCAAAGCCCTGCCCGATGATCAGCTACGGTACGATCGCCTTGCTACAGAGAATACTCACTCCCTCAGGATCAATGACCCACTCTTCCGTCCAACGCGCAATCACATCCCCCTTGTTTTTCAACCTGCTGCACTATCAGCTTAGACCTTCGCATATTAAGATCGTTCACATACGCTGCAGTAAACTTTGAAGAATCTGAAGGGCTGTTGACTTCCCCAGGGGCCAACCTCGGATCCCTCAAGATATTGCCCAAAATACTGAACCCGCTCAAACCAAGCCTACACGTCCTCTGCCTCGTCTTTGACAATCCTCTAGCCGCAGCAAAGAAATTCTCCTTTTTTCCACTAACAACACCTAAATTCGCGCCTAACCTCGAAGCGAAATTGCTAAAAGAATTGACTGAAGAAGATCGAAAGCGTTCTGGATTCTTCAAAGGCCAAGTAGGTGGGAATAGGGCTTCTGCTTGGGGGGAATGAACGCAGGCTTGTGCTAGACCTTCAGCTACTAATGCGTCCAGACCGAATTCTACGCCGTGTCCCAATTGTATAAGTGGATGGATAGCACCGCTTACAAATCGAACGAGAAGACGATGGATGGAATCGCTGAAAACAAATCGCTCAATGACTTCTGCAGAGGGAGATTCTTGAATTTTCGAATGAAAGAAAGCGAGGTAGGAAGAATAGGCGTCATCTTGTCCTAGGTATTGGCCAAAGTTGGATTCTGTGATTCTGTATCTTGGGAGTTCCATTGGCATCTGATCGTGGAGCTCATAGGCCGCCAAAAGAGAAGATGAAGGTGCGCCCATGCTGTAGGCGGCCAATACATGGTGCGAGACATGGTTGTGCAAACCGCCAGAGGTGAAGAAACAGTGCCATTGGCAATGATTCTCTTGTAGCAGCAGCTGCGTCATCTTGGCGGTCTCGTAAGACGGCCCTGGCCCAGGCAAGATTCCCTGTACAGCAAATCAGCACATCCATTTGTCGATACAAGCAGATGTACACACCTCGTTGGGCAGCTCTACTTGGCCATAGATGTAAATAGGGTCTTGCCCGAGATCAAAGGATGGAGCTGGGACAGGCGCTTTATACGCTTCTGGCGTCTGTGCAGCTTGCTCTTCTCCATTCGGTTTCTCCTCTGTAAGTTGTACACCAGCATCTTGCTGCTCTCCCTCTGCAGGTGGTCCAACAGCGTCTTGTCGCTCTGAATGGGTTGGATTGACATTTAGGTCGGCAGAGGTTTCAGCTTGAACAGGCTCAGTCTCTTCAGATTGGACAGGCCGAGTCTCTTGAGCAGTCATGGGCTCTTCTTTGGCCATCAAAGGCGCAGCGTCAGTTTCTGAAGTCATCGTTCGTGAGAGAAGACAATCGTCGTCACAGTGTTACAAGAATAGAAGCTTGACGCGAACTGTATATACAATGGTCTGGACAGCTCTACTCCATGGATGAATGCGCTCCACTCATACCCTGAATCTTGGGATGATCTCTGCCAGGCAGTCAGTTGTGCACAAACAGCCAGAGGCAAGGGAACGCACGCGGGGTTGGCAGCTGCTTCATATGCGACCGACACGGCTTCACGAAGTAATTGCGTGCTACTACCTTTGAAGCCGATGTAAAAGAGTTTCGTCGTCTCTGCACCTCGGTTGTCCCTTTAAACAACTCCATCAGAGTGATGACAACATACGAGAAACACCACTCACGGGAAAAACAGCGTGATAGATTGACATCTACACCCAGCGTCAGTTCTAAATCATATTGAGGGGAGAATAGAGCGCACCCAGGGAACTTGGAAGGCCTAACAGGATACTCTACCAAATCAGCCGTTCGAACAACCTCTATCTTTTCTGTCGGTTCTTTCGTAGCGCAATCATCAAAGTCGAGCTGGTTCGGTGGGTTGGAAAAGACGTGCATGTGTAATGGATTTGTGTCGTTGCCTTCTGTTCGTAAGAGGATAGCGCGTATTTTAGCTATCAGCGGCATGAGTTCAGTACGACGCTACGTCGAAGAAGAGCTTACCACTAGCTGTGAAAGGAACTATCCTTTTGAAATACAGACATCAGTCGTCTGGTGAGATAGTACGGGACAGCACTCGCTTCGTATGATGAGCTGTTCGTCCGCATCGCTTTCCACATACTGCAGATACAAATCAGCTGTCCTCTTTCAGGAACGCAAGGACGACGCCGAAGCTCACGTGCGTGTCATCATTGCGCTCATCCCAAGGCTTGATGATGCTAGGCCCAGAATTCGCCTGAGCTTCATTCAATGCTTCCACATCTGTTGCATAACCTGAGCTGCTGAATCAAACTGGCATACTGCTGTTGGAGCATACGTTCTTTGTCTATAATGGAATAGAGCAGATCTTGTTGTCCTGTTCACGCTTGCATTTAGCTGGATAAATATGCGCATTTGGGCAGGAGTGACGACGGGCCTTCTTCGTCTTTCAGGTGATCGTCGCCTGCTTCATGAGAGCAGCCATCATTCCCGTGCGAGTGAGAGTGCGACATTTTCCATCAGTTGGTCGAATGTCTGCAAACATGAAACAGCGCGACAATTCTATGCGCGCAGCAAGTCCGTCTAATCAATGCATCCATCCATTTGTTTTACGTTACTATTGACAATCACTTGACGTTTGCGCGTTGGTAGAGAGAGATGAAAGGGAGGGAAATAAAAGAAGAACGACAACCCTTTGCCCTCCCGAAGATGAGAATAAGTAACAAAACGAACCAGCCAACTCTTCTAACACTTGAAGTCCCCTTGAACATGATGCGATTCGAGACAGATCTATGCTATGTTGGTTGCTTGGTTCCCTCGCTCGCCAGAGTAGATCTGCCGAAATGTCAGCAAACAGCACTTCCAAACAGTTGCGAGACGACGCACGAAAAGGTTGTTGGTAGCTGCGATAGCTACGACGTTCTCCTGCGGATGCCAGCTTGCGTGACTGAAGCAGAACCCAGGTCAGCATAGTTGAAGCACGAGAAGAAATAAGCACATACAGAATCTTCTTTTGGTAATCAATGTTCTCTGTCTCGACCAGCTTCTTGCCCGCGCCATTCGCACCTTTACCTCCCGCAGGCTTGTTGGCGTTGTTCTTGCCGCCAGCTGTCTTCTTTGCTTTGAAGGCCGACTTGTCCGCTTGCAACACGACATCCGTCTCTGCATTCTTGTCGTATATGTGAAAGTAGTTGTTGTACGATCCGGAAAGAACATGTCTGTGAGAACAATGCGACTCCTCAGCTTCCAAAATCAGCACCAAAGCATCAGCAGCACTCACTCGCCGTCCCCGCTGAATGTGCATTCAAACTTGTCGAAGATGCAATCATTCTCATACAGGTCGCATAGCTTGCCTCGAAGATGGTCATGCACCGATATCGTCTGAACTGGCTTGGAATCCATGTTGATGTCCCATATGCGCAGGCTGAGGTAATCTCTCGACAAGATGTAGCGACCATCTTTGCTAAACTTGACGTCTGACACTGAAGAAATGATTTCGGAAAAGAAAGACTTGTTTGATGGGTCTTCTTCTTCTTCGTACACTGTCAGATGCATCAGCTTGTTCTTAAGGTATATAATGGACTGAAGCATACTTTTCGCATGTCTATCGCAAAGCGCCGAATCCCGCATATCGGCCAACTTGACTGTGCCCTTTGAACTTGAATAGCAGAACAGGTTGCAAGATAGAGGGTGGAACTCGGCAGCGGTAATGACTTCTGTTAGTTCTTCCATGTTGACTGGCTTGATATCAAGAATGTCTGTGCAAAAAGCAATTGGTCGTGAGTGGCATATAAACACACAAGCGACATTGCCACGCACTGAAACTCTGATCACTGATTGCCAAATTCCACAGATTGATTCTCAAATCATCCGCACTCATGTATGTCTCTCCGTCCGAATTGATGCTGATGGAATTGATGTGGTATGCATGAGCGTTGGCAAAGACTTTTCTCGGCACAGCAGCAACAATCGTATCGTGATATGTGAGCTTTGGTAATTGGAAATACTGTCCGCTCGTGTTGGCGGTAGCCGAAGCGGATAGAGCGGAAGTAGGTAAGAGGGCGCCATTCGAGGAAGATTGACCGGATGAGTTGGTAGTAGAGAAAGGCGGCCGCATGTCTGATGTGTTGAGGGAGCCTGAAGAATTCTGATGCGTCGACATGTTGTTCTCTGCCACGACCTTGAGCGACTTTTCAAAGACTTTCCATAGTTTGATAGTTTTGTCTGTGCGAAGCAATCTTGGTCAGGCGATCGACACGCCAGACGAGATGGCAACGAACCGTTAGTAGACAGCAGGAAATGAGAGGCATTAGCTCGCCGACACCAGCGAATGCGGTTGATCTTTTCTTCAATCTCCAAACTCTTGAGGTAATCGAATTCCGGTTCGTGCGATTGAAATTCCGTGTAAAACTTGTACTCGCATCCCTTCTTTGATGAACCTGATCGTTCAAAGAGTACTACCCGACCACCTTTGTCGCCTGTAGCTAGGTAATCGCCAGTATGCGAAAACTCTACTGTTGACTAATCCACACCGCGCTCTGGTTAGCTGGACCGTCATGCTAGGATACTGAGTAAAAGACGCACGATAATGTCTGCTTCGGTAATATCTTCGACTTCGCCCTTATCGCCAAAACATTGCGCGAATCGCCAACCAGAGGCGTCGGCGTCTATTTGAGTTGGTATAGTGGACATTGTTGTAAGTTATAGATGCTGCGACAGATGAGGCCCTAGTCAGTGCAAGCAGCGAAGGGGGTCAAATGATAAACTCACTTTAGGTCAAGCTTGTGTCTGACAAAGGCGAGAACAGGCAAAACCGAGCGTAGCAAGTAGTCTGTAAGTCACCGGATTGCAATCAGCTACCCTGCATTGAGGCAGTAGACAGCGAGACGTGCTCACCTCGACAACAAAGGACGCTCTTTTGCGCGCAACAACTCGACTCGACAATAGGCAGGGCGAGTTACGGGGGTTGACAGAGCGTGCACCTGCTTCTGTATACCTCGCGCGCTGTATTGCTTTGTATCGTTTAAAGACTTTGCCGTTTTCGCGTGTGCTGGTCGAGGCTCAAGGAGGGCTGACGATCAATTGTAACTCTATTCTGCCGGGTCCATCACGCTCTCTATGCTCACTGCGAGACTGCTACTGCGTGTCCTCAAACAAGATCAGCCGTGAATTATCTCAAACGAAGCTGACATCGACCGACGCATCAGCTGCTCTCTGAACGACTCGTAATATGTTAAGGAGATGCAAGATGCTCAACCACTGCTTCGAATTCACCGTACAACCCTCTCCCCTTGTACTTGTACAGCGATACACTTGACAGCTGATCCCCGAGGAGCTCAAGCTTTAGCTTCGTTCTTGGGTTCGGCGGGAGTACAAGAGCATGAGCTACCGCATTTGCATTTGCTCTGTGATGCCATGTGAGTACTGAGAAAGAAATAGAGGGGAAAGAGCTTACGCCGCAGCTGCATGAACCACCTGCTTTCGCTTGGCCGCAAGAAACTGATTGTCCAGTAGCGGAGCTGTAACAAGTCTCTTTGAGCAGAGTACTTCGTATTCTGATGAGAGACTGGCTCACCTGCAGTTGCATGATTCTATGCCATGTCAATGAGCCAGTTTGATCCGTCTATGCGATTTACAGTAAAGCGACTTACGGCCGGAAGCTTTGCAACTGTAAAATTGCAATGAGCTCGTACATCCAAAGATGAGATGGCTAATGCTACTTACACGCATTTCGACGCATCTCCTTTACAAGCGCAGCCTGTTCCTTCCGAATCAGCACGCGATGATTCTACTGAGGACAAAGAACGTACCAGTATCTTTGTTCTACGCGCTCCAAGTGAGACAGAGCAACGCAGATGGGATACAGAACATACGCATGTGCAATTAGCTGAAGGACAGAAATCAGCTCGAGCCTTGCTTCTGGGCCAAGAAAAAGGACTCGCCATAATCGCCTTGTTCGGAGCAGGGCTGGCATTGGCAGACTGACAGCACAGCGTCAGGTCGTTCGCACAGTGCGAGAGGCTGATTGCCTCACCTTGCTTTGTTCCATCTTTGAGAGTGGAAGGGCAGCCGCATTGGTTGGATTGAGTTTGTGTCTATGCGATAGCATGAGCTATGAACGTAGAAGTGGCAGAGTGTACGAACTGCCATGATATTCGCTGTTGAGAGGAAAGAAGTGTCGAATCAAGAGCGAACCAAGCAACAAGAGGCGGACAAAGCATGGAAGGCAACATCCAAGTGACGCAATGCAATGAAACAATACACTATCGCTACAACTATTCACACATCTAGTTCAATCAAGCGATACTCTTGCTCCTCGGTTTCTTCTTGAACAGCCCAAACAGCTTCTTCTCCTTGACCTTATCCTGAGTCAAGCCCATCTCTCTAGCTATCTGTTCTCGTGCGCTTGCAGCTTCGATAGGTATCCAATAGATTGTTGAATGCTCCGTCACTCGAACTGGAATAGCGCCGAATGGTAGTGTTGTAGGATCAAATTTCCTGTGCGAGTATCAGCTCTGGCACGAGGATGAAGACAAAAGAGACAAACCGATCTGTGTTTGTGTACCGTCTCTTGATCCAAAGCGATACTTCTAGCCCTCTTTTCCATAATGCTCCTTCAGCGCTCTGAAACGGATCCTGTTTTGTTCCTGCGACGGCAAGGTATGAGCGTCCATCTGCTCGCTCGTATCGATACGACATACCATTCCCATGATCTGACCCGTTCATAGGATCAATATACACCTGCAGCTCTATCAGCCTACGGACATGAAACGGACGATGCTGAAAGACGTACATTCAAACTAGAGCTCATCGTCACATCTTCCGGACCAGCCAATTCCTGAGACAGTGATTTGTGCATAGTCGACCTAGGTCCATTGCTTTCATCCGCTTCGTCAAACGCTGAAATGAGATGTGCTGGATCGTGTGAGACCTGTGAGATGGATCGTGAATGAGGCATTTGGCCGGTAGGGGATATCAAAGCACCATGACGGAATTTCGCTCATAGCTCGGCGGCACACTCGACGAATAAGAATATAGACTGGCTGACATTGCGATGACGCTTTTTGTGTGTGGGAAGAGATAAGGTTTGCTCGAGAGCGGTCCCTGAGCAGACAGGTAGACTACGAGCTGTACCGTAGAGCAGATGATAAGACTCTGAGAGCCGGACACTTGCGAAGGCGGCCGCTGCAGAAAAATCAAGGAAGCGTCAATCTTGTCCCGAAGCAGGCATCTCGCCTTCGAACTCCAAGACGCACAAGTCTCTCCTAGCCGTGACTTGATCTCTGTACTGATACGCTCAATACTGTCGTGCTTTGTTTGGTGTCGGACTATGGACTCGAGCTCACCTCTTTCTGGACCTGCCTGGTGTGAAGACAGTCGACGAGCGATACTGTGTCCTATCAACAGGCTGGACATCGAGAGTTTAGAGTTGAGCTTATGAACTGTCAAGCCTCCGACAGCCTTCACTGTCTAGCAAGAAAGTTTCCGGCGCTTGACCTGTCAAAGCCATGGCATGGCAACGCTATACGAATTACGATATCGACTACTTCGTGCTTCCTGCGATGATCGAGCTCAAAGACAGATCTCTGTTAGTCTCTCTTTCACCCAAACGAGAATCGGCGCGTCAAGCTCGATGTTGCCAACGCCTGCTAGACTTATTGGCGTGTCTTCACTCAAGGCGAAACACGAGCAAGAGTTCTTGATAGGCACAAACCTGTATGCCAGATCCAGTGCGATGTGTGTTTGGGTTTTTCGCGTCTTTCGATAAGCCTTGACAAAGACCTACCAATTTGATCTTCAATGTCTCAATCACTGTCACGCTGTAACATTCAACTAAGATCCCTATTCTCCATGCCTTTCGGACAATCGCGCATCAATTTGTGCACGCATCACAGACCTAATCGGCTCGGCGGTTCGAAAAGTCCTGCCTCACCTGCAAAAGGAAGACAGGTGATGCTACGCTGGTGATCAGAATTTGTAGTAATGCTGCGCTGGTAATCAGAATTCGTAATTCTTTGTGCTCAACTGTGCTTTGGCCTTCCTTCTGTTCTTGCATCCGCTTACGTCGCATTATTTGGAGCAATTTACCTCTTTGAATTTTCTCTCTTGTCTCCTGACGGCCAATTTACTGCTTGCAACTTCTCACTGCACAACTAGCTGTTTGTTCTTTCTCATATACAAGCCGACCATTGCCTGATGCCATCTCATAGCTCGCCCAGCATGGGCCCCACTCCTCCAGATGCTCAGGCTGACGACGCCATCCTCGATTCTGGCTCTATCACAACAATCACACCTCTGACAAGGGGCACCTTTCCGCTCGAAATTCGCCTCAATATTTTGGATCATTTAACCGATACCAAGGTTTCCAGCGTTTTCGGTCATTGATGACCGTAAACCGGGAATGGTATGCGACCGTCAAGGGAGATCAGGCTGGCTGGAAACGAAGGGCAGAACAGCTCGATGGAGAAGTCCAACACCCCTGCAAGGCCGTCGAGGAAATGGATAAGGATTTCTTTGCTGCATGGGTCACAGTCTTTCGGGAGCATTGCGTCCTATGCAAGCAGCCTTTGTGCGAGGAGGACGAGATTGGTGTCACCCACCAATTCACTGAAGAGCCATCTGAAACGTCAAGCTGCCAACCTTGCTTCTATGAATTCTTTGAATGGGACAAAGGGCTTTTACAGCCCGCGGAAACTAACAAGTACAACCTGCATCCATCAGAAGTCAAGGACACATCCCATTACATCGATCAGGGACGCAAGTTCTATCCACCCTCAATCCTTCGCACCTTGCAAACAAAGAAGCTAGAAAGGCGTTTTGGCGAAATATCCCGCTCTTCTCATTCATGCCTCTCCAGCAGATCGGAACACCTACACACAACTTGTCGAAGAAGTCTGCTCACCTCGTCGGAAGCTAGTGAAGCATCTAACAGCCCCTTATTCCAGCCAGCCTTTCGTCACTCGAATGCCCTACTACGGTTGAAGTACTGTCCCTCATATCCCTTTACAACAAATGGCTTTCGGTGCCAAAAGCTCTAGAAGAGTATCTCTCATCAAAACCGTCCAAGCTCAAACCGAGCAAGCTGACTTCAGCTCTGGATTGGCTTTGCTCTGAAAACGGTAAACAAGATAGAGAGGCAATGCAAACTTGGAGAGAGGTGTTGGCATTCGGTAGGAAGACGTTCAAGGCGTTTGTGAAGGAAGTCAAGTCGCCTGTCGTGTCGCATGCGTCTTGGGATTGCAAATGTCGGAGAACTCCAGCTTTGTCCTCCCCAAACCGGTCTTGCGCAAGGTGCTGCACCAGTTGTAGCAGACACTACAAGGATGAAGATCGCTACTTTGATCGCTCAAGAGATCGCTATCACTATGACTACTACTGATCAGGTGCAGTTTCTCTCGATCGCATTCATACTGGTCTGATGTCTGCTCCTTGCTCAGCGTCTGGAATAGCCTCGACCTATCGCTCTTTGGAGAGGAAGAGCGCGCGGCGAGGCTCATGTAGACCTGAAAGACATTATCCGGGATCTACCAGACAAGCGCATCACCTTGTATTGCACGCGTAATTCATCGTCTCGTGGCTGGATCTCTCTCCTCTGAATTTGTCTGATCAATGCAATTGGCAATCAGCCTGCATCAGCTCATTGGGTCGGAACACCTGCTACTCAGCTAATGTCTCATCTATAGTCGAGCAACGAGCGGATTCGTTCTTGCTTTTGATGGGCGCGAAGCGCTTCTTTGCGTGATGCGAGAGGCTACGCTTCTGCTGCCTGCGCATATACCTTGTTGTATGAATACAAAGCTTAAGGCTGGAGATAGTCGACATGATTGAATATGACTTGGAAGCAACAAGTCCTAATGCAAGCGCAATGAATATGAATTGCAACCATAAATGATACCTCCTCGAGCATGAGCCTGAGCCTTCGCTGTTCTGCTTCAGAATCTGTGGGTTTGATCGCCGCGTAACAAAGGATGAAAGAGCATACCATTTCAAACATGACAGCCCACTGGATCACGTCTAGTTTCTGCCTAGGACGATCTGGCGAATTGGGAAGCGGGAGCAGCTGTATTGATATGGAATGAGCCGTCTTCGATAGGTTAAACATGACTGCACTAACCCTGCATTGAGTTTTGGGGTAACGCATTCTTCCTTGTTGATTCGCTGTACGGGTGAGGCCTTGCCGCAAGGACCGTCACCTTTACTGACGCAGTCGCGAATAAAGACATCAGCAATGGCAGCTATTGGAGAGGCTGCCAGTACCTATAGGTGTAGAGCTGATGATCTATGTTGAATCAGTGTGAATTTGTTCGCCAAGGGTGGAGTGGGAATAGCAAACTCACATGCATGAGCCTTGATACGGTAGGACCATACTGCATTGTCGGTGTTGTACGTGTTCTCTGAGTTGGCCGACAAGCTACAAGAAAATCACATCAGTAGCGGCCAAGGCAAGCTCTGGATCTGATGACGTACTCGTTGATATCGCGCTGTCTCATGTAGACAGAACAGTTTGGGCCGGCGTAGCTTTTGAGATGAATGGTCGCAACGGCTTGCCCGAGCAACGCAGCAAAGGCGAGACAGAGTATGTTGAACTTCATTGTGGGATCGGTAGGTGTTTGGTGTAGGTCAGGGTGTATTGAAGGGATGAGGAAACTTGGGAAGAGACAAGGGGAGAGAGATTTTATATGTAGTCAGTGAGACATTACAGACTAGAAGGCCACGAGTCCCATGACTCTTGCACTAGTCCGGCATAGCGCCCATAGAGCAACAGATCAGAACAGAAGCAACGGAATGCTGTGGTAGTAGCAGTATAGTGTAGAAGTGTTTGGAAAGGCAAATCGGCGCTAAGAATAGTTGATGCACAGTGTGTCTACATACAGAGGTTTGCAAGTGTAGTGTCGCACTTGATCGTCAAAGATGGGTCTAAATCATAGCGTCTTCTGTTGTCTTCTATAACGGAGAGAGTCTTGAAACTGCTCTCAGAACCGCTTCACCGCTTTATAGTACATCTGTCAGTGCCATAGAGCCTGATGCAACGCGCCTAAAGCACACTTACCTGGCCTTCGGAGCAATGGCTGTCCAGACAAGCAGAAATATTGCTGTTCTGGTGTCTTCGGCAAGTATGAGTCAGCAGGGTTGGGGAACGACCTGGTGCGACACTACTCTTGCAAACCTCTGTACAGTAACGAAAACGATGAGCACTACTCGCTGAGCCGACAGAGCTCTTTAGCTTACTGTAGCTTATTCTGTCCATCCGAACGCTTATTTGATCGACGGCTTCCCCGGATAATCCTTCAGTTGTCTGCAACCATGTCATATACTCAACACATAGAGAGCCTCACACTAGAGGGCGCTCTGGTGGCGACTCAAGCAGCTGCAAAAAAGGCGAAAGAACTGTCCACGGGCATGAACATCGCGATTGTCGACGCTTCTTGTCATCTCCTCAGCTTCCAACGATTGCCCGAATCCAAAATTACCAGCATTGATATCGCTATAAGCAAAGCTTTCACTGCTGCTGGTCTGTCCTAACTTGCTCTCTCTCGGTCATGCTGATCCGCTCGCTCGAAAGGTCATCGCGCTGGCACTCATGTATACAAGGACAATGTCTGGCCTGGAGGAGTTGCGTATGGCATCAATCATAGTAATGACGTGAGCGCTTATCCCTTCGTGATCATCATTGAAGCTGATTGGTCTCAAGGGTCGCTTCATGACTATTGCTGGTGGATTGCCTATCAAGAATGCAAAAGGCGTAGTGATAGGCGCAATAGGCTGCTCTACAGCATTACCTTCTCAGGATCAGGTATGTCCATTGCCATCCGCTGGCACGGAGCTGATCATTTTTGCAGGAAGTCGCTCAGGCAGGAGTAGATGCGATTGAGAAATACTACAAGAATGGACCCAAGGCTAAATTGTAAAAGAGCAAGCTATGTACAGAGCAATATACTGATGCCAATACACCGAACTCGGACATTATTCGATATCTCACACGCATGCTGTTCCTGGTGAGTCTCAGACCTCTCTGGTTAACGGAACTGCATCACGTTCCTTTCTTGAGCGTGACGCGGCTGGTTCCTTCCGCTCTCTGTCATCATCGAGGCCCTTGCCAGTGAGTCTGCATGCGGACGAAGTTGTGCAAGAGAATCAGGCATCGAGCCGTCCTGAGCTGCACGTACGACGAAAGGAATGAGCGCAAAATAGCGCAACTAGAGTAAGCTGAAGAGGGATAAGAGCGAAAGGGCCGAATAGGATCATGCTGATAATGATGGGCTCGGCACGAGTATCTCACGGCCGATGATCCTAGCAATAGGTGCAATATAGAAGCAAGAGAGAGGGGAAAACAAGACCTAGAACAATCGCAAACGGGAAAAAGAATTCGGCCCCAAAAAAATCCAACTGAAGAAGACCTGGTCTGATATTGCCTATAAACCACTAAAGTGCACCTACTAATGACTACCTCGTTTCAGCTTGCATCTTCTTCATCAAATCCGCATACTTGGCATCGATCTCCCTTTGAGATTCTGCTTCCGGTTTCGTGCGTTGACTATCCTTCTTCCGAATCAAAGCATCCATGTCGAGATTGTATTCTAGGCTGAGCTGTTTTCGCAGATCCTTATCTGATACTCCTTGTCGTCGTTCTGCTGCCCGAAGAAGTGTTTTCCAGCTAAGATGTCGTCAGCCGATTTTCGCTCATCACTTTAAGGAGACAAACATCGCATAGACACTATCGGGGTCGGCATCTGTTATCGCTCGATCATATTGAAGAACACTGTCCGAGAGGAAGATCAGCGCAGACTGCTATAGAGGACTTTGAACACACTTCGTCCCATTTCATCTCGCAGTTGAACGCCGGCGTTGTGCTTTGAGGGAGGTGGCAGGATCAGGAAGTAGTCAACAGAGCTAAAACATCTCTTTGAGCTAGGAACAGAAGGAGAACCGTATACGTACGGATTCTCGTCGAGCATTTCAATTTGCGCCATCAAAGCTGGACTCCTCTTGAAGCCTGGAGCTGGCGCTGGTCGTTTACTTTCCTTGACGGGTTTCTTCTGTTCAGACAATGTAGCTTGTGGATTCTTGCATCTGATTTTGTGGCCACCTTCTTTCCAATGTTTCGTTTGACATGCACTGTGGAGCTCGTTCAGCGCTTCATCCGGACCAGAGTAGTCCACTGACGAGCTACAATACCGCACCAGCTTGCACGCGGCTGTGTCCCAATTCAGTGTCGTCAAAATTGTGAAGCTGAACACGAACAACAAGCCCTCAATTTCTGACCGTCCAGCAGCTCGACTTCCCCTTTGAAGCACTGATCGCAGCGAAATGATGCTGTTGAGCGTCTCACACTGGCTTCGGCCACCACCTCTTTGCCTACAATCTTCTCGACTTTTTCTCGAAGATCGTCAGACAGACGATCAGCCTTGTTCGATAGCTTTGCCGCATACATGTTCTCTCTGCGCTTGTACAGAGACAGCAGTACATTCCAGACGAACATTGCTGCCCGAATGATCAGTAATGATCAGACTGGCTAATGGGCACACTCACCTAAGATCAACATCCGCTTCTCGTTCATGTTATGGGCCATATAGTCGCCGCCTGGATTTGACCGCATTACATCCAGTATATTCTCGAAGTACGGGTGCGGGACGGTCTGCATTCGACCGTCATCTTTGTCTGTATCAAGGCTGATTTTGTGAGCCAGTTGGCAGAAGTAGTCCTTTTCTAGCAGCTTCTGCATTAGCAATTCAAAAGCATATAGCCTGCCTATCGAAAGACGCTCGGCTGAGGTCATGGGAACAGCTTGCGAGGCGGACCTTGAGGTGTACTTTGGCCCAATGCGACATCGCCTCGGAAAGTCGCAAATAAGCCCTTCAAGATATGGTCCTACCTCTCTTGCTTAGACAGGTCATTCCACTTTTCAATTGGATCATCATGAGCCTTTTCCCGTACGAGCTTTACTATACAAGTTGTAACAAGCGAACGTCTTTGCTCAAGGCGCTGTCCAGATCTGTCGTCAAGAGCCCTTGAAACTGTTCGATCATCCCAGGAGGCATTTAAAGAGATCTGCAGGCACTTTGCCTTGCACGGAAGTGAATCGCTGCATGCTCAGCTCTTGAGCCTTGTTCCATTTCTCAATCTCTTGAAGATCAGCTGGAGTGGGTCCTGCATTGGCTGGAGGTACGGCTCTCTTGCTCTTGCTGCTCTCGGCGGGTGGCATCTTAAAATACCGTGTCGGACGTTGAGGAGATAAGAGGGACTCACGGAATTGCTCAGAAAATAAACAGATCAGGTCATCTTATGCCAGAACGAGCTTGTAGGCGATGTTTGAGATTCGATCATAGCAGTTGCGATCACTGAACAACTTAATTTGAGCCTTATAGGAGCGAGACAAGCGCATGCAATGTCAGATTGTTGCACAAACTTTGTTTTCCCGACCCTACTACTGTCGCTGACTAGCTGACTGTTCCTACATCCTTGCATTGGCTCCTATCAAGCCGATGGGAGTCTGCATGATTTGCCCGCATCTTTACGCTTGCTAGTGACGATCGCACCGAATGAATGTTTCGAAGCGAGATGTCATGCGTGCCATGGCTTAGGGTAGTGATATGATCTTCGCGCGTGCTAATCTGAGACAGAACCGAGCATACTTGACACTTTAAAATCATTGGTTCAATACCAGTGTGGGAAAAGAAAAGCAGACATACCTTGACTGCTTTCCTTGAGTTCGTATTGCTTAGATCAGCTGAACCCGCATGTTCTCTTGATGTGAATAGTGGAGGAGAGCAAAGTATTTGGGAGCGTGGAAGGGCCTCGACCATGAAGTCGACGAGCGAGACCAGCGATAGCTCAATCCAAATCCCCGCTGCGCATCCTCAATCGACCGTCACGCTCTTCTTCATCACTGACAAGCTGCTCCTTCCCTTTCCACCTTCTCAACAATTCTGCTCTCTCGCTCTTTTCAACCTCCCTAGCATCGCTTTTCCGCTCGACAGGCTTGACAAACTTGCTCTTCAATATCCTCCGCACGCTCTCACTTGAAATCTTGAACTCTTCAGCAAGCACAGGCGTAGTGTATGTTTCTGGATCCCCGGCATGCAGTGATCGAACCAAGTCCATAGCTTCTCTTGAGATGCGTTTAGGCGGATCAAAGCCTCTAGGGAATTTAGCTCGCATAGCTGTTTGATGCGCTGACCAGTTGACTTTCGGTGCTTGGGCTACAGGTCGAGAGGGGAATGGTTTTGTCTGTGCCGCGTATCAAAGACCATGTGGTTGGTTGACAGTGATGAGACGGACCTCTGTAAGTTTTGGGAAGCCTGTAGGTCTATATAGACGTTCTCGAGGTTCTTCGACGGGTGAACCGAGGTCATATTTCTTTGCGAGTAGGACAGCGCTGGAAGTGAGCTGGCGCTTCGATTGCAATGCACAGGGACAGCTGATTGCTGGCTTAAGGAAGCTGAACAACGACATGCTGACGTCTCGCGGGTAGCAGCTAGGTAATTAATCTCTGAAGTCGCTGTTCTGAGCAAGCAGACAAATGCTAAAATTGCCTGAGATGATACATGTGCAGTTCTACTCGTGTCCTGTACAGCCCTTCTTTGTACAGACTAGCTATCATACAAGCTCGCTTGAGCGCTCCTGCATTTCGTGTATGAAGTCGCTTAATAACGCGTTGGCATGTCGAGCTTCTCAGCGCACGTAGTAATCCCACGCATCCATCGCACAAGCTAGAATACTGATCAGCTCAAGCTGCAAACAACGGAAAATGAGAGCTTACCGAGATGATGCGGCACTAGGTTACACCACTCCAACATCCAAATGCCCTCCAGCTTCCTCTTCTTCCATAGCACTAGTCCCTGTACCAGACTACCAACAAGTACAACTACCTCTACTCCCAAAAATCCAGCTAGGACCATCCAACCCAAATGAGTCGGTCGTAACAGCGCTCCACCGATCAGACCGAGTGTCAGACCATTTATCAACGCGCAGGTTTTGGTATATAGGACAAGAACAATCTTGTATGCTCTACTGGAGTCTTTATCTTGTGATTTTGCATAGAGCCAATCGAAAAGCGCGAATTGCTGTTGTTTAGGGTCAGGTTCCGATGCAGGGGAATGAGGCAAGACATACCAAAGTGATGATTTGTACTAAAAACGCCAGACTGCCTCCTATTGCACCTGCTATGGCTAGGTCTTGCGTCGAGAGATCAACGTCGAGAGATTGTCGTAGCATTGCCCATCCGAGCAGTATAGCAGCAGCACCGAACGCAGCATGTATACATAGAAACAGCGCAAAGATCAGAAGAAAAATGACAGTGCTGAGTAGTTGTCGCCATATCGGAATGGCGCTCGACGAAGGTTTGCGTATGGTCGTTGAAGTAGTTGTATAGGCTGAGCGGGGAGGTGAATAAGACGTTTTGGGTGAGCAGACTACAGGTGATGGCAGAGTGATGAGCGTCGCTGCGTGAGTTGTTGCGTGAGGTGAGAAAGGCATATCTGATCAGGGTAAAATAACGGAAACAAGGGAGGAAAGAGAAAACATAGCAAGATGGACTATTGAGAAGAGGTCACAATAGGGTAGCGCGGTGCTATTGCATAACATCTTTGACATTCTGGCATGGGATGGACCATTGTCATGCAAAATCCGAGGAAGGACTGTTGTGATGCAAGAAATGACCAGTATGCACGGAGGGCGGAAGATGTTCAAAGATGATAGTGCTAGAGCTGAATACGACGAGACTCTTGCACGCATATTTCACAGGCGGACCAATGTTGCGTTATGCAGAATTCGCGTAATTGAAATGCAAATGCGACGAGAACCGACTGGAACGTGCGATTGAGTCACAGCGAGGTGCAGGATGGCGCAAGGGAAAGATGAGTAATGAAAAGATGAGTCAGAGTTTGACCCACAAGTCCAAACGCCAAAGTCACGGTAAACAAAGAATCGTCCTCACTTGCAATCTGGCTCGCTCTCACTGTTGGCCACTCTCCCTTAAAAGAAGTCGTGAGCCTCGACTTCACTGCTACTGTATACCTTCAACTGACTTGTTGCAAATAGAAAATGGGACGCCGTGAGCACCAAGTCCCGTCGAAACAGGCAGATTACTCATCCACCCTTCCGCAACAGGACCCTTCAAGTGTTACCGTTACTGCAAGAACAAGCCTTTCCCCAAGTCCAAGTACAACCGTGGTGTACCGGATCGTGAGTCCATCAATGGGCAAATAGAGGATGCAGAGGTTGAATTACGCCATGACAGCCAAGATCCGCATCTACGATTTGGGCCGCAAGAAGGCCAACGTCGACGAGTTCCCCTTCTGTGCTCAGTAAGCCCTTCTCGTGTTCAAATGAAATAGCGCTGATGCGTTTGGTCCAGTTTGGTCTCCGATGAATACGAACAAGTCTCATCCGAAGCACTCGAAGCCGCTCGTATCTGCGCCAACAAATACGTCGCCAAGACCTCTGGCAAAGATTCCTTCCATCTAAGAATCCGCGTTCATCCTTTCCACGTCGTCCGAATCAACAAAATGTTGTCTTGTGCTGGTGCGGATAGATTGCAAACGGGTATGAGAGGAGCTTGGGGTAAACCTTATGGCACCGTCGCCAGAGTCAACATTGGACAGATCTTGATGTCGGTCCGATGCAAGGACGTCAACAGACCAGTTGTGCTTGAGGCTCTTCGTCGTGCTCGATACAAGTTCCCTGGATCGTGCGTCCTGTCTGCGTCGCCATCAGTGTTACTGATGTCGCTTTTATCGGCGTACAGGCAAAAGATCATTGTCTCAAAGAAATGGGGTTTCACCAAGCTCGACAGACCAGCCTACGTTCAAGCTAGATCAGAGGGCAAAATCATGCAGTAAGCTTTCTATTCTCTCTGCTGTCTCGAGCTCGTACTGATTGTCGTCTTAGCGATGGTGCTGGTATCCAGTTCAACTTGAAGAAGGTTGGTTTTGCCTTGTTTCCCTTTTCAATTTTGTACAGTTGCTGATGTAGCGATGCAGGGCTTGTTGACCGAGAGGAGATTGACTCATTTGGGTGCGTGAGCTTCTCCACTGTCCACTCAATTTGCTAATGCCTTGCTGTTCAGTCAAGGCTGGTGCCGCATAGAAGTGCATTCGCATTTCGTCTGTACTTTTAGGTGCAATTCAGCTCATCAACATCGCTACTCTGTATCCTATACCCTTCTGCTCCTTCTATATACCTTCTGCGTCTTTTTGTTGCAAGTCTGGTCATCCCTGCTCGACCGAAGCAAAAGTCGTCAATTGACGCACACAAGCTCTTCTATCCACCGATGGTTGACTCTACGGAGCAAATGATATCTTCGGGGGAAAGAAGAGCAAGATTAACACATTACGGAAAGGCTCAGTTATGCTGGTCTTTCTGTTCCCTATGTTTGGGTCTCGTTCTTGTTGAATATTTCTGTCCTTCCTTCGTTACATGGAGGGAGGGATGTAAAGAGGGATCTTGGGTACATTTTTGATATAAACCTTTCTGTGTCGGATCAGTGCAAATGAATTTGATTGCTTTCCTCGACTTGCTTTGCTGCATAGATACACTTCTGTTGTGCCTCTTTTGCACCCTGTCTGATCCGATGAAGGACATTGCTCGCTGCGACGACAAGTCTTCAACTATCGCTACATTGCGATGGGCCGCTGCCTGTCTGCCTGAATGCCCAGCCGACATCGGAGACTTTTGCAAGATAGCCCATGATGAACATCTTACTGTCGAGCCCGATTGACAGGCCGCAGAAAGAGCGCGCAGAAAGAGAGCATGCAAAATTGGTTAGAGTGTACAGTATAGACAAATCTAGTGATGCCAAAGTCCTTTTCTATGACTACCTTCTTTCCCAGTCCTACACACTCCTTGTCTGCAACTTCTCCTTTGAGACCTGACTGGCATCGTCTGCTTCACCGATGCGATTGAGGGTGAAGTAGGGATGACAATACCTAAGACAAAAGGTCAACCGAAGAACATCAGAGATGTTGCAGCAGACTCACGCAAGAGCACAGAAAGCAAAGACCATTGGTAAAGCGTCGAGGCAAGCGACGTAGACTTCGACTGTTGCGAGTTTGCCATCAAATCCTTCGCCGAGCTCAGCTTCGCGGCTGCAAAAGTAATCAGCTGGGATCGATTAAAGAGAGGGAGAAAGCTCACAAGCAGTTTCTCAGCACGATGAGGAAATTGACAATCATCACGCCGAGGTATAGACGGAACACTGGCATGCCACCCGTAGCTTTGACGGTCTTTTGCGTTTCCTTCTTCATTTTACGGAAGTAGTCGTAAGTCAGAGCTGCGAACAGGACAGTGTTGGCGAGCTGGATAGAGATACCGGCGAGGTAGATGGATTGGCCCAATTCTACAAAACAGATTAGACCTTGACTCATTCAGCGGGAAAAGGAACAGACTCACTGAGCAGATCATTGTCTCCGTCGGCTCCCGCTTGTCCACACATAGCGCCACCCGTTCCCTGAAGCACCAAGCAGACCACATCGACCGCGATAAAGAAGATGATGAAAGTGCGAGGTTTGAAGCGAGAGTATTGAGAACCGGCTTTCGGGATGAGCTTGCCCATGAGCGCATAGCAGAAGGCAGACCAGAAAACAGGACCGATGACGAGCGCTACTTGCTGAACGAGGTAAGAGCCGAGACCGTATGGGTTGAAGTGTCCTGCGAGGCGACCTGACCAGCCAGCAATCTGGCAGAGGCCACCAAAGACAGCAATAGATCCCCACCAAGTCCTTCCTCGAATGCAGAGTGCCGTATGAAGGATGGAAAGCAGGGCAAAGACGACAATGTAGGTGATGGATAAGCCGAGGTTTGGGGTGAAGCCGACTACAGGACGATCAGTTTAGTGCCATATGTCCGATTGATGCTTACAGAAGTTATTAGTTGAAGCGTCCCATTCAGGAGCTTGTTGACGAGCGAAAAGGTTCGACATGTCGAGTTAGACGCGTGAAAGGTTTTGAGCGAACAAACGATGAGAAGAAGACAAGAAGGATGGGAGAGCAAGACATAACGGAAGGAATCTTTTTACACAGCAGAGTCTCCGACGACAGATGCCGCATCGCCATTTAGTCACGATTCGGTTTCATTCGTCGGAGTGTTCAGAAAGCAGTGAGCACACAGCGATAAGGAGACCGAATGACGCAGTCGTGCATAACAGGGACACGCTTTGTGCCAGTGTAGGCTCTAGAGAGCCACGAGAAGCAACAAGGCAATCCCTTAAACTCACGGCATGATTGATTTGCAAGCATCATTGTTCAATGGGGCTGTTCACCTGCACGAATCCGTGTCGCGGACTGCATGACTAGTACTTGTGGTGTCACGTTGTCACGCCCAGCAGCAGATTTCGCATCTTGGTACGTGCATGAAACAGCAGATTGATGGAACCTATTCCCTCTTTCTCATGACCACAACCGCTGTCTCGAGTACGGAGCTACATTTGCGTGACTCTGCAGTTGACTTGCTAACACCCATTGTCCAGGATTGCGCCAAGCACCACCGACAGAGCCCTCCAGCTCCATTTCGTGCTGCATTCTTCTTGTCTCTTTCTACCTAGGCCGCGAATTGTCGCGCTTCCTGCGCTGGTCTTGATTGCACCAAGATCTAAAAGATCTGAGCTCGCACACTCTCGTCGTACACTTTTGCGCGTTGATTCGGCAAAGAAACTGCTGCTTCAAGGACATTCTCGAATTACTCGAGATTAGTAGTGCCGATCAGATCCTACGACCCTGTGTCTCTAGTCCGCTGCTCCATGACTGCTTTAAACGTCCGGTACACTGCATTGGCGCGAGCAAGTGCGAACTTGCTTGCATGTCCCCCTCTGCAATCTACGACAATTCCATACGTAGTGGACGTGCGTCACGCTGCCCTGTCCGGTCTGGGAGGACTTGCAGGTTTCTAAAGCCTGACGTGTCAGTTTTGCGGACTGCCCCTCGCTATGCCCTTAAAGGATTGGGCATCAAGCTCGAGATAGCAGTTTCTTTGCAGAAGCATAGAGGCGGGCCCTCGATGTCTTTGGACCCAGTTCGGCATGAAGACGAGATGTATTGTCAGACGCGACGTGTACACCATCTCGTCTTTGGGCGGCAAGAGGCAATCACACGTCATCAAATAGCATCTGCAGAGCGTCTCTGAAACCTCTTAAGAGTGCCTTTCAGTTTGTCGCCGAGTACGATCGGGGGCTCGACGTAGACCCTCGGCGGCTCGTCTGTCTACATAGTAGATGGTGGAAGGTCGTGCTTTGTGTGGCTGATCTTGCAAGGAGGCACTGGCGAGGATACAATCGAGCAAGGCTTTTCTTTCCCTTTCTTGCATTAGTGTCTGTGATCATGTGCGGAGGTATTTTCTGCTCGTCGGAAGAGCAATTACAAGTAGCGATTTCGCTGTTGATTCTGGACCGGGTGTTGGGATTCACAACTTCAACACGCCAGACACAGCGTTGCGAGTTCAGCGGGGTCCCATCTTGGTAGTTCGAACTGCTTGTGATGACTGGCTACAGGTCAAAATTCCGCTTTGTCTTGATAGCCGATCTGAGGCGATTGTTGTATATAGCAAAGTTCCTTCGTTAAAGCCTCGAGCCTTACAATTCTAATCTAATACTGCTATCTATAAAAATACACAATGTCCAAAACCAGAGAGCGCGATCTTCGCAGCGTCCCTGCACGAAAGTCGACATCCAAGTCTGCAGTGCCCATCGCGCACACCTACGACAAAGCTCCCAGCCGAGCGAGCCTCATTGCCCGCTCTCTTGATCCGCGCGTCCCCTCTCTTCCCGTCTCGCTTGCTGCCTACTTCTCAAAGTCTGCAACATGGCCAAAATACCCTGCGTCCTCTCGAGCTCCGGTTGCACGTTATCCTGCGCTTCCCTTAACCTGGCTCTAGAATCACTCCGTCTGGTTCTTCTTCTTGAAGCAATGTCTCCAATGTCTCCGAGCAAAGCATCAATGTCCAAGGAACTTCCATCGGATGAGTACGAAGTGCTGGCCTCTTGAAGCACTTGAGTAAGATCTGCCAGCTCGCGTTGATGTTCTTCGATCGGTATATGGGTGCTTGAAGTACTGCGGTGGGTTGTATTGAGCAGAAATCTAGAATCCAACCTAGATTCCAATGATGGTGTTCGGGCGGCTGTTGATGTTGATGGTCTAGGTGATGGTGTACGTCTGTTTGCTGGGAGTTCTAATGGTAGATCGAGAGTGCGAGTATGGAACCTATGAACCAGTCAGACGAATCAAGGTGGCTTGAGAATAGAGACGCACACCCCCGATGAAGGCGAAGGCGATATTTGAGGCTCCTCTTCTTCCTCGCCTTGAGCTGCTGGAGGTGTAGTTGGGCATAGATCCAAAGGCCTGCTTTGTCATAAGTCAAAGAAAGACAGCACCAGCAACGAAACAGACATGGTGTCCCTTTCCATCGGGGCAACCTCATTCCCAGCTAGTCGCATGAGCGTAGATAGGTTGATGCTCTCATCTAGGTTAGGCGCGAGAGGCAAGAAAGCTTCGAATACGACTTCGTCTGAAGGAGGGACGTCATGTTTTCTACTCCGAGGTATTGATGCTGTTGATGTTGATGCGATAGGTTGTCCGTCGTCTAATGGAGCAGCGTTGGCTAGCAGAGCAGCGTAAGAGCGTCCCATAGTTGACCTTGAGATGTTCTGCTTGAGCGATTGGAAGGAATTTCGATTGACTGCTTGGATTGAGAGTTATTTGACAAGACAGCTGCTGCTCGTCGTTGGCAACAAGAGAAGTATACGGAGCGACGAGAAGGATTCAGAAGGGTGGCTATCTCGCTGTTCGAAGCAAAGGCAAGCTTGCTCTCGGACGCTGTCGCCGTCAGCTTAAGAGTGCTTAAGCAGTGCATCCTCGTCTATCCTCGTGTCTGTAAATCATGCGCGAGTACGCCAAAAGCGGTGCTTTCCCTCTGGGTCTCGTGGACACCTCTGATGCCAGCTTTGGCCTCTTTATGTCTCGCCTTGCTGTACTGAGCTTGACTTGGATACTGCGTCCACGTTCCTTCTCCAGCTCAATAGGCATGTCTTGTCTGCGTAAGACGTCGCGAACCTGCAGCCTTTCCGTATTACTGCAATATGGGCTGTGCGTTTTCTTGCCTCAGCGCTATCATCCCAATGTTCTCGTGGATCCTCTACCGTCTCGCCGCTCTGTATTGTGTACTGTGCAACGTCTCTAGTCTCTCATCTGCCCTTACTACCCCTCTGCGGTCTCTATACTAATTACGTCTTGATGCCATCTTCGTCCGCCTACTGTCTACGCGGTCAGTCTCTGGCCGCGTGCTTCATATTGATTGCAATCTATCAGCTTAAACTATGCGGCCGGTTTCGCGTAATTGCCTCGACTGTATTATCTACTGCGGCGAAATGGCCAACCAGCTACGCTTCGTGCCGGTCTTTCTGGCTCTTCTTTCCCCTTTCAACACTATATAATATGGGCGGTGAATGCTACAAATATATCGGAGGTCGCCAGGGAGCGGAAATCACGGCTGCTCACCAAAAGGCTTATGCAGGCGCGTGAAACAAAGTCTCCGCGTTGAACATGACACTCACACAGCTTGTAGATCTCCTACCTCAGCTTAGCGAATGCTTCGAAGAGTGGAAAATTCAGCAGAAGACAGCCGAATGGGACTTCAGTCATACCGACAGCCAAATCTTTCGTGCCCGCTTTACCGGCGCACATGCATACCCCTCTTCCACCCTCTTCGTATGCCCACCGAACTGAAACTCACCCGCGAAGACTGGCGCTTAGGATGGCAACATCGCAGCCATGGCTCCAAGCGCGATCCGGCTTACGATCTTGCTGAACGTCTGATGGATCTCTTGCAGAAGACCGAAGGACTGCAGCGACTTCTCAAGTTAGACGAAGAGGACAATATCGCTGAAGATCTCTGGGGCGGTGACGATGAGGCCGATGAAAGGTACAATAATCCGAAGTGAGTCCATCTGCGAGCGGATTCAGTGTTTAAGCTAAAGCTGGATGTACAATAGCTATGAGGAGCCAGACTATACGGCGTGCAGCTCAGAAGACTGCGGATATTGTGGGCGCTGCGACTACTAGCAGTACTTTGTTGAAACAGCATGAAGGGTTATGGGATCGATGCAATGCCACATCATTAGTCTTCGATCTTGGCTTTCAGTGCTTCACAGCTAAAGCATAGCAGGGACTCATAACATGTCCATGTGCTGTCCGACACCTCGCCAAGCTGTGTCGCGGTCAACCGCGAACTGTCATCATGTCTGAAGAATACAGCAAACGTATCCAGACGAGCAAGACCGCCATCCTCGCCAAGCTGCCCAAGGAGCTACAACAGCCGCACGTAGCTATTGTCTGCGGCAGGTGAGAGAATCACATAAGACGTCAGAGATAAGCTCACGCGCCCTTTACAGTGGTCTATCAGGACTTGCAGATCAGCTACAAGACAAAGTTCTCGTCTCCTACAATGACATTGGCTTTACCAGCGCGACTGTTCAAGGTCATGCGTCGACGCTCGCTTTTGGCTTACTATCAGGAGTACCGGTTGTGGCTCAGATGGGCAGATTTCACGCGTATGAAGGTCATCCTATGAGCGATGTGGTCTTTCCTATGAGGGTATTTGGAGCGCTTGGCGTGAAGATGACGATAGTCACGAATGCCGCGGGTGGATTGAGGGAAGATTTGAAGCCTGGGACTATTGTTGCTTTGGTACGCTATACTCTCTTATCTACTATTCGAGCTGATAGCTGCGCAGAGGGATCACGTGTCGCTTTGTTCTTTGGTTTGCTAGTCCTTTTCTCCACTGCTTATGGACTGAACACATTTGCAGACATCCTGGAACCCGCTAATAGGCATCAACGACTCTTCCATGGGTCCTCGCTTCCCTCCGATGTCAGATGGTTTGTCTATCTTGCTTCCCGTAGTTCCTTGCTCATTCGAGCAGCCTACGATTTTGAACTCCGCAAGAATGCTTTCATCGCTTCCTCCAAGCTCGGCTTTCCAAGCGATGCGCTCGTAGAAGGAAACTATGTCTGGGTTGCTGGACCTTCATACGAAACCACAGCGGAAGGGAAGTTCTTGCGTGCAGCGGGCGCGGATGTAGTAGGCATGTCGTGAGTTCTTCGTCCTTGGATCAAAGATGATTGTTGATATAGGAGCAAGTACTGTACCCGAAGTGATTGTCGCTAGGCATATGGTCAGTCTTTCAAGAAACTAGTATGAAGTTGCTGAGAACGTCATAGGGTATTCGCGTATTGGTACTCTCGCTAGTGACGAACAGCGTTATCCTAGCGTCGTATAGAGATGCTCGAGCTGCAGCCGAGGCGGAAATGGCTGGTAAACCCATCAGGGAGCCTGAGCTGGAGAAGGCCAGTCATGAGGAGGTCAGTCATCTCGCTTGCTCGTTTGTGCAGTATTCTCAACAAGCTCTCGATGACAGGTGCTCGAGATGGGCAGAGCGAAAGCAGAAGATATGAAGAAGCTGGTAGAGACCGTGATTGAGCTGTCATGCAAGTGAAATCCAATCCAAGATAGGATAACTTGGCACGCGTCCGCGCTTCACTCTTGCTAATGAGCACCAGGAACCTGTACAGCGCTGCTGACACTTGAGCTGAGACATGCCATTTGTCGTCCTTTTTGCCGTTAACAGTCATCGAACAATTGCTTCTTGACTCCGATTGTTCTTGAATTCTGACACGCTACTTGTGCACAGTAGACCTTGTGCAGCCAAGAGATCGCCTCCCGGATCCGCTCCCTATCTGTGTTCGTCCGTCCCGGAGTCGTCCAGTTCCGCGCGGAAGTCAGGTGCTCGCGTTTCCTCCCGTCTGCTGTGTACCCTCTTTGCCTCTTGACCAGTGTCTGCCATCTTTCAATCAATCAATCAATCGATCCAACGACAATCAACCCAATATGCTGACTCGAAATCTGTCACCAAACATACGTCTCGCTGCTCGACTGCCTATCGCCTCTCGCACTATGGCTGTACGCTATTACAGCTCAGAAGGTCCTCACTACCATGGTCCGCTCTCCTTCGTGATCTAAGACATTCTGCCTCACTTTGTGCCACGCATACCCAGACTCTCGCAAGGTCGCTGCCATTCGCAAGATAGACGACCAAGCCCTCACTCACGAGAAATGGAGTAAGCCTACGATCATTCCAGTACCAGCTTCGGTGCTCACATGTATGTTTCAAGCCATGCCGTGGCCCTCATATACCAAGGACGAATTACACTCCGTCAAAGTGGTGCATCACCAAAACCGAGAGGTGAAAGACTATCTAGCGACGTGGATGGTCGCAAGCGCTAGGACACTGTTCGATATCGCCACTCGATACAAGCAATTTACTCCCACCGAAGCACAAAAGAGCATGAGTCTGGAAGAGTTGCGAGCAAAACGACTAGTCATGACGGAGAAGGATTGGATGGGTGAGTTCATCGTGCTGCTCACTCGATAAAGAGCTGACGCGATATATAGCTCGCAGTCTTTTCTTGGAAAGTATTGCTGGTGTACCTGGATCTTGCGCATCTGTGCTACGGCATTTGCGATCACTCCGCTTGCTCAAGCGAGATGGAGGATGGATACATACCTTGCTAGCTGAGTCAGTGACCTTTCATCCCTTGACAGCAGCATGGATCTGATACTGACATGCTATGCAGAGCCGAGAACGAGCGCATGCACCTACTCTGCTTTATGAAGATTCGCCAACCTGGTATCTTCCTTCGAGCTATGATTATTGCTGCTCAAGGCGTCTTCTTTAACGTATGTCCACTTCACTACATTAAGCTCACGTCTAATTTTGGTCTGCAGGCTTTCTTCCTCTCCTACCTTATCTCACCTTCGTCCTGCCATCGCTTCGTTGGAAAGCTCGAAGAAGAGGCTGTCCATACCTAGTGGGCATCATTGACCGATGAAACGATCAGTACTGATAATAACTAGTACGCTGATCATCAAAGAGCTAGAAGAAGGAAGACTTCCAGAATGGGAGAACGTTGGTGCACCTCAGATTGCGATTGATTACTGGCGAATGAGCAAGGATGCTACTTTGCTTGATGTATGTTCCTTTCGCCTGTTTCAAAAGAGTCTGCTAATCGAGCGACAGATGATCTACGCTATCCGAGCTGACGAGAGTAATCATCGGTTCGTGAATCATTCACTGGCCAGTACGTGAACCCCCATGCTTTATACACATCATACTGACGCTGTTCTTAGACTTGAAAGATCAAGATGTCCAGAACCCATTCGCCATCAGAGAACCTGACGCAACCGTGCGAGGTACTCGCGCGGGCTACAGTGCTGTCAGTAGATCCTATCTCGTGTATTATCAAGCAATGCTGATGCAGGGTACAGGAGGAGTCGCAGGCCTGGGCTCAAAAGACTGAGGCTGAAGCGAAAGCTTCGCTGCAAGAGCCGACGCGAGCTCATTGAGTAATTGTTCCTTGCATCTGTGTATATCTGCAGTACTTCGTCTGTGTATAATCGAATTGTATTGATGCATCACCTTTATTGTCATCCGCCAGCTTTCGTCTGTTGTTGACAGCCATGTCAGAAAATACCCGAATGGAGATATCCACATCCAGCCTGAGCGCAACAGAAGCCATGTTGCTCGCTCAACTCGTGCATGAACACGGCAACACTGCTTGGCCTGTCATTTGCCAAACTTTGTCCGGTCATCCGCTGCTCGACAACACTTTACTGCAAGACGAAGGGACTGCTCAAGCTATGTATACACAACTTATGAAGGAATTAGACGTCGATATGTTCGTCTTGATTGCCTGTCTATTGTTTTGTCGACTCATAGGCCAAACAGGACGGAAGGCTATCCAGAAGGAGCGAAAGCGAAAGCAAAGCAGCATGTTCAGCTGGCGAGGAAACATTTCATGGCTAGAGTGTATGAGTTGCGAGCTCAAATAGCTGCGGAGGAAGACACGTTCAAGTAAGCCTTTCCCATGATTTCTCGTTCAGGTCCTCCCCGTTGACACATTGTATAGGACCCTGTATAGAGAAATAGAAGAGATCAAAGCTGGTATTTGGGATGATCGGATAGCAGCAGAAGTGGCCGCTGCTCAACCTACCGAAGAACCTAAAGACGAGCTCGAAGCTATTACTGAAGAGGCTGGAACTGGTATTGAGCAACAAGCTGAAGTAGAGGAGACTGCTTTAGAGAAACAGGCGGCGCAGGAAGAAGGTAGTCCGTTACCTGTTCTGGCGGATGTTCCGATTTTAGAAGATCCTCCTGCGAGCAAGAAGAAGGGAAAGAAAGTTGCTGCCAATAGAAGGAGCTCGAGAACAGCGAAAGAGGAAGCTCCTAGTAGAGAGCGAAGTGAGGTGCCTGAAGCGATACCAGAAGAAGAGGAGGATGCTGGAACGCCATCTGTTGCTGCTGAAGAGGAGGAAGAGGCACCAGTTGCAAAGAAGCCTCGGAAGGGCACAAAAGGTCAGCTTCCATTCAGCCGTTTCTTTCGAGATATTGATTGTAAAGGGTCTGACAGCCGTTGACCGAAAACGAAAACGTACAGCTACTCCCGCTACTGATCGAGAATCACCTGCACCTTCCACACGGAACAAGCGCATGAAGACGGAAGAAGCAGATACGCCTACCCTTTCCACCGCAGAAGAAAAAGCAGCTCTCAAGAAATTCCGCGCCTCCATCTTACAAATACTTTCCCAGATCACCGCCGATTCCCGCGCTTCAATCTTTCTTTCACCTGTAAGAGAATCAGAAGCACCAGGCTATCACAGTCTCATCAAACAACCGATGGATCTCAAGACTGTGGGCAAGAAAGTCCGCGAAGGATCAATCACGACCAGCCAGGATTTTAGGAAAGAGTTGTTGCTTATCTTTGCGAATGCCGTCATGTTTAATCCACCGGAGAGCGAGTATGCGAGAGCGGCGCATGAGTTGTGTGAGGTTGCTGAAGGGTTGGTTCATGTTTATGATAGCTTGGAGGTTTGAGGTGAGTGATTCTCATTGATGCTGCTGAGCAAAGCTGACTTGTTAATATGCTGTAGACGCAGTCATACCCAACATTTAACTTGTAGAATAGAGAAGCTTTCTTCCGACTATACCGAAACCTATTCTGTCTCTTCTGCCTCGGTACCGCCTTGTCGCTGTCTCTGTGCAACCCTGAAGACTATCTTGTTGGTGATTTCTGGACGATCGGAGGAATTGTCGCGGACGGCAGTGCGAGAGGCGATGCCTCATGGTCTAAATCCACCGGCTAGCAATCAGCTTTCTCTCTTCTCTCTACAACCAATTTGCTCCTCAAGAAAGAATCACAGCTATGCCTATCATTCCGAAAGTTCTCGATAAACTCCGCCCCTTCAAGAAAGCGGACCGAAGCTCGACAACAACATCCAAGGCGAACAACCCATCCAGTACCTCAGCAGCTCAGACTCACTCGCCTCATGCTACGAGTTCGGTCCATACTAACACTACTGCTACGCAGAGGGAGTCCCCGAATCTGCCTGCTCATAGGTCCGAAGCAGTCGATCACCATCGACCTTCGAGTCGCTCGTCAAGCTTCTACGAGTTTGTTGCAAGCAAGTTGACTGCACCTGCGAATAGAAGCGGACCATACACGAGCGCTGCAAATATACCGAAGGAGCCGGTCAAGAAATACCCACCAGGACCTGAAGCTTCCACAAACTCCGTCAAGAACAGGGAGACAATAGTCAAGAACTATCTGGCGGAAATGAGAAGAACGCAACCATTGCCGCGAAAGTTGGTGTATGGGAAGAAAGAACGAGCCGTTGGCCGTATTTTGACTAAGGAAGAGAAGCTTCTGGCTTTACCGATGAAGCAAATGAAAGCTGGCGCACAGTCAGGAGTATCAGGACTTTAGTTTTGCAATCAAGTATCTAATCGTACTCGTGCCCTAAGTGATGATGGCAATGGCAGAATCGTTCCCCCGTGGGGCTGATATGAATTAGCAGAGACGAGTTCTTGTTCATTATTCTGCCTAGCAGCGGCGATCCTACGGCCGAGAGTATCTTTGATACATCAATAGACCTTCTAAGACGCATCGAAGACATGACTGGAACGACAGAGCCGAAATTGAGAATAGCAGTTGTTGGCGGTGAGCAGCGATAAATAGCATCTCAAGCTTGTTGGCTGAGCATGTACAGGCGGTATCGCTGGTCTGACATGCGTCTTGGCTTTACTGCAACATGAAAAGGACGGTGCCAACGTTGACATCAAGATTTATGAGCAAGCACCCAAATTCGCAGGTGGGCAAACATGTACTGTTCGACAGTGTGCAGCAGTTTGAAGCATACAGCAGATATCGGAGCTGGTGTATCCTTTGGTCCAAATGCGCAAAAGTCACTGCACATGAGTAGGCTAGAGCAAAGCACAGGATTGTTTTTAGCTCACCTTGCCTTCTAGTCAGTAAAGACGTCGGCGATGGCTTTCGTAAGGTCGCACAGAATGCAGACCTATCGCCGGACCTCTGGTTCGACTTTATGTGCGGCGAGGCAGATCATCCAGAGTCAATGAAGGAGTTCACAACAGTAAGCCATTGTCGATCTATCCCAGAACCCGCTGATAGGGTGTAGGTCAAGGGCAGCAATGCTGGTCGAGGCAGTGTGCATAGGTAATTTGACCAGTCCATCTGATGCACTTAGCTGATGATACAAAAGAGCCGACTTCCTGGACGAAATGGTCAAGCTAGTCGACAATAAAGCATCAAACTTTGGTCATGCTTGCTCTGGGTACTCGATTGACGACAAGGAAGTCACCTTGCATTTCGATAATCAGGCAGATCAGAAAGCAGATGTCTTGATTGCTGTTCGTCCACCTTGTCCAACTCAACGAGTACTCATATCAGCGCTGCACAACAGTCAGATGGAGTCAAGTCGCGCATCAGAAAGTGCCTGTACGAACGCAAAGGTCTAGATGTTGCTTCTCAAACAGCCCGATACGCAGAATGGGTCGCTTGGAGAGGTCAGTCGGACTTCTTTTCTGGCAACGGCACGAGTCGACAATGAAATAGGCTTGATACCGCTTGAAACCTTCAGAGAAGCAATGGGAAACGACTGCAGCACGAAGCAAATGTGGTCAGTCAAATCGGAAAAGTCTCCGCGACGATGGTCTTATACTTCTGGGTGACAGCTTCGGCAAAGGTCGTCACATTTTACATTTCCCAGTTCGAGGTGGCTCTCTCATCAGTAGGTCGTGGATTTCCTTCTTTTCGCCGCATCACTAAGCGATGTGTCAGATATTGTCGGCTTTGTTCAAGATCGAGAACACAAGAAGCTAGGCGATCATACTGGTAAGGTAACCCTAATCCTATCGTTGAGTAGCCTCAAGTCTTTCTCAGGTCCATGGGCTGAACCCAGACCTAAATCTGAAATGCTGTCAGTCCACAGCCTGTATCAGCGAAATCATCTCATCAGTCATACAGCGAGGATTACTCAAACTTTTCACCTCAATGTAAGAAGATGCTTGAAGCGATTGAGAAGCCTAGCATTTGGGGTATGCGCAAAGCCTGAATCGCTTGTTTTATGGTCTGACGAAGAGTTGCAGGCATCTTTGCTGTTCCCGAACTCGAGCTGGCAGTAGATGATCGAGTGGCGCTTATTGGTGACTCTGTGAGTGTCTTCCAAGCAGATCTTAGAACGCCCTTGATGGTGATTGCAGGCTCATGCGATGACTCCTCATCAAGGTTCAGGCGCTGGACAAGCTATTGAGGTAGGTCGTATTCAAATGGTATGCGTGCTCAGCTCATCGCACTTTAGGACGCCCTCTTCATCTCAGCCTTGCTCTGTCATCCAAGCGTTGGCGAATCCAAGATGGACGATCGACTTTCTCGTATCAAGAAAGCGCTAGAAGTGTACTCCGAAGTGAGGCATAAACGAGCTACTCAAGTCCAGTAAGTCTGTTCTCCCATTATCAGGTCTCTGCTGATTGTTCAACTAGACGAACATCGCGCGAAGCTGGTCTCATGTACCAATTCGATGGACCTCAGGGCGCTGATCTGAACAAGATTGCGGAATCTTTGCAGAGTCGCATGAAGTGGATCTGGGAGTATGACGTTCCGAGCGAGTTGGATGCTGCTCTTCGAAAGTTGGATGGAAAGGCTTGAGTGGGTTTTCTTTCCGCTAGGTATTGTGCTATTGTGCAAATGCAACATCGTCGTTAGAGTGTCACTCTTCTCTTGCATTGATCGGACATGTAATTCTCTCAGGTGCTCTCGTTCCAGAGCTGCCTTTCGCCCACTCGACCGAGTACTTTGTCCGACGCATCAGTTGGAAGCGTCTATGCAATGTTCAAGCTGGGAATCGCAGCATATAACAGCAACTGCCCGAAAACAGGTATCTTCTTGTGATGGCAATTTTCTACGAAACATGTCTGAGCCAATCTTGAACCGCACTGCATTATCGCTGTTCCTCCGCTACGGACACGAGCTATCATCTAGAACTCTCCATGTGTGTAGGAAGATCTCCTCTTAACGTCCTTGCTTCTGGTCTTTTATGTTGCGTCGAGCGCTGGACCATTTTGAGAAACCACGAACCTATGGTCTCAGGCCTATTGTGGGCGCCCTTGCTATAAAGCGACGCATAGCACGCTCGGTTTACTCTTGCTCTTGCACACATCTCATCTTTCACTCAAAAGCGCCGGACGCTGGACTTGATCTTCTTTTGATAAGAAACACTTTGATACCACTCATATACCATCATGCTCCTCGCTCTCTTCAAGAAGAGCAGCTTGCTGTTTCTCATTGCCAATGCTCTTCGGTGAGTTCTGTTTTGAAAGTCCATATCAATCCACTGATGACTTGCAAAAGTGTCATCGGAGTCGTTGCAATGATCTTGTTGCTGGTCGGACAGATACTCAGCATGAAAGAGTATGTCTACAGCTATTCTATCCTCCTCTAAAGCTAATTTCGGACTGCTAGCAACATCGAAGGATATTCCAGACGCAATCAAGTCAGTGTTCTGGACACGGATGTCGACGTTAGCAGCTCGGTCACTTCATCGCCCACTTCTACTCCTTCTATCGCTCGGACCTCGACTGTAGAACCAACGGCCCTCTCAGCTGCGACTACTCTCATACAGCCCAGCAGCGGTGCTCTAGCAGCAGCAACTGAAGCAGCTCAGTCTCGAGCAGCAGCCTTGGAAGAAGCTACTCAAGGCCTGCCTCGCTTAGCTGCCAGAGCAACATCAGCACCTCAACCACACTTCCTCGCTTTTGCATCGGAAGACGAAGAAGGTCTCATCCTAGAAGACTGCGATTATTACCCAAATACCAGCGTACCTATCCAGACCGGCGGCATTCTCTTTACTTGCCTCTACCTCTGGCTCGACATTTGCGCTTTGCTCTTTCTCATTGGGAGTGAACTTGCTTTCCCTTGGCTGTCAAACTTTTACACCTCCTTCTTCCCGCCTCTGGGTAGAGATCACGGACTTGGATTCCTGGGAATCTTTCAAGTGTATCTTTCGGCTGGAACGCTTTCGCATCAGTAGGCCAGATTCATTGTACTTCCCATATCAATCTGATGTTCGTCCAGGATTGGCACATTCCCAGCTGTAGCAAGCTGGATGGTCTTCATTTGTGGTCTGCTCAACGTTTTACTCGTGAGCTACTTATACATTTCCTTAATCAGGAACTAATCGAGCTATTCAGGGCATCTTCTTCCGCACATCTCTACGCCGCACACGCGCGCTCGTCCCAGATGCAGATTCGCCAGTTGGTACCGCTGCCAAAGGCGCTTCCGCAGCAAGAAACCTCTTCAATCGCTTCTCCAGAGCTCCAGCAAGCAAGAATTATGCCTCTGACGCTTATCACCCGGATATGGAGCACAGCACTGCTGCTTCCTCTTCGTCATCTAGCAAGCGGGACAGGAAGGTGTTTAATATCAGCGCACCCAGTAAGTCCCTCCCAATGCCTTTTAGAATAGACTGACACTGTTTGTACAGTGCGAGAAGCGCAATTGCCAATGTATGAGAGTGGTTCGGGAGCAACCTTTTCAAAGGTCCACTTCACCTCGCAACGGTAACGCAGGCAAAGTGTCATTTTGTATTTTACATGGACTATAGAACAAAAGTGATGTTGGCATAATTGTATTCTAATTCTCTCATAAACTAGTCCCAAACCCAGCAAAGAGATCATCCGTCGCTCGCGTCTGCTTTCTCGCAGTAAGGACGAGCCGAGCCTTTGCGTCCGGGATTACAGCTCCGTTCAGACGCATTGGAGCGGGAACCTCTGTCTGACCAGCAGGCAAAGAGATGTCATATCGCATGATGATGAAAGCAAGCATGATTCGAAGCTCGGCTGACGCAAAGAAGCGTCCTGGGCAAGCATGGCTAGAGGATAATCAGCGTACCGCTGTACTGGCAGTTGGATGGAACGTACCGACCAGCGCCAAAAGGCAAGAAATCCTTGTCCTGAGTCGTAAAGCCATATTTCAGATCGCTATCCTCGGCTTTGCGCATGTTGTAGAAGCGATCGTGCTGAAAGGTGTAGGGCGACTCGTAGACTGCTGCATTAAAGTGTATCGGTTGAGCTGGCATGGCGATGGCTACACCACGAGGCAAGAAAGTCCCGTCGGCCAGATGACAGTCCTTAGCAATCAGACGGCCCATGAGTACTAAAGCAGAAACTTAGCCTCATTCGTGTGGATGTTTACTCTTGATCACGCACAATTCCCAAGTCCGTAGAAGCGAGCGCCCTCTCTGAGCAGCGAATCGATCCTCTTGAACTTTGCAAGACCAGCTTTAGTCCAACCATCGGCTTGAATAGCAGAAGTGATCTCGTCCCTGTAAGCCTGAACTTCTTCGGCAGACAAAACAGCTAAATGATTCAATGCGTGGGTGATCGTGATCGAAGTGGTGTGCATAAAACCGAAAGATAGATCTACGCGAATGAGCAACCACTGTGCAATTCAGGTGTCAGCTTACTCATGTATCGCATGGCAAGTCGAGGCAAATTATCGAGCTCGTGCTGAGGCGCTTTGAGGATCAAAAAGTCGCCGATCAACGTCTGAGGGTGCTTTAGCAAGATTATTTTCAAAGCGAAAGAGGGACTGACGGCTTCAGCTTGCTTTCCGAGAATGGCAGGCACCCGCTTCTCCAGATACGGCACAAGTATTTTGCTGGCAGTAGCAGGACCTCCGACTGTGCGATCAAGGATAAAGCTGAGCATCCTGTAAAAACGGATCAAGGTATGACAAGATTCACAGAAGGCAGACATACGGTCTTAGTGGACTCGGAAGCCAATTCAGCAGTTGCGCTTTGATGACGATAGATTCCCTTTTCCTTGAGTTTGAGAGTCTGCGGAAAGTAGGAGAGACAAAGCTTACGCGAATTGCACGATAGCGTGCTCATACTTGTCGTTCCTGCACAAGTCTTTGCCGACCATGACTCGACCCGCAATACGAGCGACAAGGTAAGTAAAGTCGTGAAACGTTGTCAGTGACTTTGATGCTGATTTATGCAAGTCAGCATCTTGCTCGAGACTGTGGATTTCACTCACTGGATCCGGTTGTCGGCTTGAAAGCTTCTGAAATCGCCAGGATAGTTTCATCTAATAAGGGAGAGATGAAGCCTGCTATGCCTCGTGTGCTGTTTCGTGATCAGCCGAGCAGATACGAGCTGTCTAAATCAGGCTCACACATCCGTTCTGACCACCGCAAGCTGATAAGGACTATATACATGTCAGCTCAATTCTAGGTGTCTGGATCAAAGGCCTACTTTCCCTGCTGATCGGAATTCATATTATGGTCCAGCCTGAGCTGTTCATCTATCTGCAATGATACTTAAGCGAAGATGTAACATTGGAAGCCGAAAGAGCTTACCGCTACGGGTTGATTGAACTAGCCAATGCTTTATATCAAGTCTGGTTGCTGAGTGAAAGTAGTAGTACACACGACAGAGTCATCGCTCATCTTGATTGCTTCCTGTGGGTGAATGTGCCCTATTGAGCTGGCTAAAGCAGCACAGAGCAGACACCACGCACGTAATTCTCATGTCCAATACAAAACAAGCGTCCACCAATAGTCTACGTAGCACTAAGGCCCAAGCGAGCTAGGCAAGGCGAGAGCCAGCTTACCGGTATGACGAAAGGATGCCCTCCGAATCGCTCAAGACCCTCCGCTATGCAGCCTTCCGCGTCGGTAATGAATCGAATAGCAGTCTTGAGATAGTTGATGGGTCCATCACCTCCGATAGAAGGGACAGAGTGACGCGCTTTCCGTCTCGTGAAGGCAAACAGCAGCACAAACAGCGGCAGAACAGCCCAAATAACGATTGACATGACGAGCAAGGAAGAACGACTTTGTAGCAGGCTAAAGGACGACTAGCACTGCACAGCGAAGCTAAGCTTGGACAGGAACAAAATATAGACTTGCATCTTCGACACCGACCACGACTCGGCCGCAAATCTTCTGCCTGTCAGGATAAGCTCATACCCTGTATACCCGAGCATAAGATATCCCTTCGCACAGCACAGCACAGCATGTCACATCGAACCGATGGACATGTCTCGTTTGTTATTGCTACCAGCGGAACAGAAGTAACAGTAGCAGACCATTTCATGCCTCGCGCCTCTGCGTGGGCAAAGCATTTGGTTTTGTACATGAGCAACCCTTCCCTGAAAGCTGTTGAACTGCTTCGCGACGACATGATTGTTTTCCGCTCGAAGCTGGCACCCGACCAGAAGATGCTGTGCCAAGACCTAACGATAGATGATATCACTCTTTTCTTCAATGAACCCCTGACTATCGAGTGGAAAGACTTGGACGATACGGAGCATCTCGCCCAAGTGACAAAAGGCACTATCATCTCAAATGAGGAAAGACGTCGTATAGCCTTCTCTCTTCCACTTGCAGTGGCTCTGGATGAGGTATGTCGTGCGCACGACACACTGTCCAGATCTCATATGCGTTTTTCAGATCGCAAAGGAAGTCCGCAATCGAAATTATCTTATCTCTGCGCCTTTACTCAATCTACTTGCTGTCATCATCTATTTACACGAAGCCAATCACTACTGGTCCAGGCATCACTTTCCACCCAGCGCTCTCACCACTGAAGGTCTAGCCGTCAGCGATAAAACGAATGTCCGGGAGTCTGGGCAGTCATTTGAATCGCAGCTCCTAGGCGGGACTCTTTGGACAGAATGGGTCAGAGGGCACGTTGGTGAATATCAAGCCTTGACAGCTTTGCTATTACACACCAAAGACAATGTCACTTACAGTCTCAGTGAGTGTTTTGCGTGAGCCTATGAACTCGCCGATTCGTATTTCATCAGATGATAATTTCGCAAAGGACTTTCTGCGAGCTTTCGAGAATGGACAAGATCTACCTGCGTTCCGAGCCAAGTACGGCGTCCCTGTGGAAGCCTCTTTACCGGCAGATTCCGAAAATGAACGCACCACAAGCTACCAATCGGTCCATACTCGTCCAACATGTTCATTGCAAGACGGAAGCTTCGCTGCACAACAAAGGCTAGAGCCAAAGGAGATTGTTCCACCGAGCGGAAATGACAGGTTAATTGACAATCAATGAGAGGTCTTGGCAGAGCGGCTGTAAGACAAGGTTTGTCTTCGCATCTATCTGATGAATTTGTATTATGACCCGCGCCTCTGAATTGCATAGTATGTAGCATGATTACCGCAGTATTAAAATAAGCAGCTCTACCATATATTCACGTTTCCGCAATGACTGCCAACCTCAGCAGCGTTTCCCAATCACCCTCAGGGATAGCAGCCTCCTTCTTCAGCCTATCCAACTCTGCAGTCATTTGCCATCCTACTTCCTCGTGCCATTCTTCACCCATTGCAAACCCTTTCAACTGCGCTTCGTATTCTTGCCAACCACCTGCTAATCCCCAAACTTCGTGCGGTAGCCTGAAGGAATGACATCGACCAGCAGGCAGACGAGAAGCCAAGAGATGAAACGTGATCAAAGGAGGTTGAGTGTCTAGTGCTCGGTCGAGATCAGCACAAGGTTCTTTGAGCAAAGCAGCTTTGACGATGGCTTTGGTCGGAGTCGCACGTTGAGCAGCTACATGGGTAGCGGGCGAGTGAGGACCAGTCAATCCAAAGATAGCAGAAGGTGTCATTCTTGGAAGTGATTCGTCGTCATCGTCAGATGAAGAGTCTTCCGCGTCGTCCCAAATGAAAGCCGTCTTCAATTCTTCAGGCCACTTGAGTGCTCGCAGCACCAGTTCGAAAGAGCTCAGAGCCAGCATCGCTTCATGCATCGCTTCTTCCGCTAAATCCTCTTCTTCACCTTCAGCAGCTGGTGGTAGTTCAGGTAGAAGAGCAAAAGCTTCACATAGCTCTTCGATAGTCTGCGCATTCTTGAGTTGTTCGTTGCGTGCTGCAGCAGATTCGCCAGCTTCCACAGGCAAGACGCGATTGGCAAATTGCGAAATGAGCTGGCGGAAAGCAGCGACTTCATCGATAAGCTTATTAGCTGCTATCTCTTCTGGTGTGAGGGGAGCTGCAGTAGTAGGAGGAGGAGAAGGGGAGCGTCGACCGTTCCGTAAAGAGAGCTTCGACCGAGACGTGCTGGGAATCAAGCTTGATTTCTTGTGCGGTACTGGAGCTGGTCGAGGCAGAGCAGCTTGATCGGGAACAGGGCAAGGTCGAGCAGCAAAAGCGAGCATGCCTTTCCAAGTGATGTGGGTCGCCACGCTGACCGTCCACTTGTCCGATTCCTTGCCACAGCGCAATACATCGTCAAACAATCGCTTCGCCGCTTCTAATTGACCAGACAGCTCCTTCATATATAGAGGCCCGGTTGTAGCAGTCGCAGGTTGAGTCGCGAGCGCATGGCCAGAACTTGTCCGTTGAACAGCGTCCCTTGCAGCGGAAACCGTGACGGCGATACTCTTCTTGATTTCCGCAACGAAGGGCGTCATGATTCTACCTATCATGCCATCAAACTTGCTAACCCAAGGCAAGAGCGCATCCTGGACGAAAGAAGGCATAGCTGGTGTAGTAGAGGTGCAGATCTGGTTGAGTGCGTCTCTCATCTCGTATGCCGCGCGGACGATTTCGAAATTGAACCGTTGCGGTGCTGGCTGGACTGTGGGCGAGAGGTCTGCTGAAGTGCGCGGAACAAAGTATAGAGCGGCGCTTGATTCTGTAGCTGGCGTGAGGACGAGTGCTTCGATGCGCGAAAGAAAGATGGTCAAAGTTCTTACGACGGCGGACCGAATGAGTGTTCGAAGAAGGTAAACATCGTGAGCTGAAAGTTGCGTTTCACTGTAAGGAACCAACAAGACTAAGTATTCGAGCTGATGCAGATAGATTGAAACGCACGAGACGATGATATCACCCAAATCCTTTGCCCTATCTGACCTAGGCGAGCACCTTCCTTTCCATACCACCGCTTGATGATAGTCTATCGGCAAGGCAGCAGGAAAGATCCGGTTGACAGCTTCACCTAATCTTAGGGAGACTTTGCTAACATAGCTAGCTTCCAGTTGCGATGCAGCAGGAATAGGTGGTCCAATAGGAGTAGAAGCGATTGATGGAGTAGGAGGAGCCGTTTGCGGAGAGGTATTAGCTGGTGTGGTCGTGCGAGAAGCGAGAAGCGAGCGTAAATTGCGGGCTGAGCCGGATGGAGCTACTTCTGCTTCAGTTTTGGGAACCGGCGCGACGGAGCGAGAGCGCATTGGTTGGTCGCTGCTTGATCTTCTGGACAGACCCGTTGCGGATACTGATCTTTTAGCCATTGCGCCTAGACCGAGACCAAAAGATGAAGCAGGCGTCTTATTGTTTGACAACACTGCCGAGTCGTTGATCAAATCAGCAGGCGCGTTGTTGTAAGCTGTAGCAGGCGGCGTAGCAGGAGCGCCGTTGCGAGGGGTAAGAGAGAGGTGAGGAAGGGACGGAAGCATAGTAACCATGTTGCTGCATGTATTTGTTTGACAGAGAAGGCCAAATCAATCTTTTTCGAGCTCTTAAGCCGGTTGCGGTGCGCGACAGTAGATAGGCGGTGTTCTTTCTGACCGGAAAGGCAAACAGGTCCGTGGTAATCCAGTGTCAAGAACGTTCTATGGCCAAAGAGAGGCAGTTATCATAGCCTTGCACAGAGTACCAGGACTAGAAGCGGAGTCTTCTTGCTGGATTGAGACTAGCCGAAGAACTTTTCGCGTTTTTCCAAGATGAAAGAAGATAACGGTCTTCAAGGAGGTTGCTTTGCCGAAGCCACGCCTGCAACGATTGCTCCAGAGAAGTTTGCCAGAGTTGATCTGTTGTTAGAGCGTATTATTAGCGAAAACGTGCGGTTGGAAGGGAGATAGCGAAAAAGCATACAGAGTCCCAAGCAGATCTAGTCTACGCTTTTCTGTGCTGAATGAAGAAGGCTCGCTCATAAGTTGAAGAAGCTGGTAGCTTGTTGCGGAAAAGAGAAAAGAAGAGTCAAGTTGAAGGGCCATTGAACGGCGTCGGTATACCCGGACGTGGTGAACAGCTATGCACACGAAGATCTCTAGTAATACATTGATGCTCAACGAGGATAACCTGTTGGCACAGTTCCGATAACGATGGTACTCAGAACAAGCAGCCTATTCATTACCGGCGTCCATCTCTTCCTTCGATGGCTCCTTCTGAATGAACAGCCAGCCCAGCCCAACAAGCAGTTTGATTCCGCCAGCACAGAATAGCGCACCAGCTTGCGAAGGTAGGGCTATAACAGTCATTAGCTCCAAAGCCTGAAAACACAGATGTGACATACTAGCGTCTTTCTTCATGATCGCTTGACATATCGTCGCTCCCAGTCCTAGTGTGACAAGCGACAATATACGAAGATCACGCGCTGGACTGTACCGTGGTGCAAAGAAGGTGGAAGGTGGTACGCTGAAAAGCGCCAGCCAGACTGAAGGTATACTTTTAGCCAGGAATAAGTTGGATGATGTTCATGAAATCACCTGAAGTCTGCACGACTGTGTAGGCAAAAGTATTAGCATCGACTTGAAGAAGCTGGAACAGAAGCCTGACCGGTAGTCTGAAACTCGGTCTGTGTAGAATATCAGATTCAGTCCGAGCCTTTTAGGTGCTTCATACCTTTAAGCTTTGACCATCCAGCGCTTGTAGTCCAGTGCTCGCGGAGAGAAGAGCAAGCGCCCTAACCAAGAGAGATTAACAGTGCTCAACGTGCAACATGAGCAGCGATACGCACACAAAGCCTCTAGCACTTTGCCACTGCTGCACAGTCTGTTGCATAGCGATCAAACACCCAGCCGCGCCAATGATTGTCCCACCACTAAGCATACTCCGCACTAACAACCCAGCTCTCGTCGCTCCGCCTACCCTACGTGTCACCATCGACCCTACTATCGCTCCTATCCCAAAACAGGTAATGGACAGGAAGTGTTGCCAGTCCTCGACATCAAAGGTTCCGTTCTTTGTAAATGATGCAAAGGCTTGTAATGTTGAGCCTGTATCCTCATGAGCGTGATCGATGATGAAAGTGACAAGGCTGACCGGTCAAAACTGTAGATAGAACTGTCAGCAAAGCTACACTCGATCCAGAGGACGACGTACATCCATTCCATACTCCGGTTTGATCAAACGCGACGTAAGCTACAGGATCATAAGATTGGTCTAAAGTACAAAAGCAAGACAGACGAACAAGTGATACCAGTCACCTGTACGCAATGTTAAGCCATATCGACGAGCTGGATGGCAAACGCACGATAGACATCAGACATAATGAAGGGATAGACCCAGGCGATGAGACTGTTTCAGTCCAGTACGCCTTGCTCTTCAAGGTCTTGAGCTTGACGTGTGCATGTGGGAGAAGCGGCTGCTGCTCATTGGCATTATGGTTCGCCATGCGGATTCGACTTGAAGGAAGAAATGCGACTTGGGCAGATCAGGGGAGCTTGAAAAGCAGATACGGTACACAGACAGAGAGATAGAACGAATACGAGAAGCAAAACGAGTCGCTGAACTGTAAAGACCAACATATGTCATCACCGTTTTTCTCTCGCTTGACCAGACACGGTCAAGGTCATCTGCAAGGAGGTCTGAGCATACCCAGCGACTACCAAAGAAAGATACCCAACACTGCTGCCATCAATACCTCTAGCAGGAGACACCGCTATGTCCGACCCAAAGCCTTCGAGGCCAATGTCCTTGAACACGCAACCGCCTAGCAGATCAAGTTCCTTGCGTTTGGATTTGCCTTACACAGCAGCTGCTGTTCCATATGCTTCTCCCTTCGAAGAGTACAGCGATAACCCGCTCGACATCAAGCCGCTCACAGTGTCTGATAAGAATGCCCTTACACCGCTCAGAGGTAGCTTATCACTGCGTATCTCGCTGGAATAAAGCTGAGCTACATGTCTAGCGCATTACTTGAAGCGCGAATTGGTGTCGCTGCAGATGGCAGAAGAACTATCTGAATTATCCAAGCCCGATGCCTTAGCCGTACTGGGCTCACCTTTCGGTCCATCTAAACCAGGTCTGAACGTCGATGCCTCTCAACCGCTCCGACAAGCTTCAGATGTTGATCTGCCCTTCACTCGGTTCATACTGCATCACTTTATCCTTTCTTTCCCTCTGCTCAAAGATGCCAAGGCCGACTTCTACCAAGGCAAACTTCAACCTTTTGTTCATTCCTTCTTATCTCGCAACATTTCCACATCAGACGACAGAGAAGACGAATCCAAACGAAGAAAGCTCACTTCAAAATTTGAAAAACACCTCAGTCTAGTCATGTCTTCTGCTATTCGCTTATTGGACAATAATGGGAATGAATCCGTTGTTCGGATCACCAATCAATCTGGTCAACCGGAAATAGCAGTACAACAAGCTCGACCTTCCCAATCAAAGGAGAAAGATCTCCCTCCTCCGCCCGTCACATCACAGCAACGCGCACAGGAACAAGAGAAAGAGTTTCAAGTCAATGTAGTCACTGTGCGAAGTATTGTTGTCAAGGGTAGATTGAGAAATTCGTCCAGGGAGGAATTCATCATTCGGACTAGAAGGGCTGGTAGAGAGGATGTTTTCGTCAGCAGACGGTATAAAGATTTCTACAAGCTCGCTGAACAGGTTCGCTTCCTGTTTATGTCGCCGAAACCAAGCTGATTGCTCGTATAGCTGCGGAAAGATAACCCAGAAGAAGACATTCGACCACCACCAGCTAAAGATCGTCGAACGACCGAATCTCGCGCACCTGTTTCTCCAGCTCATTCTCGAGTTGCATCATACGACCCAGCCAACGACACAGACAGCATCACTTCAGATGATGGCACTCCCGTCACTCTCTCTCGCGAACGGAATCGATTAACTTTGCGTGCCTATGTCCGACATCTTCTCTCTAACCCGGTCACTGCTTCTGCTGATCAATTGAGGGATTTCTTATTGACTGATGAAACGACCTTGTCGAGGGAGGAAATGAAGGATGTAGAGTTTAGGGAAGAGATGGATAAAGTCCGAGAAGCGGAATTAGCGAGGTTTAGGGAAGAAGTGGAAGAGCGAGTAAGGGAGTTGCAAGGCCATTTGAGAAAGTTCAAAGCGGATCTGGTACAAAAAGGTATGTCTATGCTGAAACTCGGGTCTAGTTGTTTACCTGGGAATAGATGGCTTGAGGAAGATCTTTGGTGTCATTAGAGAAACACCGAGGGCTGAAAATCTACCTATAGAATACCGTAAAGTCATGGAATGGGGCAGGATATCGTACGTCTCCTCTTTGGGATTGTCAGACAGAAGGCTGAAGTATTTATAGACTCGCTTCCACAATCTATCAAATCTTTGCCGGCTCCGACAACTCTTCAGCCAATTTCCAACAACTCAAGCGAATCCACAGCATGATGCCTTATTTCGTCATGCGCGGTATACTCAAGATTTCGAACCCAATAGCCATGATCCGGTCTTTCCTCGATCTGTTTCTCGCTCGTCCTTTCGGTCAATCTAGTCTACTCCAACGCATCTTTACTAGTGGTCTGAACGATGAAGTGAAGGAGCTTCGAGAGGATATGCGGCTTGTTGCGGAAAAGATTAATGATCCGGCTTTGGTACAGAAGGTGGAGAATTATGTCAATTCGCCTAGGCATGTGCAAGAGTATTGTAAAGCTGAAGCTGGTGCGTGTCTTCTTTCTCTTCTTGATGTTGAGCTGAAAGAAGTGATTCTAGTTGCGGATCGAATTGATCTGATGGCCGCTGTGCTGCGGAGTGGATCGCCTTTAGTACCTCAGACCATGGCCAAAGTCGCTCGATGCAATGCCGCCTACCAAAAATACCTGCGCGATCGAAGTAAGCTAGCAAACCCGGAAGACGACGAAGGGCCAACGAACGACGAAGCATGGCTGTTTGAAGATCTGCACGTCTACCTTCGCTTGGCGGCCCGAGCAAGAGACAAGAGCCAATTGATTGAACTCATCTTTGAAGGCAGTACTTCAGAAGTCCTCAAGGACATTGTGACCATCTTCTACTCTCCTCTAGCGCAAGTCTACAAAGCTGCCAATATATCTGAATCGCTTTCCGACTTGCAGACATTTATCAATGACCTCATCAAGACTGTCGAGGCAACTGAAGGAGACATGAGCAACACGCCCGCTACCACGGTTCAAGCTTTCATTGACCTGGTAGCGCGACACGAGAATGCGTTCTACCAATTTGTTCATCAAGTACACTCGAAGGGTCGTGGTCTGTTTGACGACCTCATGCGTTGGGTGGAACTGTTTGTCGATTTGATTCGGGATGGACTACCTTCTCCTATCAGTCTCGAATTCTTGTTACCTCATGCTGGTGAAGAACGGATGCGCGTAATGGCTGAAGTGGATGCGCTAGTGGATTATCATCGAGCGTTGAAGGTTGCACATCATGAACGGATGAGAAGGCGATTGTTGAACGGCGAACAGAGGGAAACAGACGAAGACGCTGCTTTCGTGGGTGAAGTGATGAAGAATCTCAACTTGGGCAAGATGAGCAATGAAGTGGACGATTTGGCCGCGGAAGAATCGGATGAAGAAGAGCAAGAGTTGGCTGATTCGTCTGATGAAGATTATCAAGGCACACCGACGAGCGGATCAATGAAGAAGAAACGAGATGCAAAGAGGACAGATATCAGTCCGCCCAAGTTGGTACTGATCCCTAAATTGGTTCCGGTCTTTACGGAATTGATACGGCCTTCTTTGGGCAAGGAGAGAGATGTAGGACGACCTAGCTGAACGACACACGCAAAAGAAACGGACAATCGATTGTACAGAATAGATCTGCGCACACCGTGACTTTGTGCTTGCCCATGCTCAACCATGATAACCCGACCAACATTGTCAGCACTTCACTATCGCTGTATCTACAATCCACGATTCGCTTCTACGATCGCTTCGTTCCCTTCGAACCCGAATGCATCTCGTCAGTTAGAATCCGAGCCAATCGCTGCCAACCCCAGCGTCTAATGTGCTGTTGTAGCTTTCGAAATCTTGGACCTGCCTCGGAATGCATCATCTAAAGAAGTCAAGAAGCGGTACGCTGTCAAACACTTGCTAGGCAATCAGGCAGCTGATCTGATCGAGGCAGATACCTCGAAATGTGCAAGGTCTTTCATCCAGATGTGACACAACACACAGCATCTTCTTCTAAACAAGCACAAGAAGCCGACGAACGATTCACAAGAATACAAGCGGCCTACGATCTGCTCAAAGATGTTCATAAACGACAAACCTATCTTCGCTTTGGTGCGGGCTGGACGTCGACCAACAGACTGTATGATGAGGTCCCTCTTGATCTACGGCATAACCCTTGGGGCACACCGAAGACTCGATCCTCGTCTCATTCGCATCGAAGGGCGCATTATCCAAGTTCAGAATGGGATTGGCATCAAGGTATGTTCCGGCCTACATCTGAATAGCCTTGATATTGATGACAAGGCCAGACGCCTACCGACAAGATGATTTCTACACCTCCAATTTTAGAGACGACAAACCGATCATGCCCTTCATGTCGAATCGAAAGCTCATCTTTTCACTAGGTGGTGCTTCACTAGCTTTATACCTCTTCCAAATGCTCGCCGTCATACCTGCTTCTCATCCAGAAACACAAGAACGTATCATGAATGGCGAAGCGACGTTTATGGCTGGTGCGAGTCCCGCTTCTGGCATGACGGAAAGGCATGTCAAGACTGCGAGGGATTTGAGTGAGGCTAGACAGAGAGCGAAAGAGTATGCGCAGGGAAGGAGGGAAGGGATTAGAGAGGCTGCAAAGGCTGCTGCGTTGAAAAGGGCAGAGAAGCAGGGTCAAGAGGCAGAGGCGGATTGAGTGCAGTTTCGACGCTAAGGTAGTCTGCTTTGTGTATGACAGCAAGTGGATCAGGGACCTTGGGTGGATCAGGAGACCTCGGGTTACAACTTAATCACCCAGAACGCACATCGATCAAATGGAATGAGCTTCCAGAGGGTTGCATCTTGTACAATAGACCTCGTTACAAACAGCATCGTGTGACCGGTCTCTCTCAATTCTGGTCTGACGCGACAAAGCGTTCATGACGCGTGCCTCTCCTTGCTCCCAAACCAGGTCTTTCCTCGCGAATGGCATGACGACAGTGCGCATCTCGGACGACTTCTACAGCGAAGATCCTCAGACATCGTACCATGGCCTGCGCTGTATGCTCTCCTTGCTAATCTTTATGACCGAATCTTTGAACAAAAGCGCTAGTCAATGTCAAACCGGATTCTATAGCCTCGCATGGAGGACAAATCACTCTACAAGACCCTACTATTGACGCTTCAGCTCAGGTAGCTGCCTCGTTCGACTCGGATGTATGCTCCTGTCGTTACGGGGTGTCTTGGTGAGGCTGACCATTTCCGCTGAACAGACGGGTGAATCAGTACATTTCACTGGTACTCAAAGCGCTGCAAAAGAAGTAGATTGTGTCATGATATGGGACGATGCTTCTGAGGTGCTTGCTATCGCTTGGCATCACCTCGCTGGCAACTGAAGTCTTGCCTAGTGCTATATACTACATCGGCTCGCTTCCTTTTCAAGAATATCTAAAGTCAAAGCTGCTCCGCCCAAACCAAAGATTGCTGAACCGAGTATACGGATTCAGGCACCTAGTGCGTCTCGTCTTATGGCCGTAGCTCTGACTGACACCAGCAAAGCTCCCACATCTAGTAACAGTAACAGCAGAGCGAGATCGAATACACCTGCACAAGCCTCACCTAAAGTACAACCAGCACCTTCCGTCCCTGTTCCTCGGATACAACAACTTCCTTCCACATCTTCTAACCCAGCTCCGAACAGCTCACCTTCTCGACCTATAGCATCACCTCAAGTCAAGCCTATAACAGTCAGCACTACCGCTTCACCTCGTCCGTTACCTTCTCCCTCACTCGGAGGTTCCTTCTCCCTTCAGCAACAATCACAACCCGCACGACCAAAAACAGGCGGCAAAACTCTACCTACTAAACCGGCTGTGCCTTCTACGGGTCTATATTCCAGCTCTTCAGAAAGCGGTAGTGAAGGAGAAGAATCCAGTGGATCCGGTTCAGATGAATTCGATGATCTGGCTGGTGCCCTGTCTCAACGGTAGCATACGGAACAATTCTTTGTAATTAGTATAGTAAACTCATTAGATAACCCCTTCACAATTGTAATTGCATTCTCTTTCTATGATTGATGCTTGCCCGTCTGAACAAACATCCTTCTAACGTACTCATCCCAGAACTTTCCTCCTTTACCTAGGCTTTTCGCTAAAGCCAACCAACTCCCAATAGTCAAATCTTCCATCTGATAAGGCGTCTTTCCTTCTACCCCGTTGTCATCCGCTCTGCTTCGAGTAAAAGTACTATACTCAACCTCAAACTTGGGCCATGGTCGATCACCCGTTTTATTGGCCGATCCATACCCATGATGCGCATTCACTTTATCCAAAGGTAAGTAGTATTGCACATAGCCGAGGATAGTAGCGAATCGATTCGAGCGGGAAGGTGAAGACGGTGAGATGTAGCGTACGAGAGGGTCGTAGGATGGTTTGCGGTGCTTCTTCTTTTTGTGCGATTTCCGCTTTCTTAATTCGTCGATAGAGGTCGGGTAGAATGGTTGTTGGCAAATTTGTTCGTCTTCTGATTCTTCTTCTGATGATTCGAGGAAAGGATGTATTACGTTGCCTTCCGTTGATGGGTCATAGATGGAACCAGGATTCATGCTGGTATTGTAACTCCAAATCCGATATGCAGGCTGGAAAGTAGGAATTACAGAAGGCGCAACATGATTGATGACATAATTATCAGAGTGAGGCTGTTTCGGCAGATCACTGTAAGAATCATGCAGAGTGTCGGGTAAATCTGCTACTGAATTGAGGGAGAATTGAAAGCCTTTTCTATGCTTCTTCTTCTCTTGATGTGTAAAGAGGGTGAAATGATCTACATTCTGATGCCCAAAGATCGAGGCGACTATAGTATCTTGGTATGCGAGACTGATTTCGGCGAACCGGTCATAGCATTGAGGGTAGAATGTAGCTGGCGGCACATGGCCTGATAGAATCACTTGCACTATATCATACTATTAGAGACAGTCGTGGGGAAGTAGTGGTAGTAGACCGACTTCCTCTAGATCTCCAGCGAAACAATTGATTTTGTAGCCAAAGCAGTTGTTCTGTTCCAGGATCTCGAGTGCCATGACCACTATCTGGCGGACATCCATCGACAAGCTATCATAACATCAGTACTCATTACAAAGGAAGGGTGGACAGACTGACAGAATTACTCTGAAAGAAGAAAAGCGTATTGATGGAAACCACTACCAGATGATTTGGTATCACTTCTGTTCCGAAATATCCACCTCTCGCAAATGTGTGGTATTGTTCTTCAGGAACGTCGTCTCGCCAGATACTATGCAGGACTGCATAAGATGACAGTCTGCCTAGGGACAGAATCGCTCACCTGCCCAAGGAAGATAGAGTCTTTGATGGACCGGGCGACATGACGTTGTGCGGCTATACAGTCTGTCAAACCAGAGGTACATCCAAGTAGAAGAAGGGGCCTAACATAGACATCGTTGTTGCCTATCGAAGGGACCAGCGGAAGATCAGGAAAGACTTGCTGCATTCGATCATAAATGTCTTGATTCAGATCAATGATTTCACTGAGTGTACGAGGAACAGCAGAGTCAATGTCGTGTCTGTCAATTTGCAAGCTTTTCCATTAGCTTTCGCCAAAGAACAGCTTGCTGTACTGACCTGGCGTTATCTCCCATCCAGACAACAAAGTCTATCTTATCTCTCCATTGTTCCAAGTCATGAAAGACAGCGTCCACAAGCGTCGCAGGGGCATCACAGTCAGAAGCAGGAGCACCCCAGTAGGGCGACACATCATCTTGATCGACTGGTTTGTGAATGTGACAAGCACCGGCTATGCTCTTCCCTTGCTTGTAGTGGTAATCCAAGTGAATATCAGAAATGGACAAGAAGCGGCCGGTCAAAGGTTTTGTTGAAATTGTTGGAGCCCCCTTGAGCGTTGCAGGGTATATGAGAAGCCATAACAAGCTCTGTTGTATCCTTGAGAGCCTCATCTATACGGCTGATGCATCGTAGACGGTCTATCGTTTGCGGAAAAGAGAGGAACGTTCTCAGGCTCACGAAGGACCGAAGTCATATGATAATGCTAATGAATTACATGCTAATGTGTATATACACAGCTCCAGCTGATACCTCTCACACTGATGAATAATAAATACAGCCTCCATGGGCGTCCCCACTATGTTTGGACGATCGTGTCGTTTGTTTGGCCTGCTAGAGCCGCTTGTTCTTGCTTGAATAGTTCAGGACCGTTCCATACAGGGATCTGACATTCGTCTGAGTCTGACCAGAACCAGGCTGCGAACCAAAGATCTGGACCACAGATTAGGTTGTTCAGCGACATCTGAGCCAAAAGTCAGCGAGTGATGTGAACACAAGGACTGTTACTCACATTCTGCACATAGATCTTTGGCCAATTCAGACGAGCTGTATGTGTCCAAGTGTCTTGCTCTTTGCCGGCAAATCTGAGGATCACCATGAGCTCTGGTCGAACAGCAGTAAGAACAGCACGTACCTCTGCAGACCTGCTTGAAGCGCAGTGATACGCCATGTCTCACGTTCCCACCAGTCAATACCAGCTGCTTTTCCGCCAAACCAGCCTCCTTGAATGTGACAGTCCGCTCGATCCATGTCCCCAGTATTGGCTATGACGACACATCAGCCAACATCCAAGCAAAACATCCCGCGAGACTCACTAGCTGCTCTTACGTATTCTGTTCCTTCTGGCCAAGGTACATTCGCATCACCCAGAACCAAAGTGTCATCCGGTACAGTCGCAAAGACCTTGTCTAATTGCGAAGTGATTGATCGGAAATGGTGAGGGTAGTCTCTTTCTCTGAATCCACCCGCGTCAACCTATACTCGTACATCAGACACGATCGAACAATACGATAGAAGGAAAAGCTCACCCAGAAAAAGTACGTCGAACTGTACAAATTCAGATCTTTCGCATGCTGGACCATCCAAGGCTTGGCTGTCCATGGAGCATAAACCCCAGCGACATGCTTGAAATTCTCTGGATCAATCTTGTTCATCTGTTCTGACCAAGCTTTTCCTCCTAACGCTTCTATAGGTGGCATCTCTTCGGCTTGGGCGTAATCGGTGATGAACGTTGCTGGTTTATCCCCTCGGAGTTGTTGCATGTGCTCTAGTAGATCGGGAGAGGTGTAAAAGACCACAGGCGCTTCCACGTTGGAGAGAAAGTATTCAAGCCAAGTCCAGTATTCTGTCAAACAGATGAGCATAATGTTCGGTGGTAGAAGCGCTCACGCCTACCATCTAATCGATGCTTCTTGCCATCTTGCAATGCAAAGAATGCAGAGACGATAGTTGTGCCTTGATTGACCGGAGCGGGAGCAGCAGCAAATTGCGATCGCCGAAGGCTTTGGAGTTTGCTAAGTGTTGATTGTGGAAGTGTAGGTACACTATAGAATAGGGTAAAGAGAAGGGAGAATGCGAGGAGCCAGCCTGATATGGCGCAAATGTGTCTGCGAATGTAATGCGTTCGTGGGCCAGTGGTGCGCCATTGTGGGATGTATAGACCGGAAATCTCGTCATCCGATAGTGAGACCTTCAGCGGTGTTGAAAGAGCCATTGAAGCGCGAGAAGCAGTCTTGCTGTGCGGTGAGGATCGAGCGTATTGAGGTGATATGGGTATTTGAGTGCTTCGTCGTCGACGGTGCTGCTGGGACCCTTGCTCTGCCATGGCTACAAAAGAGTGCTCGGATCTCCCCGCGAAGGAATCCATGTTGCAAAATGATTCTGACGGGAAACTCGGAAGGGAAGCACACAAAAACTCAAGAGGATCAAGCTGGACACGGGAGCAAGAAGCAAATCGCAGGGAGGGCCGAGACAATAAGATAATGCCAGGAGAATTGTCTTGGAAGCTAGAGCGCGCCTCAATCCCGCCTCTCGAATTATTCGGGAGCACAAAAAGATTCCAGCACGAAAAAGGAAATAGGGTCGACTACCACTGGGGATCAATGCACCAGCAAGCTATGACCGACCTGCTCGTGCCCGTACATTAGGACTGGGAAGACCAGCGCAGAATGAAGCAGTGGTATTGTCTGGGTTAGAGAGCTATCCGACAATTTCTTGCCTTTTTTGGGTGATGGCATTATCAGCCTCCGCTCCGCTTCTTCTGTGCCTGGCTGCGCTTAGGTCCACACACCGATGTCTTGCTTTTTGTGTGCATGGCTGGTCCCAAGCGTCCCTTTTGATCAACGGGTTCAAGCAAGGCGTGGAACTATCCTTTGGCCAAACGGCTCGCCTGATTGCTGCATCTATACGCTGGTCGGTCTAGCTGCATCAACGTAGTGCTTCAGCTGTACTATTGGAACGGGAGAACATCGTCATCGCTGCTCATAAAGACCTCGCCTGCCCGAGTTTGAAGATGGCCCTTAATGCAAACCAGAAACGAAGCGCTAGTCTGGCAGCTGTATGCTTGCAGTCTACTGCTCTGGCTATTGTGTGAGTCTTCAAAGTGTTCCGATTGGATGGAAGCTCATCCAGACGACTCAGCATCAACCTGTCGCAGCATGTCCTAGCAGATGACCATCAACCATACAAGGCGTCTAGTGCGGTGCTTATCACGGGTGAGTTTCAGCTATCGACTTGCTGTCGAATGTGTCCGATCTTTGTGACACAGAGCTGGGCAAGCTGACACTCTCAACCGGTCTTGCGCTTTGGGAAGGAAGTAGAGAACATCAATTTGAAAGAGCCAAGCATACTCCCGTCTTTCAAGCAAAGCAGCTGTTTAGCGTAGTCATCGAGGGAAAAGAGCAGGAGCATCAAGAGCCACCCAGGCAGCGAGTCCTACTACCTGCTTTCAAGCTTCCTTCTCCGCCTCTGCTTTGGTCTCCGGCTTGCTCAACTCTCTGGAGACAAGTCTTCTCTCCTGGCATTTTACATATGGCGGTCCCTGCGGTGCTCTTCTTGACTCAGAACAATCTAATGTGAGTCTGCTTACCAGAGGCAGATGTCTAGTAGTGACTCGGATGTCACAGATATGTTGCTGCTCGGAATCTATCCATACCGGTCTTCCAAATATCCTTTCAATTAAAGGTGCGTGTTTACACTATCTGCGAAGATCGACGCTCACGTCCATACGCAGACCGTAATCACAGCTCTGATGGCTGTCGTCATGCTAAGAAGACGCTACAATACCGTCCAATGGGCTTCTCTACTCCTTCTCGGCATTGGCGTCGCTGCTGTCCAGCTCGGCGCTCATGCAACACCGCACGCTACACATTCAGCATCAGAGTCGAACAACATCTCCAGCGCGCATCCAGCACCGGACCAGCACGCTTTCTTGGATGTAGATCAGCTGCTTGGCCTGATGGCTGTCGTCATCTCTTGCTTTGCGAGTGCTATCGCAGCAACCTACTTTGAGTTGATACTCAAAAAGGCGCCCTCGCAAGAACTACCTGTGTCAAGCAAGTACAAGCACCACCTGACAGAAGATATACGTACACAACCTCCGCCTCTCGTACCTCTCACCTGGCGCTCCCCGGACAATTCAACTTGGGATAAGGTCAAGAAGCTCCTTACAGCCGGTCCTGCTGCAAGCGACAACAATGAACCGATCTCGCTCTGGATCCGCAATATTCAGCTTTGTCTCTTCAGCCTACTGTTTAGTTGGTGGTTGAGCTGGTGGTCGAGTACTGGCGGGGCGAATAGCGGAGACTCGTTCTTTGAAGGCTTCAATGTGTTCACTTGGCTGGTGATATTCATTCAAACAGTCGGCGGTCTTCTTACTGGTAGGTCTAGTAATTGGCATTGGCCAGGATAATACTGATCCCTGTTCAACAGCAATGGTCATTAAGTACGCCGATAATGTAGCCAAGGGCTTTGCGCTATCAGCGTCAGCCGTCCTCACTTTCGCCCTCAGTATCGCTTTCCTCGACTATGAACTCACACCTCAGACGGCGTTTGGTGCCTTCATTGTGCTGGCGACAGCTTTCTCATTTGAATGCCATGCTCAAGTTTCCGCCTCGCTAGCCGACTTCAGGACAAAGTATCTACCGTCTCCACCTTCTTCGCCGGGTAGCGACTGAAGGCCAGTGGGCTGTCTAATGTATTGAAGTGGTAATTTATGTATTTATTGGGAACCAAGAATCATTCTGCATTTGCATTTAGCATAACAATAGCATACAATGTCTGCTGCCACTCGCTACTTTCGCTACGTTCAGACTCTTCCCTTCCATCAATACCTCGCGCGGCGTAGTCTGCAGCGTTTCTACCTAACGAGTCAGCTACACTGCGCAAACAATACAAGATTGGATTGACCTTCAAGAAAGCCTAGAGCCTTGTGCGGAGAAAAGCCAAAGGAGAACAATCGGCCGTCTGTTGACACCGCAAAGTTATGTCGCGGACCAGAGACGAGCTGTTTTATCTTGACACCTTCGGGGAAAGTGACGGCAGTCGGTTCCGGTATGAACTCGAACAGACTGCCCGCTTGGGTGCCGGAAAGCTGCGATATCTGTACACTGTAGTGCGACATTAGCTGAGCTGAAGATAGACAAGCATCATACATACGCTGCGTCTTGCCCGTCTGTCAGCTTCATCAGGTCAAGAGCGCTTGACGTCTTCTCCAGGGCTGGATGATCTTTTGCTGCAGCGGCACTTCTTCGAGCGGCTGAATCTAACATAGCCGGATTGTCTTCGCCGAGTCCGCACTCGAAGCCATCACAACGGCCAACCGATTTGACCTGCGAAGACCGTCAGCTATAAGCACTGCTTACAGCATTTATCTAGCTTACCGAACCATTGCTGAACAAAAATAGCGTGTGATGCTCACCTCCGGTGATTTGCACAACATGGTGTCCATTATTCTTGACTGGGTGAAGTGATTTGACTTGGCGCGGGTTTGACACGGTCGATTCTCGCCCTCCATCCAAGTCCGCTACTCCCGTCTGGCGTAAAGAGTTCAACCCGCATGCCCAGACTGTCCTGTCTTTTTCGACAGCGAAGGAATGAAAGTGACCGGCTCCAATTGTACAAATGTTCTTGAGTGAGAGCTTCTCTGGGAAAAGGCCTGAGGTCCTTCCTAGCAGGCTCATCGATATTGAACACAATTGAAGCGCATGACTGACTTCGCTGTATTATCTTCCGGCCTAGCTGTCCTTGCTCGCCATTGCCCCAGCTATACACCAAGCCCTCTGCTGTCAGAGCGAGAAGGTGATCCATCCCACATGCGACCTAGACCTGCTTTAGCATGACAGCACAATCAGTAAACGATCATGACGAACCTGAGTAATGGTCAATCTAGCAAAGATCTCATGTTGGCCAAAAGAATGAGATATTAGGCTCGATCTTAGCAGTCCCAGAAGCCCTATTGCACACCTTTCCAATGAGCATTGTCACTTGTCAGAGCGCGAGCCGTACCTTCAGACCCTCTGAAAGCGCCAGCCGCGTATAGAGCACCTTCCTCCGTCAAAGCAGCGCTGAAAGAATCACCCGCGTATACCCTGACCACCCGCTGGTTCTGTAGACCAGATGCCAGCATTGGTCTTGATTCCAGCTCTTCTATGCTCTTCTCGTCGTCTGCTGTAGTGGAGCGGCCTAAAGGCCCATTATCGTTGATGCCAAATGTCCACACTCGACCAACAGAGTCGAGAAGTATGTTATGCAAACTTCCGCAAGCTAGATCCTCTAGATCGCGGGCCAAATCGACTTCGTTGTGTATGACAGGTAGCGCCTCGTAGCTTAGCTTGTCAACACCTTCACCAAATTGACCGATCAAGCCATCCCCAAAGTACGCAAGACGAAGCGGAGCAGCGTGAGACAGCGGAATAGGGATAGTATTGATTAATTTATGCTTCGAGACGCCTGGTAGAGATCTTCTGCGCTTCTCGTCTGGTATACCAATGCTTGACGCGCGCTCTCTGCGTTTAGTTGTTGGCGTCGTAAGGGCAACAACGTCTGTAAGGGATGGTTCCGATGACTTGGCTCGTTTCCGAGGTGTACTGGCGCATGTAACAAAGTCTAGGCCAGGGCTTGCAGAGCCCTTTCTCTTTCGGTCCGGCGCAGGACTTGCGGAAGCTCTTCGTTTTGGCCCCATTGCTCAGCGGAAGCAGAGGAATACTAGAGTCGTACTTCACGGTCAGTCCAGGCTGCCTTGAGCTCGCAGTAGACGCACTCGATGAACGTCCGTTCAGAGGTAGTAGAGTAAAAGCGGGAGTGAAGTCCAAAATAGTTTATTCGTAGTTGTCTTGGGTGTCATGCATTCTATTCGACCTCTTTCACTTGAAACTCTAAGGAGAGAGAGAAAGTATCGGACCTCTTCGTAAAATAGATGCACGAGCACTGGGCCGCAGCTTGCAGGTTGTCTGAAGGGTTTGTGATGCGCTACGCTCCCAGAGCGAGTATAATATGTCTTCCGGACAGAAAAACGAAGCGTCCTGACGGCCTGAGGACATGTCATGCACGGACCGTCTCAAGACACGTGAAGAGCTACTCAGCGCAGCTGGCAGAGCGACCTCTTTCCTGCAGCTGTAAGTCATTTGGGCAGATGTGGTGGTTGGGCAGATGTGGTAGTCAATGGACAAGAGACGTTGATCCAAGTCGAGTTGCTTATGTGATGTATTTTCCCTCGCTGATGGCCGATCTACAATCGCGCTTTCCAGCTCTTACTGCCTGGCATATTCTGCCGACACAATATCATGCCCAAAGCTGATAGTAGCCAGCCAAATGACCACAAGATCCCGGCACTGTGAACAGGAGCAGTCAGTGGAAGCTCATTGAGACTCGATGCACTCACTAGATGAACGGCGCCTTAATGTTTCTCTTTACCAGGAGCGCACCGATAGGAGGCGCAGCAAGCGGCCTTTGACTCATTTCAGCGCTGCAATCGCTAGAGAAGCAAGCGACTCACGTCCAGCCACAAAAAGAAGTGCTTATACCGACTGCTGAGCTGTAGGCAATCATGCAATCAATAGCCATGTCGTAAGCTAAAGCCATGACCTACCCAGCATCAGCTTCCGATACTAGCTGCATCGTCGCTAGATCAACCAAGGATGTCCAAGCGCCTTAAAAAAGACCAAACAGAATGCTGAAAGATAGGGCGGATGCAGTATCTTGAATAGGCTGTGAAGAGCATCAGACCGATTGCATATCCTTAACGAAATAAACACACCAGAAAGCCGGCAAAAGCAACAATCTATTAATCCTATTAGTCATGCGCGCAACAAACCAAGAAAGCCTGACAGTGCATCCGGAAGTACAGAGCAAGCAGGCATTAATGTGGCCTATTTTGTCACCTGAATGAAGAGTGAGCTCTGTGCATTGACAGCTTGAACATAGATGTTTACCTGCCAGACCGCCGATGATTCGTCCAATGTTGGACGTGGCTTGTGTGATTGCCCCTTCAGTAGGCATAGATATGAGCGAAGCGAAGTTGCTACTGAAGAAACTGCAGACTTACACAGATAAGGCTCAACTGGCGACTTGACGACTGTTTTCGTTACGGTCGGTAGGAATATATAGATGCCCTTGGGACAGGTAGAAGCGCCGTCGATGAGCCAAGGTGGGTACGATCAGAAACAGCGGACTCACCCACGAGCCAAAAGCTCCAGCTGCTTTGCTCAGGGCAATCCACAAGAAGGCTCGATTGTCGCGCAGAAGGGATAATTTGGGGATGACAGATGACAGTTGTAACCGGGTACGAGGCCCTTTCTTATGCTTCAGCAGGAAAGCGGCAATCATTCCCATGGCTAGGATCATGAAAGCGATGACACGATCGCGCCAATCTTGATGATGGTCATTCAGATATCGAAGAAGCAGAGTGATGGTTACGCCGCCTAGAATTATCAGCGATACCCGTATTCTCGATCACATACACACCAACTCCGTTACCGAATCCAACGATACTGAAAGCCAGACCTCTCTTGTGATGGAAATGTCTTTGGTCTGGGTAAGCAATGTGAACAATTCGCCTGGCCTATTCACTCACTCTGAGATGATCTTGATGGCAGATATAATGACGAAGCCTTCTCCTAAGCCGACCATAAGGCCCAATGTGAGCATCACTTGCCAGTAATTCTTCGAAAAGGAAAGCAGGAGCAAGCCCAGACTCATGGTGAGTGTGCCGAATAGACAGGATGACCTGCTTCCGTAAGCGTCCACTATTGCACCTCCTACAGCAGCGCTAGAATTCAAATTAATGTAGCCATCTTGTCAAGGAGACCACAACCTACAAGACGTCCGCAAAGAAAACCAACACCCCGCCAATCGTCGCTATAGCAGCCCAGCTTATGTCCGGCCATTGTTCTTGAAAGAAGACTTGCCACTGCACACAGAATTGTCAATGAGGCAGGACAAGGCCAACCCTATCAAGACCTACAACACCATAGCAATTTGACACTCCAAAGCTTATAAAAAAGGCAAAGGAGGCTCCTGTCACTGCCATCCAGGCATCTCTTCCTCCATCTTTTCGAACTTCAGTCGCCGGCGTCTCTAGCTGATCTAGCTCTCCCTTGATCGGTTCGTCCGTCGATTCACTCGGCAGCTTTTGGAGCTCCGACATTAGCGGTACTTGACGAGACGTCGCTTCAACGCTGCCTGACCGCTGAGCTGTCGCCAGAGAAACACTGTCTGTAGCTTGCATGCTTCAATTGGCTACACAGTCCGCGAGGCTGCTTGTCCGTTGAGCAGCAAATACAGAGAGCAGGGCAAGAGAGCACGAAGAAACAAGCAGGCCGCTGTACGGCATGAAGGGATGGCCCAGCAGCAGTCAAACGTAGCAGAAAGGACACAATGGTCAGAAGTCGTGCTCGCGAGGCTCAAGTTGTAAGGCCACTGCCGAAATTGCACAGCAGTATGATAGAGGTGCGCTTGGAATTGACGTTGCGGGCACAATTGCATGATATACGGTAGTCTTTGTTCAAGCTGTCGAAACATCTGTCGAGCGTTGGTCCTGGCCGCCATGCTCAGGCATCTTCAAGCATACTCATGCAAGCTTTTACGCGTTATAGTATGGCTAGCATCGCTGTACAAGGTCATGCTAGGTTTAAAGTATACAGCTTGCGGACCCGCTTTTACGAAGGGCTCATCCTATCTCTGCAAACCTGTCAGTGTCCCGTTCACCGGTCTTCTTTACATGCAGTCAATCTTTCCTTCCCCCTTTGCTCTAAATGTGTGGACGGCGGCGTTTTCGACTTCTCTGCGCTTCTGCTGATTCATGTCGGAGGTTGCCTATTGTCTGTATTTGAACGCTCTTACTCTTATCCTGCCACGATCGTGTGACTCACGCCAAAAATGGATACCTTACCCAAGAAGACAAAGGTCGATATTGCAATTCAATCCCTGCATGGTCAGCTGGACACTGCTAAAGCTTCATTGGAAGAAGGCGGAGGCCTACGCTTCTCAAAGAAACGTGCACAAAGACTCTACACGGACTCCTTGAACCTCCTCGCTGCTATTCAGATTGCGCTTCCGGGCGGGAAAGTCACCGTCGCGGCTTTATCGATGATGCAAGCTACTTTCCTCAAGCTGACGGAGCTCATTGCATGGCTTCGACAAGCGACCGTCTTTGAATACTTTCTCCGAAAGGGTGTGAGGCATGTCAATCCATCTAGGAGCGGAAGCTAATGCTCAAGCAGGACATCGAATCTACCCTCGACTCGCTTCACACCAACTTGAGGTTAGCTCGGAATCAAGCAGGCTTAAGAGTGGATGAGACGGACAAGCAACGAAAGCAGATGGACAGGGAAAAGGCGGATGATGCAGATCTATGGCTTAGGATGATGGACAGGGCTACGCACAAGAAAGAGTTGGCATTAGAGATTGGTCAGTCATCTTCTGTTGCTCAACTTTGCTCAGTTGACCTGTATACAGCCGCTCTGCAGAATCAGGAAGATGTCACTGCCATTTTGGTAGGATCTCCTTCTATCAGCGAGCTACTCAATTGACTGAAATGAGTTCAAAAGTCTGCCTTCCAAGAACTACGAAGAAGAGAGCGCTCATTAGCTGTCGGATTTGGCATACAGGCCCAGTTCATCAGAAACGCTTGTTCTGCTCTATCAGGCAGTCTTGGACTCTGCAAGTCTTCCCTCAAATTGGATCTGTAGCCATCTAACATTTCCCTTAGCTACTCCAATCACTCCTTCCGCCAGCTCGCCTCTTCTGTCGCCTTACCTTGCTCCCGCTCCACGGTCGCCCATTCCGATAGCCGGACCATCTCAACCTCAGACCAGAACACCACCACTTCGAAAGCAAACAGAAGGTCGCTCTGCACCAGTAACAGGCACAGCACCGACATGGCTCAACCCCCAACGCTCAGCAGGCGATTTCTTGCTTGGCGGCTCCTTTTTCGCTGGAAGTCCAGAAGTTTCCGTCGCTCCTTTGCTACCGCCTGACAAGTATGACAACTTAATGAAAGATGCTGCGGCTGCTAGAGCGGCTGCGAACGCTTCTCGTGCCAAACCAAGAAGGGAATATAGCGGAGTGCGGACGAATTTGATCTGGCGAGATTTGCAAAGCGGTGCTATGAGGACATATATGCCTCTAAAAAATTGGGCGAGCCCTTCTTGATTGGTCTTTAGTCTTCGCTGACTGGATTAAAGCTGTTTGAAGAGCCTATACATCTCAGCAGAGGAACGGCTGTCGATCTACAACAATTCTCTTCCGGCGATACTATGCGAGTCATCACCGAATGGAGATCTCGAGATACGACTCTCGACCGCGCACTGTCAGCACGCAAGATTTTACCCAACAAGATCGATACTCTTCATCCACCAATCAATTCAACAGTCTACATTCTTGGCGTGTTCCAGATCAAATTGGACGTCTTTGCAGTTTGTACACCTACACGATCGAACGGAGAACTACCAGTTGGTCTACTTCCCGTCAATTGCCTCTCCGTTTCAGGCAGAAAACCATCATCGACACCTGGCTTGCTCACTTTTCCAATTCATCACTGTTCCATCAGCTTTTCTGCGAAATACCGCTCTAATGGCCAGACTCGGAAAGTCGAAGGTGTATTGAATGTGCTTGCGATCGAAGTTTTGTCAAACGAAGGATGGATCTCGACACCGTTCCAGAGCATGCGAAGAGCAAATCAGTACGAAGAGAAGCTGGATGTGGATACTCCTTTGGGTAGAGCGCAGATTATCTTTTATGTGCTCAGTGTACAACTGCAGCATGGGAGAATGGAGTGTGAGTTTCCTCTCTGGTGACAGGATGAGGTTGACCATCTTCCCGCAGTGCTGTTTGATTCCGAGATGGAGAGAGCCAATCTACTGATGGATCTGCTTAGACTCTGGCCTGGTTTTCCATTGATGGATAATCTGCCTCAGCGATAAGAGTGAGCATGTAATAGTATATTTGTACAATCTAATCAATAGCCATTCCATCCGCTTTAGACGTCTTCTTCCTTTTCGCCCTCGCTTCCGCTATCTGCCCATCCGCAAACTCTTTGTTCGCTTTTACATCTTCAAATCCTTTTGGCTTAGCATAACCAGCAGGTAAATGATGTTTGATCGTTCTCGCTGCAGCTGGGTTGAGCTCTCTCTTCCTTTTTGTTTCACCGCGAAGTGTAGTAGATACGTCATCTGACGAGTCTGCGTCCTCTTCATCTTCTTGGTCATCCTTTGGCTCCTCAGGTTCTGCTTTCGCTTTGCCTTTCGAGACGCCAAAAGATTTGCGACCGCTCTGTTCAGAGGTCTGACTACCAGCTTGACGTGGGTAGGCGATCAAGAGACAGGGGAAAGCAGAATAAGAAGCTTCATGCCGTATATTCGATGCTCTGTCTCGCAAGTCAGCCGCTAAACAAAGTATATTTGAGAGAAGACATACTGTTTGGAAGTACTCTGAGCAGGAAAAGATGCTTCCTCAGCTGCCGCTGCTGGTTTCGATGAGGCTGCTGGTTGCCGTCTCATGAATTTTAGATTCATAGTGTTGCTCTGCTCGAGTGTCAGTATCGAAGAAGTGGGACGGATCCAGAGCGTACGGAGAGCGTTTTTCCCTGTTTGGCTGCCATGCTGAGCTGTATTGGAGGCGAGCAAGTGGTGTATCGAGCGAAACAAAGTCTGAGCCAGGTTGGAGAGCTTCCACCAACTTGCAAAGACGCAAGTGAACGATTGGCCTGTGCTACAGGGAGGCGGCCATGACAAGACCGTTGGGCTGCTTGGGAATCGCTGCGTTGACACTTCGACACTGCAAAACAGCAAGAAAAAGATCTATGATGCCTATGGGACACGCGACATCTGCTGCACTTTCCTCCTGTCCTGCTGTTTATATGCTGTCCACCTTGCCTCCCCTTCATGACCTGCTCGGGAGATTGGCTATTCATGCAACCAAAACGATTATGTCGAATCCTTCAGCCTACGCTCTTTCACTTGTAGACGAGTATGATGTATGCTGCACCGCTCTCTATCATCATGCCTGCCCTGCCTCTGTGCTGGACAAGCTGTTGTCCTGGTCTCGGCAGTCTCTCAAATGCCAACGTGTTTCGCTGGCCAGCTCCGACCTATTATGCACGGAGGTATGAATGCTGCATCTGAACAGTAGAAGTATCGGCTTTGAAGTACGAGCCCCAGCTCCAATGATGAAGGTCTTACATTCATGAGGTGTTTTCAGTTGTAATAGAACAACACGGCTGTTTCTTGTCATCCTGAGATTACAGAAATGACACGCTTCGTATACTAGCTCGTACTGTAGTCGCATTGCAGCCGTAGCAGTGGTGTTCTACCAAAGTGATGACCCCGCGTCGCCGCACAACGACCACGACAGTCCGCCAACGTTAAGCATCACACTACAGAATGGCCGAGTATCCATACGCGGCCAGAGCGACGCTCAAATACAAAGGACCGCCTGGATCTAGCGATTCTCTGTCGTTTGGCAAGGGAGCCCTCATCACCGTGCTTGGAGCGGCTGATGAAGACGGGGAATGGCTTCGAGGCAGAGACCCTGAAGGCAACGAGGGCATGTGTGAGCTCGACCCAGTCCTATAGCTTTCCGCTCGACGTTGACGCATTATCGCGCGGGTGTATAGTTCCGGAGCAATTCATCGAAAAGGTCGAAGAGCCTGCTGTTGGAGAGACTACGGAACCAGTAGTAGAAGAAACTGTACCAGACCCTGCTCCAGAAGCAGCGAAACCAGCACCTGTTAAGCAAGATAAACCCGTCGTTGCCCCCGCATCTCAAACCGACGCGCCAGAACCAGCTAAAGGCGGATCATTCAAGGACAGAATAGCAGCGTTCAACAAGCCTACGTCGGGTCCTCCGCCTGTTAAAGCGAAACCGCCAACAATAGGTCGAAAACCACAACCCGCTCCTCCTGCTCAGCCCAAACCCGAAATGCCAGCTACGTCGAGTCCTGAATCAAAAGCAGCCCAAGGTCTTAGTGCTAGCGATGCGAAAGAGTCTATTGCACGAGGTGGTAGCTTGAAGGATAGGATAGCGGCTCTGCAAGGTGGTTTCAAGGCTGAACATATGCAACCTCCTGCTCCTGGTAAAGCTCCACCTAAGCCATGGAAGAAACCTGCTCCTGCTGAAGAAGAGAAGGCTGCCTCTCCCTCGATGGAAGAGAAACCTATCGATGTCGAAGCGGTTCCTTCAACTGATGAAGGGAAAGCAGTCGAGACGGAAGCTCCTGCAAGATCCTTGTCCCCTCCTTCTAGTGTTCCGATGCCTGCTATCCCGCGAAGAACTGGTCCTCCAAGACGCAGAGCACCAGCTGCCGTTACGCCCAAGAAGGAAGAAGATAAGCAGCTCGGCCAAGAAGAGACCACTCTATCTCAGCCTGATGATATGCCAGGAGAGCAGCAACCTGCACCAGAAGCAGGCGAAGCGCGACAAGTCCCACTAGAAGAACGTGTGCCTTCTGAACCAAACTTGCAATCGCTCAATCTCAACGAAGGCGGTCCTAAATCGCCTACAATTCGCGAACCTGAACAAACCCTCCCCGTCGTACCACCTTCTTATTCGCGTACTTCAAGCAGCGATAGTCTTCAACCTCCTTCGCCAATGCACAAACCTTCGCTACCTCTTCCGCCAAGATTAGAAACGGAAAAAGTAGACGAAGCTTTAGAAGAAGAACAAAGCAAGCGCGGGCCACCTTCACCTAATGAGCTAAGCGCGCCTGAACCGATGCATCAACCTTCTTTACCTATCCCTCCAGCAAGAGATGCTTTACCCGGAAGTGACGGTGAAGGAGCTACCTCAGATGAGCCCGGTGAGATGGACGAGGAACCTGTAGATGAAGAAGAGGAAGAGAGGAAGAGAAAGGAGGGCATCATGAAGCGTATGGCTGCTATGGGCGGTCAGAAGATTGGTAAGTTTGTGCTCGGATGCGTTTGAGCTCTGATGCAATGGCTGACTCGGTCGTAGGCGCACCAATGATGCCTCCTGCCAGGAAGGAAGCAGAGCCGGTCAGAGAAGTACCTAGCGAAGTGTCCGAACCGGAGGAACCCAAATCAGCTGCTGAATCAAGCGTCCCCAAACCGCCCATGAGAATGCCACCTCCTCCTGCTAGACCTCCATCCGACGATGAGGATGAAGACGAGCAGCAAGCAGTATCTGACAATGAACAGAACATAGAAGAAAGAGAAGAAGCTGCCCCTGCCCCTGTCAGAGTTGCCCCGCCGACTAGACTACCACCTCCCCCGATGCAGCGTGAATCCGATCAATCTGAAGGTGAAGACGATCAAGTGCAAGAGGCTCAAAGTCAAAATTCAAGAATGCCGCCATCTTCCCAGCATCCCAGCACTGCTTCCGATAACGAAGATGAAGGCGAGATCGCTCCTCCTCCGCCTCCTCGAGCTCTACCGCGTCCGCCATCTTCAAATGATGCTCCGGCATCGCCTACCAGCAAACCCTCTTTACCGCCTATCAACACTGCTTCTCGACCAGCTGTACCGCAAGCCAGAAAGTATTCGCAAGATGTCACATCCCCATCGGCTATAGAATCTGCTAGAGAGACAAAAGCTAGCACCAGCCCAATATCTCCACGGCGCGAGTCGTATCGAGCTCCCACACCGACATCGCCTCGCCCTCCAATTCCGCAAACTCAATCAAGACATCAGTCTATGGTCTTTGATGAAGAAAAGGAAGAAGAAGAAGACGCTCAATATGTTCCTGCGCCTATCAGAAGAACTAGCATGGGTTCACCGAGACCGCCTGTTCCTCAACAACGCATGTCAATGTCTTTTGATGAAGCCGTTTCTCCTCCACCATTGTCTCCTCGCATGAGTACGAGCGGTGTCGCTTCAATCCCTATGCATGCGCCTGTTCAAGAAGAGGAAGTTGTTGCGATCGAGACGGCACCCACCGCGCAATCTGAAGAGACCGAGCCTGCTCAGGAGCTGACCGAAGAAGAGGAAGAAGCTGAAAGACGGCAAAGAATCGCTGCGCGGATGGCAAAGTTGGGCGGCTTGAAAATGGGTAAGTACATTCAGTGCGAAAGCCAAGCAGTGGCTGACTGAAGTGATATAGGTATGCTTCCGATGCACGCAGGACCAAAATCCGCCAAAGTGCAAGCAACTGCCGAGTCTGAAGCCGAATCGCAAATTGAGCCGCCTGCTGTGCAGAAACGCAACAATGCATTACAAGGCGGTGTTGCATTGCCTGGAATATCTATGCCTCGTCCTCCACCTCGCGAACCAAGTCCAGAGCCAATAGAAGAGAATGAAAGAAGTCTGCAAGACCAGCAAGAAATCGAGGCTCCACGAGAGATCCTCGTTAGTCCAACATCACCAAGACCTCCAATTCCATCTCGTGCTCCGCCTCCGGCAATAGATACCTCTTTCGGATCGCGACCGCTTCCTGAAGCTCCTGAAGATGATATACCGATGCCACAATCTCCACCACCTCCTGTTCGACCGTCTGGTGGTCATAGTCGTCAGAGCTCGCTAGCTGCACCTATGTCTGCACTTTCCATGGGCGACAGTGACGAAGGTCGCAGATCACTGGATATGGGATCGCAAGACAGCCATGGTTCTGCTGCCCGACAGTCTATAGATGCACCTCGCCAATCTGTTGATGTACCACGGCAGTCAATAGACTCTTCTCGACCGTCTATGGACCAAGCTCGACCTTTATCAGCTCAGCCAGGACAAGTCGCTAATGCTGAAAGCCAATCTGGTCCAGCTCAGGAAGCGAATCCCGTCACATATTCATCCAGCGACCTCATCGCATTCTCTGAACGGATTGGAAGTCAAATCTTTGCAAAAGCAAGAACCAAGTCGAAAGAAGGCGGTCGCTGGTTAGGGGATATGGGTCCAGCCAACTTTGTGGCAGCAGTCTTGGCCGAGGTGCCTGACGCTCAACCTCCTACAAACTTCAATTACGGTGCTTTGATCTGGAGCTCGCAAATGGGCACCATGCCTACCGCTTCACAAATTCGTCTGGGCGACATTTTCGTGGCACATCACGCCAAAATCAAGGGCAAAGGAATAGGCAGTCATTCGACCAATCTCGGCAGTGCGAACGCTCCATATTCAGCTGTAGTGTCGGACGACTATGACACAAAGAAGAGCAAGATTCGTGTGTACGAAGTCGCTGGCGGGAAGGTCGAATCTGGCAGCCATCATTTGGATCTTTTGAAAGAGGGCCTATTGCAGGTCAGCTTCTATCTGCTTGTCTAGTTGGGCCGATACTGATGCTCTTGTAGGTGTATCGCGTTACACCCAGGTTGTGAGAAGGGTCGGACACTACTACATACTTCCATCAATAAAGCACATTATGCATTAATGTTTATAGCATCCGAAAAGTATTCGATGCACTCTGTTGAGTCTAGTCCAGTCAGGTTTCAGTCACTTTGCGAAGCTCGCGACGCGGCATCTTTGACTTCCAGCCGCCATGACGATACCCGACAAAGAGGTGATGCCATGAGTTCTGAATCAGTGTTTCGCAATGCTAGCAAGCTAGGAGACCTGTTGCCTTTCCGAAGCGCTTCTCCTGCTCCCAGCGTCGTACGCAGCAAAAATGCAATCTCTCGCCCTGTTGGCGCGGATGCTTCGACGCGAGATCAGCCCATCCACATAGGACTACCCCTGAACAATCTGAATTGGCCCAAGCTGCCTGCTTCGGATCCAAGCGATGCAAAGGACAGCTCGGAGGAAGACTCTGACGAACCTTTGACGCCCGAAGACGAAGCAAAGGAAAGCGACTTATGGTCAAAGCCAACTCGCCAGCCCAGGAAATCCAAGGCTGAATTGTCTGCTCAGTCTTCCATACAAGCCAGACCAGAGTGGTTGACAACTTCTCGAGTGACGTGCATGGCAGCATGTATTGTCGAAGACCACACTGTTGTATTCACCGGAAGCGAAGACGGATCTATTAGGCTCTTTCGCTCCTTGCCAACTCCCACAGCAGATTTACCTCCGCAATCTTCGCCTGAGATTTTGACACTTCCAAGCGGACCTTTGTTATCGACGCTGTTGTTCACCAAACAGAGGCGCCTCGTCTCTCGCGCTGCAACTCCATCTCGTGCTTCTCGTGCATCATCCCCGCCCGAATCAGTGACTTCATTGCGGTCTACACCTTCTATGCGCACAGGCGACACAAGTCCTCGCTTAAAGTCCCATCGTCCACGCAAAGCTTCTGCTACAGTATCAATAAGTGGCTTTGACGCCTTTTCGGCTCCTACTCCTTCCAACGAGAACAAAATTGAAGAAGCGACCTCACCAAAGCAGCGAAGATCATCCGACCTAGAAACGCTGTCAAGCAATCTGATGCTAGGCCCACATAGTCAGCAAAATCGAAGGGCTAGTGCACAGATCTCCAGAAGCCTGCTATCGGACGAGTGGAGCTCTCGCCATAGCAGTGAAGAAGTGCTTCAAGTGGATGATGTGGAAGAAGATGCAATTCCATCAACCGATACAGCACATCCAGATCAACCTCTTCATATGATATGCGAGATCATGCCTCCGCATCGATCAGCGGTAGTCGATATCACCCTCATCGAAGCCCTTGATCAGTCGAATCCTGCCACCAATCGACCGCGTAGTCCATATGCTATCATCACGCATCGCAACGGCACAATCACAAAGCGAGACTGCAAGGATGGCGAAAGCCTTGCTTCCATGAACTTAGCAGAAGCTGCGGGATTGGCCGGTGCTGTGCAGATAGACAGGTGTCACAGCTTGAACAAGGTACTTGTTCTCCCTTAATTTACATGTACTATATCAAGCTCTGTATTGTCAGGATACGCTATGTCTTTGTTCAGCGAATGCTCCCTTCCTGCTAGACGTTTCTACATTTGCGGTATCCGCTTCCACCTTGAACATGTCGTACCGAGCTATAGCTTCACTGTCAACTGCGGGTACGCTCTCTTTTGCTTTAACGAGTTGTAAGTTGAAAGACTGGATAGATGAAACATCGGTCGCGCTCACACAAGACAACACCTTCGAGCTACTACAGTTCAGCTCTGCTACAACAGACAGCCCCCCGGCGCTGTCGAGGCAGAGGCAATTGGTGTCTTCCAGTAGCTTGCTCGAAGGCTCCTCGCCTCGATTACTGGTGATGAAGCACGATACGATCATATCCTGGACTATAGCCGGTTTCCAAGTAAGTCTAGCGCTTCCCTTTGTGCCGAGTGTTCTCAATTTTCGCCCAGATCTGGAACACGACAGAAGACGCGATGGATTTGACCTATCAAAAGAAAAGCAAGGACCAAATCCAAGATATCTTTCGTATCAGCTCTTCGGAACTTGCGGTTGTTCTCCGAAATACAGAAAGCGACTCTATCTCTTTGTATACGACATCGAACAAGGATGAAATCGTTTGCACTGAAGAGAAAACGTATGAATTAGACGCCGCTTACGACAAAGCGTCCGTTTTGACGAGCCCATGTTCGTCAACTTCGGGCTTCTTCGCTAGCACAACAATTGGTACCCGTCACAAAATCTCGTGGCATTCGTTGCAATCGAACCAAGCAGCTTCGCTCGTACACTGGCAGAAAACAGGCACAACCTACTCAAATGCTGAAGTAACGGCAGCTATTATGCTGGACAAGGGACGTTTAGCTGCCGCATATGGTAACTTTATTTGCCTGTTGTGATGTTCTGTAGGACTGACAGATGTCCCACAGCCAGTGGGCACATTTCAATCTTACACGCTACAAGTTTGTTGTCGCACGAAACATTGATCCAAGCGGCAGCTTTGTCGGAACCCTTATCTCTCGCTCTCGGCGCGTCGATAATGTATATCACCCGACTTTCAACCATCAAAAGACTAGCTGTTGGAACATCTGATGGGGCTGTGGCAATGCTAGATGAGAAGTAAGACATGCGGTCAACATTAAATATCGATCTGATCCATGTATGCTCCAGCAATCTCGCCATAGAACACTTCGCCCACCTCTTTGCGTGTCCCATCTCTCAAATTACGTCGTTGGATCGAGCCGCAGAAGAATGGCACGAGTCAATTCTGATACAAGCTGTCGATGGCTCAGTCGCGATATACAAGTCGCTCGAGCAGCCAATGTAAGCTATGTCCAGTCTCCCTACCCCTCTGCTTGCCTAATCGCTATGTTCAGCCTACAGCTTCCTCCTTCGAGAGCCAGATTACGGACAGTCAACTTCAGCTCAGACCAGATACTACTGTTGTACGCCTCCGATAATGCCCGCCTATATTATTGTTCCGAGGGGGTCTGGGAGATGAGAAGATCGGTGACTCTTGCAACCGCTCAAGAGCTATTACTTGACGGCAATTGGTTCTGTGTGCCGGCTGTCTCTTCCAGTGCTCCAGGTATTTTCTAACAACGCTCGCCTAGGTATGTGCTGATATACTCTACCTCAGTGTTGGCATGCGACTTCCGAGCTATTATTCACGAGTCTGCGTTAATCAACAATTGGACCGAAACAGAAAGGAACCACACAGATGCGCTGAAGGAAAACATGTATTCTCAGGAACATCTCGCTATGATCCGTTTACTGCTCGGTCGCCTTTTATCACCTGGTCTGAGCCATTCGATAGACGAGATAGCCAGCAACTTCCTGCATATCCCCTACACGACTGCGCGGCTTTTCGCCAACTGCAACTCTCAAAAAGAATGGCATACTTCTACTATAGCAGACGACAGCCAGTGTTGGACCATCTCCAGGATAGAATCTGCTCGGAGGCTTTTCTTGTTACTTGCCTTGTCGCGCGGCTTTCTGAACTTTGCCAGTGAGTGATTTTGTAGAGCTGTGCAACCATGCTAATCCATGTCAGACATCGAGCGTGAAGCTAGCGAACTCATCACCTATTACGCTTCCTTCCTGCCGGCAAGGATAGGGCCGACCTTTGTGCATCCAGATCTAGGCTACCTCGCTGGATTCTGGTTCGATAGTACTCGTGCGGATCGTCTGCGATGTTGCTCTTACCTTGTGACATTGCTCTTTAGGGGACATTCAAGAGGCTGCGCAATTAGCGCTCGGGGTTACAGTGTCGAATTTCGACGACTCTGCTTTGGCCGACGAAGCAAATTATTGGCATGTGATCTGTAGGTCAGATCAAAAACACTCTAACATCACGCTGACGTAGGATCCTGTCACAGTACAACAGCGCTATGACGTCAAGATAGGCCATTGGCAAGCTTTGCTGGTTTTGGGACTCATTGCCGTAGATCGCGTTACTGTTCTGACTCCTGGGTAATCAGTCTGTTGAGCACTCTTGTGATCTCGGTCTGAAAGATTTCCAGGATGCTCAAGGCCATCGCCGACATAATCTACGAAGGCCTGTTGCAAGATTCAGATCAAAATCTCCAAATGGCTGCCGTCGAATTATGCTCTAGGGGCTTTGCTACTTGGCAGCACTATATTGAGCCCGTGATGTTGGTACAAACACTTTTCGCACTGTCTACTGGCGAACAGGCTCAGACGAGACCCGAAATACGAACACTCAGCAGCAAAGCAATCTTGCAAGTCGCTGCCGTCAACACGCAGCTGTTCATGGCGACTCTGGCGTTTGATGTCCTGCATACGAAGAGCGTCTCTCATCGCATAGCCACCATGAGGTTGGTGGGCTTCATGATACGGAAGAAGCCGCTCGTGATGCTGCCGACGGTAAAGCAAGCACTATAGGGTGTTGATCAATCTGATACATTGCCTTACAGCTACCGAAGCTCGCGGAGGCGGTAGTCAAATCTCTCGACCCCTCCAATTCTGCTCTGCGATCTACAGTCCAGCAAACCGCAACAATCATGCTAGGCGAGCTGGTCAAGACATACCCAACCATCGCTTTTCACCGAGGTACTCAACGGCTCGTCGTCGGTACGAATGAAGGAGCCTGTATCATGTATGACCTCAAAACAGCGACACGGCTATATGTACTGGAGTCACATACAAAGGCAGTCACAGCCTGCTCCTTCAGTCCCGATGGTCGACGTCTAGTCAGCGTGTCAGTCGAAGAGTCTCGCTTTTCAGCCTGGAAGGTTGGATCCTCTTTGCTTGGCCTGCTGACGCCCGGTCAAGCGCCACGTCAGGGCAGTACCAACAACAAGCCCTACAAGTCGATAGACTTCACTTTAGCTGGTGGTGAGTACTCAAAGGCAGATGTGACACAAGCTGATTTGCCACCGTCAGACACTGGTCTCTCGCCTGCATCGATATTGTCTTGGGTCAACATCGAATGGCCGACATCACGCAGTGTCAAACTCATGATCAAGGAAGCTGCCTTTTCCTTCAGTATCGAGTAGATGGAAAAATGGTATAAAAACGATGATGGATATTGCATGATTTACTAAGGATTCGGGGGTGCTATACTTTGACCCTATACTATGCAGCCAACGAAACGCTTGATTCGGTTTTGTCGAGGAAACAGACCTGCATTTGCTGGACCAGCATGTATCTCCCAAGCTTGTGTTAGTCGAGCACAGTCTTGCAGCGTGAGTTGGTCGATGTCTGTTGCGTTGAGCAACATAGGCAAAGGTGGAATGGCCTTGCGTAAAGTGTCAGCTAAGGCAGAACAAAGCTCAAGGATAGATATGTACCTCAGAGGGCAATTGGCCGTTGGCAAGAGGCAATTCCATAAATTCAATTCGCATACCATCACCTCTTGCTATGTTATGGGCCTGAAGCATTGCATCAGGAGGTTGCCCACTGATCGGGTCTAGGATGTAAAGGAAGACGAACTCGGCAACTTTCTCTGCGAGCCGCAAGCAGCGCAGCCATCACAGCAGCATGATTTGTTTGAGCCGTATTATGATTGTTTTGAGCCGTATTATGATTGTTTTGTGCCATGACCTGCATGGCAAGCAACAGTGCATTTTGCTGGGCTAGCTGCTGTGTGAGCTGAGCTAGTTGTTGTGCAAGCTGAGCCAGCTGTTGAGCTTGTCCAATAGGAGCCCCTGATACCGAGATCAGGCTTGCTTATGGAAAGTAAAATTGCACTACTTACCTTGATTATGAATAGTCGACAGCTGAGTCGCGTAGGCGACAGCACCTACAACTTGCGCAGGAGTTGATCGAGGTTGTCTGGTTCCTCCGAGCGCTTAGAAAAGGAAGAGAACAAATCAGCGAGACAAACAGCCTTAGCACAGTCTGTAGAGCTGACCTGCGTGTTCGACAACTCTGAATGCATGAGTTATGCCTTCAGAGACTTCTGCTACTGTGGCAGCTTGAGGATTAGGTGGTGCGATTGGCACCGGTATTCCGAGATTTGATTGTGGTGGTGGAATGAGAGCCATAGCGAGGAATAGACGAATACGTTTTGGGTGGGTATCAGTTGTTTGCAGCTGGGTATTAGCTTCGATACGAATGGTCGTCCTTCGGCTGACGCTTGATGATTGTTCGACCAAAACAACAACTTTCGACAGGGTACATATGCCTTGCTCGCCGGTAGAAGCAGTACGAGCATCGTCAGTCGCACATTAACCGCTGTGAGACTATGGGCGCGTAGCCGGGCACTGCGTGCAAGCTGCGTTCTAATTCCATGGAAGTCCCGTTCTTGCCTTGCCGGGTTGGTGCATGCACGTTGCTGCTCCTCGTGATACACAGTAGTCCCTTTGTCTTGTCGTTGTCTTTCCTCTTCCTCTCTATTGGTCACTGCTGTGCTTGATATCGATACAAGAGCCTCGCTGCGAGAATCAACAAATGATCAAGAGTGCGCTTTCGATCAAATGCCCTATTGCCGGACTTCTGATTGCTGTGCTGTAGACATGCACGAGACAGAAGATGGCAGGTCTTTACGTGTAGAACAAATCTTGGACGGGACACAATCAGCTTGGTCCACAGTTTCCGCGCCGTTCCGCGAGGCTCATCATGTTCAGAATCATGTGTTCACCGAAAAGATGCTTGATATCCAGTAAGCGAGAGGAAGAGCCAGTAGCAACCCACAAAGCCAAAATAGGGCTTCGCTAATCTGCTTACGTGACAGTGTCCAAAGCTACGATTTGAAGAGCACAATCCCGACCTTTGTATCAGAACGCGGCACCAAGATCAAGGGTTCTGTTGTTCTACGTGTCGCAGGCAACCCTGTCTCTGCAGATGGAATTCGTATTAGGGTCAAGTGCACATTCGCCGCAAAGAAGACCGAACAGACTGGAGGTGGGCTCGGAGGACCAACATCTACAACAATCAGACAGTGCTATGTCCTCTGGCAGATCGAACAAGTTCTTTTCCGGTCTACAAGCGCTAAAGGCGAAGAGCTCAATGGCTTGCTGGAATATCCCTATTCCTTCACCATACCAAGTCATATACCTGGACGAACAGTACACGAGCTATCCCGCATGCCTCCGACTTGCTCCTTCAGTACTTCAAGGGCGGTGCGCTTCCTCTGTATAGGCAGCCTTCTGCCATCGCTCAATGCCGTCCCAGAGCGCCTCTATAAGCTACGAACTGAAAGCTACTCTGGGAAGAACCGAGTTGTTCGCTCGAGACGTCAAAGTAAAGTCCGTTGCAATGATTGATCGGACTGCAGCAAGCTGAATCCGTGCAGAACGCAACTCAGCTACATCATACAGACTCCGGCAGTCAACATCTCAATTCATACCCAATCTTTGCAATTCGATACATTAGCCCCCTCTTTATGGGATGATCAAATACAGCAAGCACAAATTCGCAAAGGTCTCCTACAAAAGACCTGCGTCAGTGTTGCCTGGTCTGCCAATTGTCTTCCATAATACTAACTATGACTCTGATAGGGACACTACGAAGCCAAGGTCTCTATACCTAAGCCGGCCATTTTCGATCTGGCTACGTCTATTCCGTTAGCCGTCAGGATCCGATCTTCCGATGTGAATGTGTCTGGAAAATTCTCGCTAAATGAGCTGTCCGCCAGTCTGATCCAAGTAGGTATTCGCAGCTATTCTGAACTTGCCTCTGACAAAGTTGCGGCGTAGCTTGTGGTGCTAGAAGTAGATGGTCATTCGGATTCCAAGAGGACGTAAGTTAGTGCGTATTGCTCGGATGCCTCTGCTGAGTCGTGCCAGCAGAAAACTAGCAGTAGGCAAATTCTGGGTGCAAGGAGAAGATTGGGGAACAGCAGACGATACAGGAGATGGTTTCGTTTGGCGGAAAGACTACCGTGGGGTGCTTCCTTTATCAGTAAGTAATATCTCAGGTCTACAGTCTGGGAAAACCTCAAGTACATCTGTAGGCCTCGGTTCCGCCAACGATTACATTTCCGGGCATCGACGTGCGTTATTCCATCGTCGTGAAGATTCGAGATTTGCACTACGAGGTCAGCTGGCGGTGAGAGAGCATTCAGCTGGATACAGTACTGATGACTGGATAGATTCCAGCGATTATTCGACCTGGTAAGCGATGCGCCGACTGATATCAATGCTGTTCTAAAGGACGAACAGGCGAGGCTAGCTTCATGCGGTGTGCCAATGTACAACCAGAAGCAGAAGCATCCAGGCTACTGCTTCCTGCTCAAGACCTGCGGCCAATGTCTGCTCAACCTCTTCCGCCGGCTTTCGAAGATCGAAACATTGATCCACCTCCAGCTTTCGAAATGCTTCCGTCCTACACAGCAACGACAGAAGTTGTCAGAGGAAGATGATTGGGTAGCTATGCACGCGATCACTGTCGCGGCAGTCCGGTACAGTGCAGGGTCTATCTGTTGCTGTCACTAAGACTGTCCTTCATGATGACAAGCAGACGGAAGGCTCTGTTTCAGTTCGCCCTGGTCCTGATGTTAAGTTCTTTGCCTGAAGCACAATTTCAGGTCTGCCTCGCGGGCCACGAATTGTGCAAGGAATGGTGCTATTTTACATGCTATGTATAATTGATACAAGGACGAAGCCGTCGTGTTCTAGGCAGGAGAAACACGGAGCGCGTCCCCTTCTAGCTGCACTCTAGCAGTGCCGCCCGGTTGTAGTAGGCCTTGGATCAGCAGGCTTGCTAGTGGACTTCGCAGCTCTTTCGCTATAAGCCTGTTGAGTGCACGTGCGCCGTATCTATTGATAAAAGCTTTAACAGTATCAAGAGATGATGGGAGGAATTTACTCACATTGTGCTATAGCCATTCTTGGCAAGGTATTCTCGCGCATTGTCCTCGAGAATCAGGTCGACTCTTTTGTCAGAAAGGGCTCGGCGTAGCTCTTGCATTCGAAGATCTACTAGTTCCAACATGCTGTGCGGAGAGATTCGATTGAAGACGACCTGATATGCTACTCTGAGCTTGCTTTCGACTTCGGCCACCACCACATACCTGCGAGTCCAGTCTGTTGAGCAGCTCTGGCGGATAGCTGGCCTCCTATTCATACACATCAAGTATGAACACATTGTGTGGCCAAGTTGACTTACGACCACACTGAGCACGTCTCGCGTAGCTTCTGGTGTTACTCTGCCTTCGGCGTCGTATGACGATGAGTCAGCGAGAATGTTGGCGCCAAGGTTCGACGTCAATATCACTGTGAGGTGGTATTAGGTAGTGCAAGATTGAACTAGGTGATGCGCACCGATGGTATTCGCAAAATTCGCTGTACGGCCGAGCGAATCAACGAGCTTGCCTTCGTCCAATACTTGAAGCAGTATGTTTGATACATCTCGATGCGCCTTTTCAAATTCGTCGAACAGTACAACAGCGTACGGCGCTCTTCTGACGCGCTCGGTCAGCTGTCCACCTTCTTCATGACCAACGTCTAAAGGAGGCATAAGCATAGCCGGGCGCGACTTCAGGGTACTTACAACCTAAGAAATCGCATCAGCACAAATCGGCTAGGTAAAGGTATTACTGACCAGGCGGGGACCCAACTAGACGCGAGACAGTCTGTCGACTTGGTCAGAATAGATCAGAATGGGGTACACGTTACTCACATGCTTCTCCATGTATTCACTCATGTTCAGGGTGATCAATGCCCGTTCCGAATCAAAGAGGAAGGTAGCGAGGGCTTTGGCGAGTTCAGTTTTGCCCGACCCTGTCGGCCTGTAACACCCATCGATCAGGCTCTGGAGGGCGCAGCATGTTGGTTACTACTCACCCGAGGAACAAGAAAGACGCAAGTGGTCTACCCTCTGCGTTGAGTCCAGCCCTTGACATTCGAACTGCTTCGGATACGGCGTGTAAAGCAGTCTCTTGACCGACCACCTTCTTCCGCAGCTCGTCTTCCATGTGTAGCAGACGTTCCACATCACCTCGCATCAATGAACGAACGGGGATGCCAGTAGCTCGAGCGATGACTCTCGATACATCCTCTGGCGTCACCCGATCTCGCAATACCACAGCACTTTCATCCCCTTCAGCAGCTTCTATTCGCTTTTGCTGATCTGCGGCTGCTTCTTCTTCGCTTGGTATTTGCTTTTTCAGATCTGGAATAGTCTGATACTGCAATCGAGAAGCTTTTGTGAAATCGCCATTGCGTTGGCTCTCGACAAGTTCGGCTTCCGCTTCTTCTAGATGCCGTTTGGCTTCTTTGATTGATTTGAGACGATCCTTTTCAGCTTGCCAAACCGTAGTCATTCGAGCTGCTTCTTCTGCGTTGTCTGCTAAAGTACGCTCGATGACTTCTTTACGCTCGGTCGACAGTGGGTCGGTGTCTTTGCGCAGTGACTCGAGCTCAATTTGTAGCTTCATTGCTTCTCGTTCGATCTGCTCTAGCGGTTCAGGCTTGGATCTGCTCTGCTGAGTATCAAACAAAATAGAAAAGAGGGAGATGCCCACTCTTGTTGCATAGCTAAAGCAGAAGCAGCTTCATCAAGCACATCAATCGCTTTATCGGGTAAGAATCGATCGGGAATGTAGCGCTTTGACATGTTGACTGCCGCTACGAGGGCGGAATCGGATATCGCAACACCGTGATGTGTTTCGTATCTCGAACGAAGACCGCGCAGCATGGTGATGGCTTCTTCTGGTGATGGTTCGTGCACAGATACAGGTTCTGAGTATCGTCAAATAACAACTACTAGCAATTTCGATGGGTTTACGCACGAAATCGTCGACTTAGCGCAGCATCCTTTTCGATAGTTGTGCGGTATTCGTCAAACCTGTATTGAAGCGTCAGCAAGGAAAGGGTTGGAGCAGGGCAGAATGGGTCGTACGTGGTAGCACCGATAATTTTCAACCCTCTCGCAAGTGCCGGCTTGAGAATATTCCCACCACTGATACTCCCTTCTGCTTTTCCAAGGTTCAAAAGCCCATGCAATCTGCGGCATAAGTGAGATATCGTTTCATGGTTGGGCTAGGTAAGCTTACTCGTCAATGAATACAATGACATTGGGGTCGTCTTGAATGTCCTTCACTAGGGCTTTGAGCTTTTCTTCAAAGCTTCCTCGAATGCCCGTGCCAGATACGAGTGATGACAGGTCGACTGCTAGGACTCGTTTGTTGAGGAGCGATTCGGGTACATCGCGGTTCACTATTCGATTCGCTAAACCTTCTACGATGGCGGTCTTGCCTCTATAAATCTGGTGTGAGCATAATCACACTTCCATGATCCAGGTAGACATACGTTCCTGCTTCACCAAGCAGCACAGGATTCGCTTTTGTCCTTCTGGATAAGATTTGAATAACCCTCTTGATCTCCTCATCTCGACCAATGACATTATCCAATTTGGAGTCCTTTGCAAGCGCACAAAGATCAATCGAATTTTCACGCAACGTATCTCCAGATTTCTTTGGTTCTTGGTTAAAGATGTTGCCTCTAAAGCCAATTGCATCAGCGGACTGAAATTGCTAGAGATGATGACATACATAGGGAAACCACCACCACCGCCTGATCCTGGTGGTCCAAATCCTCCTGGGTATTGAGGCGGTCTTGCATATCTTGCAGCCGAAATAGAGAATGATCGAGATGAGGCAACACGGCCGTAGGAAGATAGCTGGCGCAGAGCCGTAGCTCTCACTCGAGTTCTGAGCAGCATAGAAGTAGCAGATAGACAGAACTGGACGAGATTACGGCGCCGAACGGGAAATGCATGAAATTGCCACTTTTGGACCAATGAAGGATATTCTGGAAGGATCTAGCACATGTAAAGAATTGCAAGCGCTGTACAGTGCTCTGAGACGACAAGGAAAGCGGAACAGTTGTTTCAGAACATGAGGCCCTGTAAAGCGGAGACTCGGAGTTTGTTTTGAATCTTTTGATCGGTCTCTTGTCCTCATTCATCCACTTTGAAGCTATTCTCACTAGCGACTCAATAGCTGCCAGTTAGTCAAAGCCTCGCGAATTGCTACACGCGGTCTGACTGCTCAATGCTAGCATACACTCTAAACGCTTTTAGCCTTTTGAAAACAACAAACACTTCGAATCAATCATGTCTGGCAAAGGAAAAGGTGAGCAGCTCAACAGCCAGCGTCAGAAGATATGAGCTGACTGCTCTGTTTTTAGGCGGAGGAGGAAAAGGCAAAGTAGCTGGCGGTGATGCTGCCAGAGTTCAATCTACCAGATCCGCAAAGGCTGGTCTGCAGGCAAGTCTTTCTCCTCTGCCCCGTATCCTATTGCCCCTCTGTCGTGTCTACGATCCTCGTTTCGATCGATCAAGTCTGCATGACAGAATAGCCAAAAACAACAACAAATGCTTCAGAACCCTCTGCTAATCCCAGTTGAATAGTTTCCTGTCGGTCGTATTCACCGTTACTTGAAAGCTCGCACGCAAAATCAAATGCGTATCGGTGCCAAAGCAGCCGTTTACTGCACAGCCATTTTGGAATACTTGACTGCCGAAGTGCTCGAATTGGCAGGTCAGCAATACGCTCTTGTTATGCTGAACGCAGCTTAGGCAACTGTGCTGGTGACAGGCAACGCTTCTAAAGATCTTCGAGTCAAGCGTATCACTCCTAGACATTTGCAGCTCGCTATTCGTGGTGACGAAGAACTCGATTCTCTCATTCGCGCTACTATCGCAGGAGGAGGTGTCTTGCCGCATGTGAGTTTATTCTAGCAATTATAGTACTTTACTAAAGAGTTCTGGCAGATTCACCGCTCGCTCATCAAAGACCCAGCTCAGCAAGCGCCTATGCCTGCTAAGCCTGCACAACCCAAGAAGCTTCGTGGGTCCATGTTGCACCTTGTTCAATTTGATATTGATAGGTGTCCATGCGTTCTACAGCTGCCGCTGGTCCACCTCCTCAGATGATGTCTCAAGAAGTTTAGAAGTAGTGTAAACGGGTTTCGTTTTCTGTCTTTCTATCTAGTTCAGCGCGTGTGGGTGTAAGTCATGGAGGTCCGAACGCCTTTGTATCAGCTATACATTGTAATACACTTTTATTTTATCAACCATCTTCTTCCCCCTTGTTTTTGCCAGGCCACCAATAATTAACTCTACAAGCCGCTCGAATCATAGCCCAATAATGAGCCGCCTTCCTCATACTCTCACTCGGGCTATTCTTCAACACAAACCCAAAAGCTTTGGTAATGGTCCCGGGTCCTTCTTTTGACCCAAGCCTTTTCTCAAGCTTGTCTTTGAATTCGCGTAAATCGTGAATCTTGTCGTCCAGAATCGCTTGGCTGTATCGAGCTCGATCAATTCCTTCTTCCAATTCATCTCGAATCATTTGTGGATGAGCTGGAGAGGCGGGGCTTTCGACTGTCGAAATGAGGTCTTGAGCTCTCTGGTTTAAAGCGGCTAGTTGCGCTCGACGATCTTGGATGGGTTGAGAGATGTAGTCTAGGGCTTGGCCGTAGGAGGTATTGATCGATTCTAATGATGAAGCGAGGGCGTAAAGCCGTTCTCTTCTCGAATGAAGATCGATGTAAGCCGTGCAGAGCGCTACATCGGACTGAAGGCGTTTCCTGTAGTCATGTCAGGACAGAGCCGACGTGCATAGACTGGAACTTACTCTGAATCTAGAGTGATGTGCGAAGGTACAAGATCGAATGAGGTAAAGCTTCGTCGACGATGATGACCAGCTTGTCGAGCATGCGCAAAAACATTGCTCGGCGCCTCGGCATTGACTTCTTCTTCGTCCGTTTCGCCGATCGAGTCAATCAAGCCAGTATACTCTGTAATGTTACGCCGGCGAAGTTCTGGTCGAGTTGGCTTCCGCCTGGGTAGATGGTGCTGCGATGGACCGGTATGAGCTAATTCATCTAATTGAGTTGTTTGTGTATCTGTAGGTCGATATCGAGATAGATCTTCTGTTCCTGTCGAGCTACGTGTTCGGACCATGCTCAGGCTAAGGTCCATTCGTGAAGATAGGTCGAAGGAGTTCCGAGACCTGCAGATTATTACACTCAGTTCACTGGCGATTGTGACGTGTGCTCACATTGGTTCTGGCCTCGGTGGTCGCAGAGACCCATCATCGCTCTCTTCCATGATGCTATGCCTGTGCGAGCTTGTGGTGCTTTTGTCCAGAAGTCTTTGCGCCATAGTCAGAGAAAGCTAGTCTGAAGAGACAAAGACGTACCCTGATACTCCTCCACCAATCTTTCTCCCGGCTCGACCAGCTCGACCTTTGACATCCTTCATAAACAACCGCTTCTTGCTCTGGTTCTCCGCTTCCGTCTCTGAAGTATCATCTCCTGTCCCAGCATCGCCTCTATCGCCAACCAGCCATCTGTACGTCCGCTTCTTCTTTTTCGTCCTTCGACTGCCCAACCAGAGCAATTGAACTTCATCAACTTCCGCCGCGTACCCATTCTTGATAGCTTGAACCATGACTGATAGATTTGACGTTTCTTGATCTTTGGATTCGTCCGCAGAAGTAGCAGCTAGCGTAGACAGATCTTCTAATTTTGACCGAAGAGCCCTCTTGACGCGAAAAGTGTCGGATGAAGTACGTTGTTGATATTGAGAGCGAATGTTGACTATACCAGCGACGTCGAGAAAGACGTTAGGGTGGTGGCCTTGCGATCGGGGAGAAACAGTCTTGGTATTGTGGTATGCAGTGAGGAAGCGTCTTCTTTGTAAGAAAGGGTCGCGAGGTACCTGTTAAGCTTCAGCGCGAGGATTAAATGGAAAGCAACAATAATCTCACATGATGACTGTGTAGAACGGCTAGTCTCATCCTGGTGCTATAGACGACGCTCAGGAGTCCAGCCAAGATAGCAGGCAGCAGTCGCGTTCCTTCACTATTGTCATGCGGAAGCTTGAAAAGAGGCTCGCCAAAATCCATAGCCCATGCAGCGAGGCCTTCGGAAGTATAGTCGCAAACTGCTAGATCTCAGCTGAGTGCGATATTATCACGCACAGGTACGTACATAGACCATCTGGACCTGCCATGCCATCCTCTTTTGCAATCACTGATGCATTCATGCCCGCCTCGTTGTACTCCTTCATCTCTGCAGAGAGCTCGGCAGCAAAAGGTCCAATGCCAAACAAAGACAGAGCTTCCTGTACCAGACCTATAAGGCCTAGAACTGTGCTGGTGAAGCCTTCTATCGATTTGGTGTCGTGTAAGGAATACATGGCAAGAAACCGATCTTGCTGCGCAGCGGTGGGATCACTTAAAGTTAGACCGCTACGAGCACCACAGCCTAATTTGCGCAAGTTAATATTGAGGTAGATTTGGGTTAAGGTAGGCGGAACGAGAGCAGATGGCGAAGGTAATTTGACGACATTCAGCGTAGGTGATATTGCAGCTATAGATGTGACATATAGTAGACCGAGTGATGTCTAGCAGAAAGCCTCAGCCTATGAACAGAGCACGGAATGTAAGACTGACCTGCTTGGGTCTAGCACCATCTAATCGCAACGAAGAGCAAGCCGCTTCCCAGTGCTGGCTTGACAGCTCGTCAGATTCAACCGGCACAAACGTATCGACCAATATCTGGCCTCTCATGAGCGTGAGACCGAAACATGATTTTACGAACGACTTACCAGATGTTTGTGATCGCCTGTGTAGACAGCGATGGCCGGTACGACCCTGTCACGGCTAGAGATCCATTGCTCCACCGCGTACAGCTGCAGCCTAGACATTAAACCTCTGTGTCTGTACGGAACTCGCTAGAACGTACCTCGTACCCTTCGAGAACTTCATGTCTGCCTTCCAATTCCAAGCCTTGGAAGTGCGCAGGAGGCCAATGAGAAGGCACAACGAGTCTATGATCATCCGAAGCTTCAGCTGATTTAGCTGGCGGTACAGAGCGACTTGTTCCAAGCGTCGAGACGAGATCACTGCCTAGAAGCTGCCTTGCTACAAACATCTCGGACTATCACGGTATAATAGAAAGCATTTGGGTATCGTTAGGTGGTATCGTCTGACAGGGTAATATTCGCCTTTGACTGGTTGTCGAGAGCAAACATCTAGAATGACGCGAAGTCGAATACTGTTCCGGAAAAATAGAGGAGCGGCATTAGTTTGCAGTACGCAGCAGCATGCAAGTATGCTACAGGACTGCATGCAAGTACGGTACATGACAATTGCGCGCTTGAGCATACGAGCCTTTACCCGCTCTTGGCCATCTCTTCCGCCTGATCCGCCTGCACTTTCTTGATAGCTAGGTAGGAAGACTCAATCAGAGCAACACAACTTGGCTGCGAGATACACGTACAAGGCAAGTTCTTCAACTTCATGTGCCATGCGCAAGTGTTCGGAAACTCTTTGGCGAAATCAAAGTTGACAGGCTCCACGCCTACAGAGCATGGGTCAGGGACTTCAATAGGCTAAGATAGTATGAGCTCACCTTTCACATCGCTCATTATGCCCAAGTTTGCGATAGCGAAATCATTCCAGGCAAAGAAGGCTGCAAATGCTCTTTCAGCCAATTGATGCGGCTGCTATCCCAGTCTTACCTAAATCTGCAATGGTATAGCGGTCTCCTACAAGCCAGTTTTTGCCAATCAAGGCGCTTTCCAACACGCCCAATACGCGTCGAGTCTCGGCTCGATATCTCACGATGGCTGAGGGTAGCGTTTCGTGATGGTATCGCGAGAACCATGCACCTTGACCAAAGTACGGCCCACTGCGAGACATTGCATGAGCAAGACAAACATTTGCAGGTCACTGGCTTACTGGCCGGAGACTTGGAAGAAGAGCCATGAAGCAATCTGCCATTTCTCTGTTTCGTTCTTTGCGGAAATGCGATGCTCCTTGTCGTACTTTTCAGTCAGATATTGCAATACTGGAAAAGGGAGTCAGATGTTGAAGATGAAAGTTGCGCCGAATACGCACTCGCGCCAGACTCCCAGATGGACACATCTCCATCTACAATAGTAGGAATACGGCCATTAGGGTTGTGCTTGACGTGCTCTTCTGCTTTCTGCTCGTTCTTTTCGAATTGGAGATATTTCGGCTCGTAGGGCAAATTGAGCTCCTCTAAGACAGCAGCGACTTTCCATCCATTAGGACCGGTAGCATGAGTGAAGAGCTTGATTGTAGTTGACATGATAGCTGCAGTGCTTCATATTGACAAAACTTGCGCTCGCCATGGTTCAGCGGGATAAAAGGATAGCCCAGCTCCGGAAGCGCATAGCAATCCTGGTAGTGATAGCATTATAGATGTATTGGTACTGCATATGTCTGTACTATGGATAATGTATCGCATCAGGATTCTGCGTTTCCCGCTTCGCGCCTTTACGATGATACTACAGCCAGCACTCCGATTAGCAGCGTAGGCATTGACCACGTAATATGAGCTGCAGCAGAGTCGATGGAAGAAGCGACGAATTGTGTATCGGCCTTGGCGTCAGGAGAAGCTGCTTGAGATGGGTTGCATTTGGCCATGATATCTACTTACCGGATCAGCTCAGGCGCGATACAGTCTAACAGACACTTACTTTCAATAGCACCTTCATTGCGCACAATCTTTACATTCTCCTCTTGGCCGGCGTATAAGCCCAAGACGCATTGACTGCAAGACTGGACAAAAAGGTCAGCGGGTGTCATCACTTTTAGAAAAGCTCGCCAACCTCTAGGATGTCGTACTGCTCAGTTGTGCATGTACACGGTGACGTTGCGACAGGAACAGCTCGAGAATCTGGGCAAATCTAAATTCAAAGTCAGCTTTGACTCGATGCACAGAGGATGGAACGAACAGTCTGCATTATTTGAGAGGCTGGTGCGCATTGCTTGGAACAGACTTCTGATTGGCGAGTGTGGTGAAGAGAGTGGGCGAGTGCAGATGCGCACAAGGAGAGCAGAACAAAAGAGTGTGAGTATTTCATATCGACAAGCTTGAATTAGGTGTTGTATGGTGTATGGGAGAAAGAGAGCACAGAGAAAGAAAATTTGAAGAGTGGAAGCCGATCCAATTCAGTTCCCCAGCCTTATACATAAGACGCACGGACTGGCCTCGGCGTATGTAATTCGTTTGGTCAGCCTGACTAATAAAGCCTTGCACTCGTGATACTTAATCCATGCATGAAAGGCTCGTGAACCCGTTTGCAATGCACTTGGGTGGACCCTGTTGAGGCAGATAGTGTCGGATCCTTGCTGGTGGGAGAAACGTTTTCAGAGCGCTGATGCCTCGTGGTCGGCTGCACATGATCTAGCGTAGCGTAGACCCTAGCCCTAGATCGTGACACAAGATCAAGGCAAACATGGTGCTTGTTGTGTGAGAGGCAGCACAGTCTTTAGAAGACAGGGAAGGACGAGGGAGAGCAGGGCCAGACAAAACGCGCGACGAGGCCTTAAGAAGCTGCGTTGGAAATCATCATGCAAGAGAAGATGCCGCTATGGCTCGCCCCGGACGGCCACAGGATCCTGCCAGGTATCTAGAGAGCGTCGTCAGCATTAGGTTCCCTCACAGCTGACAGTTAAGGGAACCCCAATCATCCGACGCAGTCTCGACCTGCGTTTGAAATCAGTAAAGGATCGCGACAAATGACAATGAAGCTCACCATATAATCATCCTCAGTCCAACTCAAATTCATGCCATTCATGTGACCCTTGATTGTGCCATCAGCGGTCATTCCAAGCCTTAGCAGAAAGTCCGGTCTGAAGGCTTTGTACTTTAGCAAGATGACAGCTGGTCGATTCGGATAGGCCAGCAGAGTGCGGAAGTTTCTGACAAGGATATTTCGAGCGCGAACGTAATCTGGTCCATCGTCTTCCTCTGCTTCATCGCTCGCAATCGATCGCAGTCTGGCCGGGATTGTAGTGGAATGGCAGGCGAAGCTGGCTGAGAACAACGCGAGTGCAGGGAATCTGGTGTTGTCGAGAAAGGGAGCGAATTCATCCATGTAGTCAGCTGGCTCCAATGGTAGCGAGAGCGTTAAGTTGGTTAGCTGCCGACAAAGCGCTGTGTTGGCAGTGAGATTGCTCATAAAGTCGGTCCAGAAATATTCCTTAGTTGTTCTTCGGTCATTGCAAAATTGAAGGTTGAGGGTCGTGCATACGTCCAGGTAGCAGAAGATAGATGACCAGAATGCCTGTGGCTTTTGATACGGTTCGAGCGGCGGCAGAGTCCAAAGCGTCAAATCCGCAATGCCATCGAGGCCCTCTGCTAGCTGCGGTAAAAAGTCCCAATTATCCAACCGAGCCCATCCTATTTCCAAGCGCCGAACATTATTCTTTTCGGAGAGGAGAGCCAGCAAGTCCGCCATGCCGCTATACTTTTGCTCGGGTTCAAGGAAGTCCAGACGTATACTGGTCAGATTCGTTGCCAAAGAGCGAGATGACGAGAAGAGGTCGAAAAACTGGATGCGCTTGATCTCAAGTGACGATAGCTGGGGTAATTGCCGGATCCAAGCGACTAGACAATTCGCGACACCGGTGTATTAGTCCCTTCGCTGACAAGCCGGACGCATCGGATGGTAGTATTAAAAGGTAACTGCAGAAGTTCTTGCAAAGAATGCAGCTCGATGCACGATTCGTTGAATACTAATTCTCCGCCTGAGTCTTCGATCATATGGTTGATTTCAATAGAAAGCAATTGCAGATCAGCAGACTTCCCCAGGATCTGCATGCCACGTCGCAAAGCGAGCCTCTGTTCGATTCTGCCAAACTCGAAGCAGGCATCGTAGTCGCAGGCTTCGAAAGCACATTCGTCGTCGCACATGGGAACGTGGTCGACATCAAGCCGCAGGGCGAGCGTGGCAGATTTCACTAGCTTCCCGTGAGATGTCGCTTTCATGGTGTCGTGCAAGTGATAGTTGCGAAGATCTCTTGATGATAGCGTGACAGGCAGACAAAGGGCATCTCCAGTGAGAATGAGATCAACATTGTCATAAAGGGGGAAACGATAGCTAGCATACAGAGGGTACCTGCAGAGTGAAGCTCAGCCTGTATGTTGACAATCTCGGTATGGTTTACGCACTACAGACCATTGCCATACTTGCGACTGATCTCTTGCGCGTTGCATTCTTGCCAGCGACATGCTCAACCACTTCAATCCAGACTTCTGCAGGCAGCTGAACTTGCGACATCGATTTTGTGGTGGGTTTGGTCTCAAACGAGCAGCAAGACAGCGCTACAGCTTGGAGAACGCCGAGGCCGAACAAAACACACAGCCGAGCAGCGTCAAAAGTCTCTCGCAGTAGTTCAAGGTCAACGTGGGAAAGCAAGAGTTGCAGATACATTCGCATCGAGGGGAATACCTGCGATAAGCACGAAGCAGCAGCAATTCTGGCAGTGTCACTGCGGCCTCTTACACGCCTCGCTCGCCCTTTAAGCACGCTGAGCATGCTCCAACCCAGATCATGCACCGACTTCAGGCAACCCGCTCCCAAGCTAACGAAAGAGCAGCTGTCCATGTCTACAATGGATCTCTATCAAGAGCATAACCCAGCCGAACCTCTCAACTCGGCAGACCCAAAGAATCATTTCGGACCATACGCCAAAGTCCGACAGCAACTCGATTGGTCGTACCATCGCTTACCGACAAAGGAGAGACAGCTCATGCAGGATAGTATCGTCAATGTTGCTTTGAGCGTACCTCCGAAAGTAGCTACCAGCTCAAAAGGTTGTTTGGATACGCCTGTCGTCATATTTACAGCTGGCGGGATGGGTGCCGTTGGTCTCCCTTCTGCGTTGCGTCTGTCTGCTAACAAGTAGCACAGGGAAAGAGCCATGTGTTGGCGGATCTCTTAGAGAAGCATGAAGTGAGATTACCGCAAGATTTCGTTTGGTGCGCTTCATCAATACCCGAGTCATGTCTCTGTCATTGATCTCGTCCATAGGGTGGATCCAGACCGTCTAGCGCGGAAATTGCCAGAGCGACAACAGTACCTCGATAATAATCCAGATGCCGCTTCAGCTTTATTACATCACGAAGCAGGATTATTACAAGAGCTTGTCTCTGGCGCTGCATTCGAGCAGAAAAGGAGCATGGTCATTGATGGCTCTTTATCAGACTGTTGTGTATGTCCGGCCTTGAGTGACTGAGGACTTGGCTCATATGCCAATCAGTGGTTCGAGGAGCATATGAAAGTCTATCGCGATGCAGGTTACTTCCTTTCTATTGTTTTCGTATTTGCGGAAGAAGGAACGATGATCAGTAGGGCAGCAAATAGGGAAAAGGCGACTGGTAGGCATACACCAGATGATCAGGTCCGTTCTCGTTCGCCTTGCTCTTGTGAGCTGGTTTGAACTTCGCGGACAGATACGCCGATCGATGATCAACAGCGCAAAGAATGTCAAACAACTCGCTAGATGTCAGCACGTGGACAGAGTCAAGATGGTCGATAATTCCGACAACGATAAAGACACGCAAATAGTCTATGATTCGGAGAAAGATCCAGATTGGGCCAAGGGAGGCGAACCACCAATTGACAAGTATGCAAAGCTGCCTGAGATGAATGGGAAAGAACAACACGATGATCAGCCTATTGGTATCGTTGTAAGTCTTTGACCTTGTGTTGATGTCGGTCTGATGATTCCGTAGGATTGATTGTAATAGAAGAATGCGCACTTGTAACATATAGCATTGCACATCATCAATCTGTACAATCTGTACCTCTGCTGTCGCTCTCCGGTCTGCGCATGATGAGCTTTGTCGTTTGTAGAGGTCGGAACCAGTCATTGCTTCCGCGGATGCAGCGCTTCAACCTGAGCGTGATAAAGACGGTCTTTCTGATGTTGTGCTACAGCTCTGAGGCAGCAATAGCATTTCCGAGACAGCCGACAATGCCGTCATTTGTTCGTCAAGGGGATTTTAATTTGAGCATCTTGGGTTGAATGCGATTCACGTTGCGACTCTATAACACTTCTAGACACATCATGACAGCTTCGGCAACACTCAAAGAAGTCTCTAGGCTAATTCCTCCGCTGTCCGATAAGATGCATAAAGGGTAGGTCGAACCGCATTGCCTCGAAAGTAGGCTGATAAGCTATATAGACAAGCAGGTAGGCAGCGGACCGACAATGCATGCGTCTGCTGACATTTCTCGTTGTCGTGCAGGCCGCATAGGCGTAGTCGGAGGCAGCAAAGAGTACGCTGCTGCACTGATCTCATCTACGCCTACTCATGCTGGCACAGCTACACTGGCGCACCCTACTTCTCATGCTATAGTGCCATGCTGCTCGGTGCAGACTTGGGTCACGTCATTTGCGATCCTTCCGCTGGCAATGTCATCAAGACCTATAGCCCAGATATGATTGTTCATAGAATACTAGAAGAACAGTAGTAGGTCTTGTCTTCGCCTACCTATCTATATTGAGCTGTGTACAGTGATCCTTCGAACCTGAAGAAGGAGCTCGAAGGTCTATTAGCCCGACTACATGTTATAGTAGTAGGACCGGGCCGTCTGTCTGTTCATTCATCCCTAGACAGCAGCTGAGTACTACGACAGTCGGTAGAGAAAACTATATGCAGCAAGCAGCCAAGATGGCTATCGAAATAGCAAAAGCAAACAAGATGTTCATCGTTATGCGCGTGCTTTATCTCTTTGCATGGTCCCGGCTAACGAGAACTTGACTTATAGAGACGCAGACGGCCTCTTCCTCATACAAAACGAACCAGACCTGATTAAAGGCTACCAACGCGCAGTCTTGACACCTAATGTCGTGGAATTCTCTCGATTGTGCGATAAGATGGTACGTTTGAATCGATGCCCTTGCACTCGTGCTGATACTTTCGATAGGGAGTGGATAAAGAAGGACCTCAAGAAGGATTAGCGAAAGCGCTGGCTACTTCTTTAGGTGGAGTAACTATCAACCAAAAAGGCGCGACGGACATTATTTCCAATGGTAAAGAGGTACTGAAGTGTGAGGAGACTGGTGGGCTGAAGAGATGCGGTGGTCAGGGTGAGTCGCTTTATTTGGTCCAGCGATGAAAGCTGATGTTCTGTAGGTGATGTTCTGAGTGGGACTACGGCTTGCTTCCTCGGCTGGGTACTTGTGCCATTGTTCTCTCTGGTTTCCACGCTGATGTACAGGACAGGCAAAGAATTACGAAGAGGGCGTCGGACAGTAAGCTTTCTTTAGACCAAGGATGCGCATCAGGCTAATTGCAATTGATTCAAGGGATGCCAACCCAATCTCGGTCGATAGAATGCCGCTGCTGGCAGCCTTCGGAGCTTCCGTAAGCGGTGCCTCACTCAATTAGTTCCAATTCTAAGAGCGTCGATAGACTGTCACTCGAACATGCTCAAGATTGGGCTTCGAGAAGGTTGGGCGAGCGATGCAGACGAGCGATGTGCTGCAGCAAGTGGGGAAATCGTACTCTATACATTTCGAGGGGAATTCCAAACTATAGACTATTGTATGCCGCTCTCAGTCAACCTCCCCAGGTTCTGCCATCGCCTCAGTCTTCTTTTTGAACCGTCGACAGCACTTCTCGCGATGACCGCCGGTACGCCAGTCTATTGCTTGGCAGGAAGCCGAACAGTATAACGCCGTATTGCACCTGGCAGAATAAATGAGGATCGTAATTATGCATTGGATGAGCACACTCACAGACTGCAGACCTTGAAGGGATCTTTCCACAAGCGGTCCTCGTCGCTTAGGGGGAAGTTGGGATGTCGATAGATGCCGCAGGTGCAGCAGACCCTGATGCGCGCTTTCCTTTGGAGTCGGTACTCGTCGAAGAATTTGAGCGTGTACATATAAGCCCTTGACATCGAAAGCTTGGTGAACGCCGTAAGATAGAGTGTGAGAGCCGGAGGCAGCAGTTGATCGAAACCGAGCGTGATACTTGTTGCGGCGACGGCAGCGAGCACCAGAGCCGAACGCACGACGTTCACTGGAGAACGACAATTCTCCCTCTTGCCGATCCATAACAAGACTGTCGCCAAGGAGCAGAGGTATGTCCTGCTCTTTGCCGGGATCAATCTCTCTTCAGCAACAATGCGATTGCAAGCAGCCGGGTATCTGGAAAGTACGGTTTGTAGGCTGGAAAGAAGGAAGAATATATGCCAGGTCGTATGCTGGTCTGGAGAAGAGTGCATTGCCATGTGCCAGACTTCAAACAAGATATATCTGGTGCATAGCTTTAAAAAGGTAGTTCGATCTGCCACATTGCCTCCATGATGTTTCAGACTGCCTTCAACGTTTAACATCATCACCATGTAGCCTGCTATACTTGAATGGTTGATCGATATTGGAACGAGCATATCATCGGACATATTCAGAGTGAGGCACATCCACTTTGAATTGCAGACAAGAGCGGGAGCGTGGGAGAGGCTTCTTCGATAGATCAACATGGTTGCGGCCGCTCGTTGATCCTGAAGTATTTTCGGATCTGACGGGCTGTGGAAGTAGCTTATGACGGCCGGTTGTGAGTGCTGACGGAAGGCGTCGAGATGTCCCTCGACAGACAGGTTCAACTCTTGCAGCATCGAGTCTGACAGCCGCTCCATATTTGACGTTAAAGGAAGGGTTGTATTTGCTCCCAGACTCGGATCAATCACAGAAGCATCATTCCTTCCAGCAAAGGGGAATCCTTGGCGACCACACTCCTTATCCAGGCAAGCGAGCCATATTTCTGCTGCACCACGTACGAATAGTGCATCAACATCGTTCGGAAGAGCCGCAGTAGGTGCTGATGAGGCTCCGAGTGTCGCGAAGGGGCTCAGTAGGGCCAGCAGCTTGTTCGTGTTGGTATGAGGCGCTTGGCCGGTAAAGTTGGTAGACAATTGCATATTCACTGCGGTCTTGAAACCGCTCCAACCAGAAGTAGCAGCAGCAGGAATCGAGGACTTTACCGTTGATGATGTTGCAGCCGAGCGGTATGCTGTATCTCGGTCCTTTGCGTTGCTGACTGGTTCGTGTGGTGAAGGTGGCAACACATGCGGAGAGACAGAGGAAGTAGTGCTTGCTGAAGCTCGAACGTCATTGACATTCTGTCTGCTTTTGTCCAGCTGTCTCCCAACATAATGATGTAGCAATTCGTTGGTGAGCATTGGACACGCGAAGAGCTGGGCGACGAGCCATTCTCGAAATGTTGGGTTGGCAACGAAAGCCCTGTCCCATTCATTCTGCACCAAGCCTTTGAGTAGCCTGTTTGACATGCAGCGTCAGCAACACTCTTTTGCGGAAGTGGAAACCGCGCACGGGTGGTCCATGACTCCACGACAGCGCAGATATGCTCAATCCACGCTCGCACAAATAGTCTTGTTCCAGCTAGCTAGACTCGCGTCCTCCTTTGACCCTCTTTTCTGAATTGTGCACTGAGAACCGATGGCGGGTCGTACAAAGATGGACTGGCGCTGGAGCTTGCTGGCAGGTTGGTAGACTATGGCAGCCTGGGTATAAACGTTGGAGGGCAACTTCCTTTCAAAGACGAGACCACTCGAAGGAACAAGAAGGAGGAGCAACATGACCGCCGCTATCGTTGTCCGTAGGCAGTACACAAGCATGAACTCTAGATCCGCTTGACCTCAATGCAGAATGGATGTCTCAAATTTGTATCAGTGCGAAGATGCATTGGTCCTCGAGATAGGCTGAGCCGCCATGGAAAGGTTGACAATTTGCGATCTATGCGATACAGGAAGGGCAAGCTGCAGATTGCGTGAGCCCGGTGCCGCATAATGAAGGTATCGCACGCTTTGGGCTATCCGGTATACTACATTCAGGTGTATGTGGCAGTTGCCCAGCAAGCATGCCGTTTTGTACCTCTTCATCCGAAGAACCATCACTCTTTGAACGCGTACTTGCGATATACCGCCTGTAGCTCTGACAGCGCCATGAGCCTTTCCACTGTCTTCTTGACATGTCTGTACCGAGCATTTCTTCCAAAAATCGAATATCAGAATCCGTGTTCCGTTTACTTCTTCATTCTTTGCTTTGCGATCTTGCGATGGACACTTCTCGAAAGCTAAAGTCGCGGTGCAAGCGGCCTGCTGCTCTTGCTAAGCTTGCACAATTTCATCTCTTTCTCTCAACCAATTCATTCTCACAATGACACGCGGCATCAACTCGTTCCTTGACTTCGACTCTCCAGTTTCGTCTACCTTTGGTGACTGTCCTTCGTCTAGCGATGAACACTCTACGGAAAGCATGGCAACTTCAGTCAGCGAAGGTAGCGCGACCAGTGATGATCAGTATGCTCACTATGGTCAATTCATCGACCGCGTCATTGCACAAGATCAGCCTGTTCTTCTTCCTCTTCATCAGATTCGTCTTCCAAGTTACAACGCGCCAGCTCAACTGTCACCTGAACCGGACAGTCCAACCGCTGGAAACAACTTTGAATCGCTTGCCAATCGGACATCAGTAGGCTCGACCATCTCCTGCGGTGGCTCTTCCTATTCTGGCGATTCGCGTCTTTCCTTTCACTCGGGCGAAATCCTTCAACTCTGCACACCACCTCAATCAAAACGAAAAAGCAGAGCAAGTCAAGCATCGTCTACTTTCTCGTCTATGCGACCTATCTCTACCAGTCTGCCCTTTAACAATCGTCCATTCTCTGCTGATTCATCTGAATTGGCACCTAAGATGGAACGACCGCAGAGCATTACCGCAGCCGAAAAGTATTTGTACGTCCTCAATACTTTAGCCCATGCCGAGCTCATGATACTCTAGAAACTCGATTCGCTCTCGCTCAATTACAGATATAAGCGAGCCCTTTGGTCATCGCGTCACCCTTTCACAAGAGAAACGCTCACCTACATCATCGCCCACACGTCCAATACCAACGCGGAATCATTCACATCATTCAGTACGCCAGCCTTTACCTAAGCGCGAGAGGTCAAGGGAACGTCAGCCTTTGGAGCCGGTTCAATATAGTCAGGGTGAGGATGGGTCGAAAGGGTTGAGAAAGCGGATGAGCATGTTCTTGAGGAAGCCGAAGAAGGGTGCGGCGTGATTAGAGTGGAGCACTTGGATCGTACTGCGGTTGTATGGATGTAGTACCTAGTGTTGCATGACGGATTGTACTTTTCGACGTATCCGCTTCAGGCAGCATGCGTTATTCCCAAACCTAGAATAGCTTAGGTTCGTAGAAGATTTCGTTTGCTCGTGGCATTTCGGGAAATGCATGCGCTGTAGACTTTCGAAAGAATTCTCCGCGCTTCTCCGAGGGTTCCTCTCTCGACCTCGCGTATTGCAGTGTGCGCTTGATAGACTACAGACTGCCATCCCATTTCGTATGATGAAGTCACCTTGCGAGCGCCAATTCCAAGCAAAGCAAAAGATTCCGCTTGACCTAGAGCAGCTTCAAGTTACTGGACAATAAAAGGACCCGGCCTTGACGCAAGCTATGCAACTTCTCGCGAACTTCCGTGTACTTTTTCGAGACGCCCGACGCTTTTTGTCTCCTCATCCTTTGGAGACGATTTTATCACAGGCTTGGATGCCCAAGCAATACAATCGTTTTCCTGTACTTCGCTACGATACACTGGCACCAGGATGCGCTATGCATGTGCGTGCAAGTGCTCTGGAGACAACGTGCAGAAATATTCGCCCAGAGATCTTGTCGTTTTGCGTGCCCATCAGTTCTCGCACTCTTGTGTTCCTTCTCTTCCCGCTTTTGGCTGAACTCTCTTCTCTCTTCTGTCCTCGCCTCTTGCGGTCGCTGAAGGCATGAACCATGACCTCCAATCGATTAAACCGATCTGTTGGCTAGCCAATCTTTAGCATTCAAATCATATGCGCCGCGCAGTCGAGCCAACGTCAAGGTCTTGCCTCTGCCTCCTTTTATCTATCGGCCTCCCAAGATAGAGCAGGTGCTCATGAACCAAGCGCAGACGAAAATTTTGCACTCATTGTCCTGCGGTCAACGTCAGACTGGAGATTGATAAGGATTGGTACACTTGCGTAGGGCATAGATTGCATCTGGGCATTAGCAAATACGATCCTCCACAATCAACGCATAATAATGGCATTTACAGGAGACTGGTAGACAACTTTGAATCAGGTTTGGCCTCGCCGCGAAGTCGGCCTCCTCCTACTCACTAGAATGCAGGAGCTGTACCGTGCTGCGGTTGTATGAATGTATTGTAATGCATGGACTTTGACTATCTTTCGACTATCCACTTCAGGCGGTATGCGTTATTACATTCTCTTCAGTTATGGGTACTGTACAATAGGCTTGTGCTGCTCTCAGCTTGTCACTCCTCGTATTGAAGTTGAAGATTGTTTTTAATTGCTTCGACCGCAAGTCGGAAAAAAGTCTGGAAATCTCCAACCTTGTGGGTCAAACAGCTTCGAGCCTCGTCTTTCCCTTCAGAGGATTCTTGCTGCTGTCATTCCCAACAGCAACTAAATACCCACTCAGAAGTAAACTAGGTAGGCCTCATTGCTCAACTCCATTCCTGTCCTTTCCTGGTCTTTGGTCGCATGTGTTAAGCAAGCGAGAATGTCTACCGTGGAGCTCGTCAAGCAAAGGGGCAGCTGGAAGGCACACTCAGACGCTTTGAAGATGCGCTCGAGGATGCGTTGGCGTCGTAGTAGACCTGACCTCGCGTTTTGCAAATCTTCTGCAAACCGTACGATGCCTGGTCATGGCGAGTCGGTGTGCTATTAGGCCGCCAGAGATGGAGATCTGGCATAGCAATAGCTGTCTGACCCTGTCAGCTAGCCCTCGCCTCTGGTCACGCTCACAGTCGACCAATATGTCCTTTGGCATCTGTCCTACGTCTTTTCGTTCTTTTGTCTACAGACACATGTCTTGCCAGAATATTGTACTGATGTTGTATACTTGGTACAGAACGCCATGGCAAGAGGCCCAAAGAAACACTTGTACGCTTGATACAAAGTCGAAATTCCACAGACAGGACCTTAGTTTCCGTGTGTGAATAGGAAGAGATTAGCGGCTCCCTCATCATGGCTCTTGGCAAAGTTGGGCGGTACCTGGGCACCCAGGTAGGTTGCAGCGTTCGTATTTGCTTGAAAAAGCTGATCATTCTGTTATCTACAGGCCATCTGCTGGTCCTCACAAGCTCAGAGAATCGCTACCCCTTTCCATCTTCATCCGCAACAGGCTCAAGTATGCCTTGACTGGCCGTGAAGTCACCCTGATCATGGCACAGCGTCTGATCAAGGTTGACGGCAAGGTCCGCACCGACACTACCTACCCAGCTGGATTCATGGGTCCGTCATGGCCTCGCATATGCTCGGCACCAGCTAATGTTCAATTTAGATGTCATCTCCATTGAAAAGTCTGGCGAGCACTTCCGTCTTCTCTACGACGTCAAGGGTCGCTTCACCATCCACCGCATCACTCCTGAAGAAGCTCAATGTTTGTTGATGCGCATACCATATCTTTCATGTACTGACAACATCTCCTTCGAAACAGACAAGCTCTGCAAAGTGAAGCGTGTTCAGCTCGGTCACAAGGGTGTCCCATACCTCGTCACCCACGACGGTCGCACCATCCGGTACCCAGACCCAGCCATCCGTGTCAATGACACCATCCGCCTTACCCTCCCTACCAAGCTCACTTCTGAAGAAAAGCCAAAAGCCGTCGGCGTTGCGCCTCACGGTGTGGCACCCTCGCCCAAGATTGACGGCTTTATACATTTCGAAGTCGGTAATCTCGTTTCATGCACTGGTGGTCGTAACATTGGTCGTGCGGGTATCGTCGTGTCAAAGGAACGTCACTTGGGTGGATTCGACATTGTGCACGTCAGGGATGCGATGGACAAGGAATTTTCAACAAGAGCGACCAACGTGTTCGTTATTGGTGAGGGCAACAAGCCTTGGATCTCGCTGCCAAAGAACAAGGGTATCAAGCTTTCCATCACCGAAGGTAAGCGCTGTCTTTGTCCAGCTAGAGTCGATCTCATGTTGTGTCACAGAGCGAGACCAGAAGAGGAAACAAAGGGAACTCATTGCCTAGGCCTAGGGATTCTCTGTTGTTTGATGGGTGTAATGATGGCATTCGTTGCCGATTTGAGCATCATCAGCTTCAAGCTTTGCGCTTCACGCTCTACGTGTATACCCTACCATTGAACTTCTGTGTGAAACTTGAAGTCGGCTGCGAATTCATGTCGAAGTTGACAAACAACAACCGACCGGTGACACAGATACCCTAGCAAGCTGATACCACAATGGAGCGACGGACGTCGTCAAGGCGCGGCTCACAATCAGATCAGCGCAGCGCAGGCATGCAGTCCTCCTTTGACGCAAACCCGGAAGACTGGTGTAACTCTTTCTGGGATGCCAACGGAGCAGGCTACGACGCTGTTCTTACGCGGCTGAAGAATGGTAGTCGGACTCTGGAGGATCTGCGCAATTTCTATAATGCACGGAGCGCGATAGAGGAGGATTATGCTAAGAAGCTAGCCAAGCTCAGCAGGCAGTATTTGGGCAGAGACGAGACTGGGTCTGTCTTGCTGCTAGGGTTGCAACAAAGAGTACTGATGGGGTTTGTCGTTAGGTCTATGCGTATGGCTCTCGACAGGGTCAGGTTAGAAGTGGCCAACACGGCTGATGCACATGAGAAGTTGGGCGTGTGCGTCAAGAAGCTCTATATGCGTCTATGACGACCTGACTGGTATCGTAGCATGTTTCGCTCTGCGTTGGAGAACAAGACCAAGGAGTTCCAGGGTCAGAGGGAAGCCAAGAAAGCAAATGTATGTGCTGTCCAGAGCCTGCAGTATGGCGCTAAGTGCTTCTTGGTCACTCGCAGCATCAAGGCGCCGTGGAGAAGCTGTACAAAGCGAAACTAGACCAAGAGAAACTAGCCCTGAAGGTATGTTACGACCGCCAAATGCGCTGTTGCCTCTAGCTGAGCCCGTCCATCCAGGCCAAAGAGAAGTACAAGAACGATTGCGTATCCATTAACGGCCTCACAGCGCAAACAAGCTTGACGCAAGGGCGAGATCTAGACAAGGTCTCTCTCCCGACTGTCTTCAATATGCGAATGCTGAGCATTAGCACAGGTGTCTGCCAAGCTAGACAAAGCTAACCAAACTGTTCAAATCAATAAGAAGGAGTATGAAGTGTTCTCCTATGCTCTGAAGGAGACTAATACGTATGTTTCGACAACCTTGTCCAGCAGGAACTAATGCTGTTGTCTCGATTTGCAGCAAGTGGACGCTTGAATGGAAAGGCTTTTGCGACCTGGCTCAAGACCTGGAAGAAGAGCGTCTGAATTATATGCGCATCAGTCTATGGGACTACGCTAATGGCGCGAGCTTCATCTGCGTTACGGATGATGAGGTTCGTTCGTTATGCACCATTTCAACTTTGTTTTGATGCGGATGTCACGACTCTACAGTCTTGTGAAAACATCAGAAGAGCGTTGGAAGCTTGTAATGCGCCTGGTGATTTGAAGCAGTTTGTGCAAGAGAGGGGGACCGGAGCAAAGATCTATGGTAAGCTTTAATCAGCACCAGATTCACAAGACGCTGACGAAATATACAGATGTCCCAGCTTTCGTCGACTATGAACGAGGGGATCACGGCGATGGCCGCAAACCTACCTTCCGCACTGCTTCTTTCGCCCGTTCTTCAGCAAAGACCGAGATCATCTCTACCGGTCAAGCATTACAAGATCTTGCGCATGCCTTGAAACCAGGACAGCAAATGCCTCAGACTGGTCCAAGTCAACCTCCGACACCTAGCACTGAACAACCTCCTCGTGGAAGATCTGATTCACAACCTGCACAACAAAGAGGAAGATCGCATTCCAGACCTGCCAGCACGCATTCTGGCAAAGAACAATACGCATCTGCACCGAGAAGCGCAACGCCTAATCCTGAGCCGCAAAGAGAACCATCAGTCAAGACTGCTCCTCCTAGTCCAGCTCAACAGATCGCTCAAGCTTATGCTGAAGAACAAGAACGAAGACACTCGCGGCAGAACTCGACTATCTCGCATACGCCTAACAATGAGGTTTCACCTTTGGGTGAAAGAACACAAACACAAATGCCTGCGCCTTTCCAACCTACTGCGCCTCTAGAGAGAAGACAGAGCAAAGCTTCATTTGCGCCTTCGAGGCAAGAAGAGCCGCGGAATCGATACAGCAATGGTAGCATCGCTGCGAGCTATAGATCGAATCAACAGCAGAAACTGGATCAGCCCAGAGAAGCAAGGAGTCGCGAAAACAGCTCAGCGAGTCAAAGGGTGCCTAGTCCTCGAGCCGAAGAAGAGCTTCCAGCTCAAACTCAAGCTTCAGTACCGCCGCCTGCACCGAAAGAGGAAAAGGCAGCGGAGAAGGATGAATTGGCCGCTTTACTGGCAGACCTGCGAGATCCCACCAAAGCACCAGAACGACCTAAACCTTTTGGGGGTGTAAAGCTACCTGGAATGGAAAGCAAACCAGCACCTTCGAATCGGAGTGCATATAACGCTTCTCCTGCACCATCAAATACAAGTGACATGCGTAGGAATGAAGTTCAGCAGCACGGTTATAGGCAAAGCTATGATGCAGGTCGAGGGCAATCACCAGCGCCGAGTCAGCAACAAGACTTCCGAAGAGCCTCGTCCCCTGCTCCTTCGGCCCAACGAGGGTCGTATCAGGCTCCTGCATCTCCTGCTGCGTCGAACAGATATAATCAACAACCTCCTGCTTCACCTGCGCCAAGCAATAGATTCAGCGGCGCGCCTTCTTCACCTGCTCCTGTTGCTGCGATGATGCGGCCAAACCAGAATGCACCATCGAGAGATCCAGCAGTAGCTACATATGGACAAGCTCTGCCTGGTGAGCATCGTATGGCAAGATCAGCGTCGCAACAAAGCTTTCATCCTTCCATCAACGAGCAAAGAGGAAGACAGGATGCATACCCAGGTCAACAAAGCTATGCGCCGAGTGCGGGCGTCAGAAGTCCTAGTCCTGCGCCTTATGCTGGAACTGCTCCTGCTTCTTATGGCCAGCAAGGAGCATATCAGTATCAGCAACAACCGCAACAACAGCCTCCTCAGCAATTCCAGCCGCCTCCAAGAAGTACATCACCCAGACCACCTTCACTTCATTCGAATTATGGCAACAGACCAGTCTCGCCTGCTCCTAATCATTATGCCCAGCCTAATCATGCTGCTCGACCAGTTTCACCTGCACCAGCTCACCAATACAGCACTAGGCCTGTATCGCCAGCTCCTGCTCAAGTGCCATATCAGCATGCATATGGCCAGCCTCCAGCTATGTCGCATGCACCATCTAGCCAGTCTGTCTCACAGCAAGCGCAAGGCCGACCTCCTTCACTGTATCAGCAGCAACAGAGATCAAGCACTCCAGCAGGCATGAACGACTACGCCTCGAATCCAGCCTATGGTCAGCCAGCTGCCCAGCAACCAAATCGACAATCAGCAGGTTACAGGCACGGCGCACAAGTATATGGCCAGCAAGCTGCGACTCCGGCACAGCAATATGCGCAGCAGCAAGGCTATCAACAACCCTACCAACAGCCTCAGCAACCTTATCGATCACCTAGTGTCGTTTCTATGGGCGCCGCTCAGCAGCAGCAGCAACAACAGCCGTATTACAATCAAGCCGCTCGAGCACCTTCACCGCAACCTCAAGCTGCAAGAGCACCTTCTCCTGCTATGCAAAATGGCATGTCTGGTCCTACAACAGGCGCGAATGCTGGTCGCCCTGTCTTGTTCTTTGGTCAGTTGCGCATGCCATTTGTGATCTTTATTGCTGATGTGGTCCATCAACCTGACAGTGCGGGCGATATACGACTACTTAGCGACTGTCCCAGAGGAGTTTTCTTTCCAAGAGGACGATGTAATAGCGGTGTTTGCTACGGATCCGGATGGGTGGTGGCAGGGCGAATTGCTAGATGAGAACCGAAGAGGAGGAAATATCTTCCCTTCTAATTTCTGGTGAGCGCCGCATGTCTGTAGCCAGGCTGGAGCTGATCCATTCGAGCAGTACATTGTTAGAATAGAGAGACGAATACACGACTTTTACGACGCGTGCAGAGAGATGAGACGATCTTAATTATGTGTGATAGGGTATTTTGTACGATGTTTGGAATGCATGCTGGCATGTTTAAACAGCAGTAACGGTCTTCATCTATGCCACGCGAGCAAGGATCAGCATGCCGACGCGAAAGGCCGAAACGAGCGAACGCGCTTCTTACTTCCTTTCCACAATAATACAAGTTTCACTGGCTGGCTTAGTGATACCAAGCCGCGCACAGCTGCTGTTCTGCTCTGTTCCGTTCTCCCTTTCCTTTGGTCTAGCGCAGACTTTATAACAATTCCAGTAAGTGCAAAGACTTCGCGTCAGGCAACACATTGTCTTAACGCGTCTCTCTATTGTAGCTCTTTTCGTCTCTTAACATTCGCTTAATTGGCCCTTGTGGCCCTTTCCTTCAATCAAGACTTTGACAACAAACATATAATGCAAAACACACCGCCGAACTTCTTGCGTGCGCCAATGCTGTCGAGCCCTAGAAGGACGTCTAGTCGTGGAATGAGCGACGATGAAGAGGCCGTACTGTATGGTGGATCTTCAGCTGACGAGGAAGGCGAATGTGAGCTTGTTTTTCGACGACCGAGATTATAGAAGGTCGACTGATTCAAGCCGTAAAGATGTAGCAAAGAGACGAACAACAGTCACTGGCAAGACGGTTCATCCTGCAAGTCGGTTGCCGCAATCTGCTTCCATGTCCAGCCAAATGAGCCAGTCCTTGGGCAAACCTCAGAACAGACCGATACGGACTAGATCAACAACGGCACCTAATGCCTCTTCGCCTGAGTCTGTATATGGTCGAGCATCACTATCTAATCTCAATCGCTCTGGCCTGCCTGATCAAATGCGACCACCTTTGCGAAGCTCGACAAGTTCGAAAAGCCCTGCTTCGTTATCATTACATTCTGCTTCTGGTTCAGTCTCGACCGTATCTACTTATGGATCCGAAAAGCGATCTACAAGAAGTCGAAGTCATACAGATAGCTCTGGCTGCAATACCTCCATAACAAGACCGAGTTTCGAATCGTTTTCGACAACTGGAAGAAAGTCAACTAGCTCAATGTGGTCTCAATACCCTTCTATGCCTACTCCAGGCGCGCAATATCATCATTGGAACAGACCAGATACAGCCCCGCCCTCACCAGACCTCTCTTCTACATTCACACCGCCTTTCGCTATTCCTCAATCCGACTCGCGAAGCGACATTTGTCCATCACCAGTATCTGTCACAACCAAATCAGAAACCGTCTCAGGCTGGAAAGCAATGGCAAGGAAGGCATCTGGCAAATTCCGTCGCTCGACTTCTACACATAACGTTGCTATGGATATAGATTTCACGCCTGCATCTGCCGCGCCTCAGTCACAGTCAGAAATGTCTCGCAGTACATCTTCGTCGCTCTTTAACCCAACTTCTTCACCTAAAGCACCTCGCTCTCGGTCAAAAACAGTTAGCGCTCCAAGTTCAGATGCGGAAACAGATGGAAGCACAGGCGGAGGTCATGGGCTGCTAGGAGGGTTCTTATCGAGAAAGAAGAGCAACAACAGCTTACGGTCGGAAAAGGCTGAACGGAACAAGGCTTGGTCTCAATTGCCTGCTATGCCTGCTCTATCGTCTAGTCCGAGTACCGCTAGCATGCCTGCCTCGCCTTATCAAGCATCTCCTGGTCGACCTTTGCGAAACAAGTCTTCCAAACTATCGATAGGGACGGGCAAAGGGAAACAGCGGTTAGACGAAGTGGTCGTCTCGCCATTTGATGTTCAGTTCCTCAGCGCCGTTGGTTCGACCCCATTGAAGACGGCTGCTCCTTTCTCTGCCGAGCCAGAAGATATGACCCGACCCTGCACGCCGCCTATCTACCATCGATCCACCTCGCACGATTCGGGCAGCACAACCAAAGTGACGCCTTCTGAGCGACATGCTTCTCTACGCGCACCTATACCTCGCAGTCTATCAGGCAACTCAACTTCATCCCCTCGCTCACCTCGCTCACCTTCTTCTTCCAATGTTCTATCGCCCTCATCTACCACAACCAGCTTGACTTCATCTTCATCACAAGCATGGGATGACTATGATCAACCACCAGTCCCTCCATTACCAATGCAGCATCAAACTAAAATGCGCTTCCCTTCTTCGTTCGGTTTTGTTCAGAGGCCGGAAGAGGAAGAAGATGGCCTGGGTAGTACGGCGAGTGCGGCTAGTATTCCTTTACCGTTGTTGGCGAGGTTGGAAAAGAAGGAGAAGAAGGTGTGGGACTTTGATGCGCTTTTGAGCGAGGAGACGACGGTCAGGATCAAGGTTGGCCATGGAGGTGAGATCGAAAAGGAGTGGGTGTAATGTATATGCGGAGCGATTGGGGGCAAGGCAAAGCTTGTGTGTACGTGTCTCTTGAGAGCGAGTGCAAATTGGGAATTCAATTTCTGTGATCCTTCCTGCATAGGTGTCGTCTGCACCCTGCATATCACATCATAGCTTGTGATACAGGCTGCGTTGCTATTTCAGTTTCGTCAGTGTGAGTTCGTACTGCGCGCAAGAATGACGGAGCTTTTCCTGATGCTTGTGCCCGCCAACAGCCGCAGAATTGCTTGCTGAACATCGGATCCATGGGCCTCACCAGCCGCGGAAAATGCTAAAACTCTCACAGTCTTCATAGTCGAAGATGCCGGCATAGTAGAAGATGAGAAAGCTCGGCAGACTGAGGTCTCGCCAGACGTGCTACTTCCGTCGGCACGCACTTGGTGATCATAGATAGCACAACGAATAGGAATTTGCATATATGTACAATGTTACTTGCATAGGAGCGCATAAGTGGTCCGACTCTCTCGCTACTTTGGGAAAACCCATTTGTTCAAGGCGCCGCTCCAGACGGCACCGGCGGGGCCTCGAGGCGCTGGTAAATCCTTCAGTATTATGCTATTCAATTCCAAAATTCATCTTACCTTGCCAATCGTGACGATCCGCCATTGTAACTTCGCTTGTACCCCTTTCGTGGCCTGCGCCTCCTTGAGCAGGTCCAGCTGGAATTTGAGGAGGACCGTAGCCAGGCGGTCTGCCACCTTCCATGGCGCGCCTTGGAGGTGGAGATCCGGGGACAACCTGTCTTGGTAGGTCCATTGCTGTCCGCTGTGGTTGTGAAGGCGGAGATCCATAACCAGGTGTTTGAGCTGGGCCACCTTGAGGTGGTCTAGGGGCTGTACATCGCCGCTTAGGCAAATTGGTCCGCCATACGGACAAAACTCACGAGCAACGTATGAAACAGTGCCTGGGTGGCCTATCAGTCAGGCTACGTTCTTTCAGTCTTTGCAGAAGATCGCGTACCTTGTTGTACGGCTCCAGCTGTTTGTGTTCCACCATTGGGATTCCTCCAAACGACTTGACCTGCCATTAGTGACAATGTCCATACATCGCCGGTCGTATCTTGGCATGTTCTTCCGATGGAGGTAGGTGCGAAGAGTATGCCAGTGTGAGACATCTGCTGTCATTAGTCCCGAACGAAAAGTCATCACAGAGGGCATACCTTGAGTGTAGGTAATCCGATGGAGTACGATAGAGTTGTCGAGAGTAAGAAGCTTTGGCGAGTCAAAGATGAAGAAGATCGAAGGAAGTTGGGAAAAGAAGCAAATAGCAGCTCAGCGGCCTTTTGAAGGACTGGCTATCTGAAAGAACAGAGCGGTCGGTTTCAAGAATACGTTTGACCAGGGTCACCAATACGGGGTAAACGTATCTTGAAACGAACGTCGGAACGATTTAACAAAGGGCAAGGGTAAAGTAAGCGAGAATTCATCAGATTCTGAGTAGGATAAGCGAGATTCTGGCGAGATTACAAAGTCTGAGTCCTTCTGGAGAGCTTCCGAGTCAGTTCTGTTGCGAGAGGACCCATGCAGAGAGCAGAAAGCAGAATCCGATATTCAAAGTGCGGTATTCATTCGACAGGTCTAGGGATACAGTGAGGCCTCCCTCGTTATCGATGGGAAGAAGTCGAGCTGACGTTTACCTGGCAGAGAGGCTATCGGAGAGATGACCCTTCGACATTGGACATCGGCGACTTTTAGAACATTGGCATAAGGTCGATTCGAGGCTCTTCTGCAGCTCAAACTACAGCGATTGCAAGCAAGGAGACGCTCTCCAACGCCCCAAGGGCTTCTTAAGACCTCGAAGTAGCAGCAGGGATTATCGATTATCAGGCGCGCCGGCTCGAGTGTAGCCGAGTACTGCCGTTGACGCCTGATTAAAGACACCACACGTCGCACGAGCAAGGCGAGCAGAATCGCTTCGACATGGCACCCTGTCTGTCTCATTTGCGATAACAGAGTTTATAGTCACAGATCTTCATTTGCATCCTTGGGAGGCGAGGCGCGACCCTGTCGAGGTTGAGCTACTATGAAAGCTTTCGTTTTGGGTGATATGCAGAGTCTGTAGCATAGAGACGTCTTGCACTTTTGAGTTTCGTGTTCCGCCCTTCTAGCTTGTCTGCTTTCCACGAGTTCAAGCGCAAATCCAATCGCGCGAACAGCAGCTCCATACAGCCAAGGCCTGAACAAAGCGACGACAGCCCTAGCTCTTCTGCGCAGTCGATCATTGCTTTCCAAATTGTCATGCTTTCGAGTTTTCGTCCTCGCATGCTTCTCGAAGGAACTGCTTCATAGCTCAGCTCCGGATGTCTTGTGTGTTCGGGAGCGCTCAAACGTGCTTGCAAGTTCATGTCGTCAGACCGTGGTCACTTTGCTCCAAAAGTCAGCAGGGCATTAGCATCGGAAGATCTCAGCATGACATGCCTCAATACACAGAGCTCCTGCATTAGCAAACTGCTATACTGCTCTGCCTTTATATTGCACAGCGTGTAATTCACCAGCGCCTGAAGCGGAATCTGTGGTGTCTGCGTTTCTGTAGTCAATGAAGCAAGATAGCACTGGCAAAGAGCCAATTGCAATCTGTCGCACACCTTAGGTGCACCGTAGGGAGTGATCAATGGTTGGCTGCTGCCGGTCATCCCTGCTGCTGCGCTCAGATGCAAATATAGGTTCGCATGATTGGCCCGAACGGGAAAAACGCCTCTCATCAGGGAATCGATAGGCAGCTGTGCAGCTTTCAGCCAGTGCTAGACTGCCACACTAATCACAAGGGTATCCTTGCCATATCACCATGTAGATAGAGCTACAATTGATCAGACGAGTTGAACTCAGCAACCAATTTCACGCTTTATGAGCTCCAGCTCATAGCATCCCTCTCTACATCGATGCCCGCCAATCGCATGAGAGAAATCAATAATCTTGGTTTGACCAGTCGAATCCATCACAACGTTTCTGGGTTCGAAATCGCCATGTTTGACACCGTGCGAATGGATAGCCTGCAGATGCCGATAGACTTGCTTGCTATTTGTTTCGTCAGTACACGCGAGGCAGGCTAGATAAGCGCACTCACGCAGTATCAGGAGAAAGGTCAGCCCAGCTCTTGACAGACACTCCAGCATATCCAGTCACCAGCATCACCACGTTACTGCCTGTAAAGAGGCCAAAGCACTTCGCTATCGCCTCGCCGACCAATCCCTCTAGAATGAAATAAAGCTTGGCTTCTGCTTCCAACATTCGGCCTCCTTCTGTTCCTACCCATGCTACTTTGGCTACGACTTTTGTTCCTTCCAAATCAGCCAGAAAGGTGCTTGCGAAATGAGAAGTGTTGATTTTGTTGTCAATTCTCAGGGACCATTTGGGCTTCGAATGAAACACAGAGTCATGATAGTGTTGATGCACGCCTAGAGTATATTGCGCAGAAGGCTGGATACCGCCGATGTGTGAGAAGTGCACATTCACCTTTAGTCAAATCAGCTGAATTCGGGCAGACTGCACAGGATTACCGACCCAGATGTCCGACATCAATATTGCAGAGTCGGAAGTTTCCGAACGGACACTTACGCTCCTCTCACTAGTCGGTCTTTGCTGGTCGGTCGATGTGCTTGTGGTGCTTTGAGCCGACTGAGAGATGAGACCAGTTGTAGTAGGCGATGTATCGACTGTAGCCGAGCGGCAGATTGACCAAGTGCTGGAAGACGTCAAAGTACTTGCAGGTACGCAGAAATTTGGGAAGGTTCTTCCCGACTCGGGATGGACGGCCAAAAGGGTAGACAAAAGGGTCTGCAGCATTGGAAATCGCGCATCTGCGACTGAAAAGAAGCCAGAGAGGAAGAAGCGAAGACTGCCACGTTGATCCACCACAGCTTGTATAACGCAACAACGCGCTCCATCACATAAGAAGGCGAACGGCAGCTCCTGGTCGAGCATGACACAGACGATCTTCAAGACGATAGTCATAGCAGATGTTGCTTGTAAGGCGACATTGAACTCGCCAGACCAATCGAATTGGACATTCAAACCGTCTATTGAATGCATGTGCTGAAGTAAGACTTTTTGCGTCTTGTCCTCAACCAAGAGCTTGATCGTACGCGAGCTGTCTAAGATGACCACGTCCGGGATGATGCCAATCCCAGAAGAGCCGTTTTGTTGAGCTTGAGTGGACCAGCCAATGGCAGTATCCGGCCGCAGCACTTGCACAATTTGTCTAACGAAATCGAGTGCACTTCTCATCACAGAGTCTACATCTACTTCGCGCATCTGCAAAGATTCCTCCGCAGTGACGCGCAGAACGTCGTAATGGGCTTGAAAAAACTGACCAACAGGTGCAGCGAACGCAGCGTCGGTCTGGCATAGTGCATGCAGCCCATTCGAGAGGCGTTCCAAGATATCTCGGTCTTGCCCAATAGCCGCAGGCTGCAAGCGTGGGTCTTGTAAATTCTGATGTTCGTTGTGATTGGTGCTGTAGATGTTGACGTGGGCGGATGGGTTGGATGTAGCTTCTGCTCTGCGTGAGAGAGCGTTGGTATCCACTCAGCATAAGTAGACATGTTTCAGGGTATCGTAGAAGTGGTATAAACTCGTGCTCTCGTGGTGGTTGAGGCCAACCTTGAGGAACGACAGATTCCTTGATACCAGGGAATCCAAATGCATCAATCATACTACGCAGTAACAGACGTGTCCCAATACTCCCTCGTTCCACCCAGCCCAGAAAAGCCATTTATTAGATACCGTTTGCTTGAGGGTGCTGCTGCAAACAGCAGCTCAGCGGCCTTTTGAAGGACTGGCTATCTGAAAGAACAGAGCGGTCTGTTTCAAGAATACGTTTGACCAGGGTCACCAATACGGGGTAAACGTATCTTGAAACGAACTTCGGAACGATTTAACAAAGGGGAAGGGTAGAGTAAGCGAGAAGTCGTCAGATTCTAGGTAGCATAAGCGGGATTCTGACCAGAGTTCAAAGTCTGAGTCCTTCTGGAGAGCTTTTGAGCGAGTTCTGTAGCGAGACGACCCTATTGCAGAGAGGAGAAAGCAGAAAGCGACCACGGAATTGCGATAGTCACTCGGCAAATATAGACATATAGCAATACCTTTCCACCTGCATCTGGTGGAAGGATCAAGCTGATATTGCCTGGGAGACAGGGAGCGCTCAGGAGAGACGACCCTTCGAGATTGGATATCGGCGACTTTTAGAACATTGGCATGCTGCCGATTTGAGGTTCTTCTGCCATTTCAAGCGTTGGCGGCTGCAAGGACGCAGAAAATCCTCAACCTCAAAGGCTTGTTGAGACCTTGGTCTGGCAGAAGGAATCAGAGAGCGCGCTGGCTTGACTGTAGCCGATAACTCCATTGACGCCTGACTGGGGATACCACACATTGCACGAGCAGCAGAAAGGCGAGCAGTATCGCTGGGACATGGCACCTTTCCATTCTCATTTGCGATAATCAGATCTTCGTTTGCATCCTTGGGAAGCGAGGCGCGACCCTGGCGAAATTGAGCTAATATGAAAGCCTTTGTTCCGGGTTATTGTGCAGAGTCTGTAGCATAGAGACGTCTTGAAGCTTGACCTTTGAGGTCCGCCCTTCTAGCTTGTCTGCTTTCCGCGAGTTCAAGCGCAAGCCAATCTGACAAATAGCAGCCACATCCAGCAAAGGCGTGAATAAAGCGACGACAGCTCTAGCTCTTCTGCGCATTCACCGTGCTTTCAAAGTTGTCGTGCTTTCCAAATTTCCAATTGCCGTCCAGCCTGTTCGTGTGTTTCTTGAAGGAATTGCGTCCATAAGTCCGGCTGTCTTGCGAGTTCAGGAGTGCCCAAAGATCCTTGCAAGTTCATTTTGTTCGACCCTGGTCACTCTGCTCCAAAAGTCAGCAGGGCATCAGCATCCGAAGATCTCAGCATGACATGCCTCAACACACAGAGCTCCAGCATTGGCAGACAGCTATACTGCTCTGCCTTTACATTGCACAGCGTGTGATTCACCAGCACTAGTCGAACATCCTGCGCGCACTCAAAGGCATCCTGTCGCTTCACCGGTGTTCTCTATGCCATGCTTGCCAGACCTCAAGCGAACTGCTACCTATTGAACCTGCTCCCTTCGTTCCGCTTGCTTTCCCAATAGCTACGGTGCCCAACCGTTACTTCCGCGTTTTTGTCTCTTCGCGAACATGGGTAACAGCTTGTCTGTCCTTGCTTTCTGTCAGAGCAGTGCTAAGGGAGAGCAGACGGTGGGTGTATTAGAAGTCAAGTATGTACTGGTCTCCAGTATATATGCAGCAATCAGTGATTCGCGTTCTTAGAAGTATACGCATGACGTGAATAAGAGTCGTCTATAAATAGCGTCGTTCTAAAAGCAGCGCGTACGCTCTGTTTCTGCGGACGACCAGCCTAGCGGACGCAATGGCAACACAACAGCAAGATATGCCAGCCAGCATTACAGATCCAACCGTGACGGCCAGCTCAAGTCGATCTAGCGATATGGCCACCAACAACAACATGGAATCCTCTGTCGCTTTCGAAACTTCTTCCATACGAAAAAGAACAGCAGAACCTGAAGCAATGGAGATGCCAACGAGTGAACATGGGATACCTTCTGCGGCTGCAATGCCAATGAACAGTTGCAAACAATCGTCAAGATCAGGCTCGACGCCTCTGATTATACCACCGCTTCGAAAGACGTTTACGGAGCTCTTCAGTCCAGAGAGAAAGGTGGGAAAGGCGCCTTCGTATATGCAGAGCATCAAAGCAATCGTTTTCGCGTCATGGTTGAATCTCTTGTTGGTTTGCGTGCCCAGTGAGTGCTGTCACAAAGGGCCTGGGCGGAGCTGATGTTTACCAGTATCGTTCGCTTTGCACTTTGCGAAAGTGAGCAGAACGCTGGCAGGCCATGGACCGTTCTGACGCTCGCTAGGTCTCGGATCTCGCGATATTCTTGGTTTCTTTCTTCGTATGTTGCTACGTTCTTGTGCTTGAGGAATCGCGCTGATGTTACTGCCCAGGCCATCATCCCTTTGGCGAAGCTTCTAGGATTCGCGACGGAAGAGGCGTAAGTTTGCTGTTACCACCGCACATATCTGCTGATTCAGTCCTGCAGTGCTCTTCGCGTTGGTCAATCCTTAGGTGGTTTGCTCAACGCTACTCTTGGGAATGCAGTTGAATGTAAGGAAAGTTTATAAATGAATATGCCATGTCTGACGAATTCTAAAGTGATTGTCGCCATCATCGCTCTGGTCAAATGCGAGATCTCAGTCGTCCAATCTTCCCTACTAGGCTCCATTTTGTCAAACATGCTCCTCGTACTCGGCTGTTGCTTTTTCGTCGGTGGTCTGCGTTACTCGGAACAAGGATTCAGCGAAGCCTCAAGCCAGGTCAACTCTTCCCTGCTCGGCATTGCCGTGATTGCGGTGTTGATACCTAGTGGTTTCCATGTCGCGCTCACGGGTAATTTGGATAGTACCGTTGAGCGGGATGATGTGCTTGCCGTAAGCCGCACGTTTTTCTCGAGTACGCAGAAACCTGACAATTCAGTTAGATGAGCCGCGGTCTTTCCGTTATTCTTCTTTTCGTACGTTGATTGGTATATATCTCGATGCAAGCCGATACGTCGAACAGATCTACATCGTCTATATACTCTTTCAGTAAGTGACCCGTTGTTGCATTCGCAGTAAGCTAATGAGATATGACAGATTGGTCACGCATCGTATGCCAATTAGCGCAGATTCACCTGATCAATGCTGATCACTCTATATAGCACACATCTACGAAGACTCTGGCGCTCGTTTGCCATCAGAAGAAGGTGTCAGAGGCTTCAAGGGCCACAAGATGTTCAAGCCTGCGAAGTCAGCTGGGCACTCAAATGCGGCACGCGCTAGAATGGAGAAACAGATGGCTGATCATGCGCAAGAAGCTCTCGAGGGCGGTGGAGAAGACGAGGAGGAAGAGATACCGCAGGTCAACATCGTGATGCTTTGCATACTCTTGATTGTGGTCACGGTGCTAGGTAATCTCTCACCCGGACCCTTAGAGGTCGCTGACCTCCAGCTGCAGTTGGATTTGTTGCGGAGTGGCTCGTTTCAGCAATAGACGGAGTCACTTCGCAGTACAATGTCAGTAAGGTCTGGGTCGGTCTGATCTTGTTGCGTAAGTATCTTGGTATCTTCGATGGTTTGTCGCTTATTCTACGTATTAGCTATCGTTGGTAATGCTGCGGAGCATGTGACTGCTGTTACTGTCGCATACAAGGATAAACTCGATCTAGGTCGGTCAACTCTGTCATATCCCAGTTGTGAAAGCTGACGAGAATGAGCAGCTATTGGCGTAGCAGTAGGCTCAAGCATCCAGATTGCGCTCTTTGTCATTCCTTTGCTTGTGAGTGACATGCGTGCTCATTTGATGCTTGCTAATTATTGAGCAGGTTATCATCGCGTATGCAAGATTTCTTGGTTTTTTCAGCCTAGCTTACAGTCTGGTCGTAGTTGGGGACTTGACAAGCCGCTCTCGCTTTTGTTCGATCCCTTCCAGAGTATCGTTTTGTTCCTCACAGTGATTTTGGCGAATTACACGACTGCGGATGGGAAAGCGAACTTTTTGGAAGGTGAACTCTCGCCCATAGTCGTGTTCTCAGAGCTAATAGAGTACTAGGCGTGATACTGATGGCGGTATATCTGATGATTGGTCAGTCTCAACCTACTTGAGGCGAATGAAGCTGATGTTAGTGAGCAGCGGTGGCTTTCTGGTATTACCCAAGCGAGGCAGGACAGAACGCTCTGTACACCTGCGAATAGCGTATATGGGTATATGGGTGATCTCTGCACTGGTCCCAATGATATAGTATAATCGCGATATGCTCGCGGGTCGAGTGACGGACATGAGAGCGCTTGTTGGCGAAAGCAATGTGACAAGATATGAGATACGTCTACTAGGATGTCTTAAAAATGTATGTACAAGCATAGTTGTTCCTGCCCGATAGCTATTCATGCGAAAGCAGTCCGGCGGACGATTCAATGATCATCTCACAGTTTGCGATGAGGGTCGTGGGTGGCACCCGGCGGAGTTGGACCTTTACTTTGACCTTGGTTGTTCGACTGGACGCCATGCTGCCCATGCGGTTGCTGCTGTGGCGACTGCGATGGCGTGCCCAGTGCGAGGTCTTGATGATTGGGCTAGCATAAGGGTCTTAGTATCCGTGAGCGCCGAGAGCTTTTCGAGCCGTTGCACCGAGCCAGAGCAAGATGAATTGGGGAAGCACGAGCCTATTCAGCTGCGAGAAGGAGAAGGGACTCTCTTGAAGACGGACCGCGAGAATGGATTGAGAACTGGCGAGTAATACTAGCGAGTACCTGGAGGGTGAGGCTTCAACAGCGCAGAGACCAGGATCAACGCAATCTGTTCAAACCGAAGTCATGCAAAGAATTATGCTTGATGAGAAGCACAGCCTGTAGAAGGCTGTGGCTAGACTGCTCGGGATAGAGAGCAAAAGGCATCGGTAGGCTGCAGTCATATAACATGTTTGAGCCTTAGCGCAAGCGAGGTATAGTAGATGCTTTGAGAGTATGAACAATTCGTCGAGTCAGGCAAAGATCTCGTCGAGTCAAACACTAGAGTCCTAGGACGAGCTTGAGATTGTTTGGCGAGCTTGGTGTTTGCTGACTACAGTATCGCTGATGCAAAGCAACCTCAATATTTAGTCAAACCCGCTTGTCTGCAAACGGTCACAGCTACCTCAAAGATGCCACTCGCTTCACCTATTAATTTCCCAAAGTATGCTTCTGCCCTCTATGTCCCTATCTGTTCTCCCGTCTGGCCAATCCGCTCGCTTCCCTGATGTTGCAATCTCGTGTGGAGGCAATCTGACTCATTCCGACCTTTCCTTTTGACAGATGGCTTCAAGAGAATGGACATCTGCTCAAGCCTCCCGTACGCGATCTCCCTGTCGAAAGCTTATCGCACAAGATCTGACTGTTTCCGATCAGGTCAACAATTATTGCCTCTACAAGTTGGTCTGCAGTTCACCTGGAAGAATACCGCTAACGCTAAAGCAGCTCTGGCGATTACACAATCATGGTAGTGGGCGGACCGAATTCGCGAAATGGTCAGTGGCCTCAGTTCACGCTGCACTCTCGCTAATGCTGAGGGCAGATTATCATGTCAATGAAACAGAAGAGTGGTTCTATCAGTATAAAGGTGGCATGCTGCTCAAGGTGATTGATGAGGGTCAGTTCCGGGATATTAATATCGAGGAAGGAGCAATGTTCTTGTTGCCTGGTAAGCTTACTTTGCTTGTCTGGTGTCAAGGCGAAGCTTATATCACTGAGCCAACACGCCACACAACCCATGTCGCTTTGCGGATACAATAGGACTCGTTGTTGAGCGCAAGCGACCGGGAGAAAGCAGAGGTGAGCTCCCTTTCTGACCGATCTACGCGTCTGACATTGTCCAGACCGCCTGAGGTGGTACTGCCCATCCACAACACACTCTGAACCACACTTGATACGGGAAGTCGACTTTCACTGCACCGATCTAGGGACACAGCTCAAGCCGCATATCGATGTACGGTTTTTCCATTACTTGTGAAAGCAAGCTCACGTGTGTGTGCAGACATGGATGAAAGACGAGTCATTACGCAAATGTCCAGATTGCGGAACAGTAGCACCAGCCAAGTAGGTATAGATTGTTTTCAATGCAATGTAATTAAGCCATGCCCGGTACTCTGACCCTCATTCCACCCGGTCTCACTTCTCCTACTTCCGCTGCTTCTTCCGCTCGTCTAGCTTTCGCCTCCCTCATCTCCGCCACAGTCAACGGCACATAAACCAATTCAAACTTATCGACCTTCTTCTTGCCTTTACTTTGTACGCCCAAGTCCTCATCATCAACCCAAGGCACCAACACATCCTCAACAACTTCTTCCATCTGCACATCCGGTCCAGTCTTTGCTTTCTTCTTTTCCTCCACTTTCGCTTTCGGGTTCTTGGTAGTAGCCATAACAGCTTTCGTCTTCATGTTTAAACTCAACACTTTTCTAGGTTCTTCTTTAGTATAAGCTGCATCAATCTTGTTTTGCATCGCATCGCCTGATATTTTCCCTGCTAGACTTGGGAATTTCTCTCGGGCTGCTTCGGCTTCTTGTTCTTGCCACAACGCTAACAACCTACATTCCACTTAGTCCAGTAGAGAAAGAGAGGAATAGACGAACCGTTCTCGTTCATTTTCTATCAGGTTGATTCGACGTTGTACTTCGGTCAATCGGCTAGTGGAAAGTTGTTGTGCTGGTAGGAGTGGTGTGTGAGCGCATGAGGGACATGGTTGAGCTGGTGAGTTGAGTGAGCAGAGCAGGAGAGCGCAATGCGGGCATATGGTCGTATAGCGTGAAAGGGAGTGTTTGCGTGCTGTAAGATTGAGGTCATTAGCTCCTGTCTTCTGCCACGAAGCATGGCGGAAAGAAAGCTCAGGAGAAAAGGAGGGGACAGAGAACAACGACAGAAGATGCCGAAAGCGAAAGAAAGATAGAAGACCAACCTTGACAGAAACACCTATCACCTTCAGCATCGGGACTGAGCAATTTGATCCCTCTATCAATAGCCAGCAATTCCTTTTTTGCCTCCTTTGACATCAGACTCAATACCTGCGTATCATTCAATTGTAAAGGCGCTTTAGCATTGGGGCGTGTAGGGAAAGCAATCCCTTGGGAAGGAGCAGCTGGAGGACGGGAGGTAGATTGAGCTGGACGAGAAGAAGGACCTTGTGATGAAGGTCGAGAGAGTGATGAACCTTGTGACTGCCTAGATATGGGAGGGTTTGGCGTGTGCGGTCGAGTTGAGGGAGCTGAAGGTGGTCGTGAGGATGGTCGACTATTCGGTGCGCTGTTGGAAAAGCGAGATGAGACGTAAGCAGATGTGAAAGCTCTTGCTTCCGGGCTGTATAGGACATTAGGAAGGAATAGCAGAATGACAGAGAGATGTTGACGGACGTGAAGCCTATCAGAGACTGCAGATGATCAGACAGAGGACAGAAGAAACATAGAAAGAGAGAGGCGCGCACTTCTAGATGTGCTCTGAGTGCAGTAGGTGTAGGCAGAGCGTTCAGGCTGGGCAATACTTGCTCTTTGATAGTTTCCTCGTCTGCTCGACCCAGAACTCAGCCAGAGTCGTACGAAGGTTGCATCACAGGCTGACCCAGAGATGTAATCTTGCATAGATCTGCAATCGACATGTTCGCGCAAATGACTCGTCGACTCGCTCCACTCTCATCGAAATATTTCTTGATCCGCACCACCAAACGACTTTGGAACTCTGATCTATATCATGTCAGAAGCCATCAGAGAGACCTTTCGAGCGAAAGCGGCGCTGGATCTGCCCGTCTTCGTCACTTTTGTCACGGCTGGCTACCCAAAACCTGAATTGACTGTCGACATTATGCTCGCTATGGAAGCTGGTGGTGCAGACATCATTGAATTGGGCGTCCCTTTCACCGATCCTGTAGCCGATGGTCCTGCTATCCAAGAATCAAACAACGTGACTCACTTTTGTGCTTGCTGTTTGTTACCTGTGCTGATCTAACCCGTATCAAGATTGCTCTGAATGCTGGTGTAACCTATGCGTCATGTTTGGAATTCATCAAAGAAGCAAGAGGCAAAGGCCTAAAAGCTCCAGTCATCCTCATGGGTTAGCTACATCCCTTTTCAAGTGTCTATGTGTAGTAATAACAGTGCTATTAAGGCTACTACAACCCCACCATGGCATACGGGGAACAAAGAGCAGTGCAAGATGCAAAGAAAGCAGGCGCAAACGGTTACATTATGGTCGATCTACCTCCGGAAGAAGCTATCAAATTCAGAGAGATTTGCACTTCTGAAGGGTGCGCTTAGTATTGCTGTTGCTACATACTTAGCTGACGCGAAACATGGGCCACAGACTCAGCTACGTTCCTTTGATTGCACCAAGCACATCAGCAAACCGCATCAAGCTATTGGGCGGCATCGCAGACTCTTTCCTCTATGTCGTATCCAAGGTTCGCAGAGAGACTTTGCCCTTCAGTTTGTAATTGATGTCACGTGTTTCTTCGAACAGATGGGTACCACTGGAGCTTCCACTGCTATCGCGACCGACCTACCAGAACTTCTCAAACGCATCAACTCTCTCCTTCCTCGACCAACACCACTAGCAGTCGGTTTTGGCGTCTCCACAAGAGAACACTTTGACAACATTGGCGCACAAACAGATGGTGTTGTAATTGGTTCCAAGATTGTCGCCGTCATCAAGAATGCTGCACCAGGACAAGAAGCACAAGCTGTGCGAGAATACTGCACTGAAGTCTCTGGTGGTGCCAATCGAACTCGGACTCGAATCGGTCCATTCGAAGGACAAGTCAAATCAGAGGAAGTCAACTTGCAAAACGTTGGCAATTCCGAAGCGAACAATGTCAACCATGCTACACCTGTAGTTGATGAAGTGATAACGGAATCCAAGCCCTTGACTGAACTGAACGACGTATCAAAAGCCAATTCCCTACCTGCGCGCTTTGGTCAATTCGGCGGTGCTTATGTACCCGAAGCCTTGTTTGATTGCTTGATCGAATTAGAAGAAGCGCACGCGAAAGCTAAAAATGATCCAGAGTTTTGGAAAGAGTTTAGAAGCTATTATGGTTACATGAATCGACCTAGTAATTTGTATTTCGCGGAAAGGATGACGGAAGCTATGGGTGGAGCGAAAATTTGGTTCAAGAGAGAGGATTTGAACCATACTGGTAGTCATAAGATCAACAATGCTGTTGGTCAGGTGCGTTCTTCCGTCATTTTCGACTTTGGTCGTTTATGACATCGGATAACGCACAGATTCTGCTAGCGAGAAAGATTGGCAAGACAAGGATCATTGCAGAGACTGGTGCGGGTCAACATGGTGTTGCGACAGCGACGGTCTGCGCCAAGTTTGGGATGGAATGCATCGTTTATATGGGCGCGGAAGATGTGAGGAGACAAGCGTTGAATGTGTTTAGGATGAAGATGCTTGGTGCCAAGGTGCGTCTGGACTATGCTTGCCTGATACAGGCTGAGAGTACCCTGGGATGCATAGGTTGTCGCTGTTGCCAGCGGCTCTCAGACACTCAAGGACGCTATCAGTGAGTTGTGCAATTGGTAACGAGATCATCGCTGATAAACAGCAGACGAGGCAATGCGGGATTGGGTCACGAATCTCTCGACCACGCACTACCTTATCGGCTCAGCTATCGGCCCACATCCCTTCCCTACCATCGTGCGCGACTTCCAGTCCTGCATCGGTAACGAAATCAAGGAGCAGATGCAAGCTGAGATTGGCAAGCTACCTGATGCCGTCGTTGCCTGCGTCGGTGGTGGAAGTAATGCTATTGGTACTTTCTACCCCTTCATTGAGGACAAGAGTGTGCGCATGATTGGTGTCGAAGCTGGCGGTGAAGGTGTGTCTAGTTTCGATTGTTCCAAACTTTGGAGCTAATGGACGAGAAGGTAT